>CM037094.1:34849990-35400120 GCA_020916435.1 Oxytropis ochrocephala | reverse complement strand
GGTGAGTCTTTTATACATATAATAATAATTAGAGCGAGGCATTATATATTGGAAGAACATCAAGAACAACTAATTCACCCATGACACACATAATATCGAGTACACACCAACATATTTATCACTTTGCCTTCACGAAATATAACCATCAAAAGAGACATCGATAATATATGCTTGCGTTTATGCATGTATGCAACATGCATGAGATCCTATCATCACGTCAATTTGCCTTGAGGCACACACACGCTTTGGACCAGAGTCCTTTACCGCTTTGGCGAAGCCTACACAAGCTTTATGCATATGAAATATGTGACTCATGTGATGCATCATGTTACCACCTGAGAAGTCACAATATTTATTATACACACCACTTTGTTTGTTTTCATCAACTCAACTCACCAACAATTTAAGTAGTGAAGGCTACACACACTTTTGGACCGGAGTCCCACCACTTTACATCAATAATTATCAACATATAATTAAACTCACGGCTTGAGTGTTAAACTCACATAGCGATTACTAAACTCAGCTTTGTGTTTCTCAACTTGACACCATCCACATATATGTCTTAATTTATAACGCCTTTAAGTTTTCAAGTAATAACATCTTTAAAATTTAAGTAGCAACATCTTTAAAATTTAAGTAACAACACATTAAAAATTAAGTAACATTAAACTTAAAATCTTGAAACATCTCATTTTATGCTTAGAGTAACATCACGTTTAAATTGCAAAGCAGTAAAACATCAACCACTTTATTTATAAAAACAGCCCACATTACACCCTCTCATAAAAAAGCGCTGAGAAAATTTCGGTTCTGACCTACGAAAGCAGTTAGCAGTGACCTTTTTGGGCGCGCAGTGTAGTGGCAATGGCCGAGAAAATGTAACATCCTAATTTCGTTAATTTCAAATTAAGAAATTAGCAGATGATTATTACTCGGATAGGTAATAAATCAAGTCACCACGAATAAGGAGAGTAGATTCACGAAAGCAATTTATAATTGCTAGAGAAAATAATTTAAATGCATAGCGAGTGGAAATTAGTACTACAAGGGGTATTTTAGGAATTATACCACTCATGTTAAATGAGCTCTAAGATACCAAAATATCCAAATACACTCTTATCTCTCACTTGTGTGAAAAGTAAGAAAAGAAGAAAAGGTAAAGTAGGAGAGAAGAAAGAAATAAGTGAAAGAAAGAATAAAAGGAAAAAGAAAAGGAATTGGAAGAAAAAAAATGGAGCAGTGGCCAGGAGAGAGAGAGGCGAAGGGGAGGAGGAAGAAAGAGAAGATCTCTCAATTGGACTCGAGTAAGGGGCTTTATAGCTCGTTTTCTTCCATTTTTAAGTCCTCTCACATCTATTGATACCACTTTCACCCTAATTTCTACTTTCGTTTTCAATTAGCCATTAATGGGTTTGAAGCTCAAATGGAGAAAAGGGAGATTTAAGTAAAATTGAAGCTTGGTATTGGTGATTGGAGGCTCAACAAGCGATGTGGAGTGTTAGAGTTCGGGGTTTGGAGCGGATCGGGGCTAGCGTTAAGTGAAGTTTGAAATCGGGAGCTTGAGCTTCGGTTTGGTGTGATTTTCATCACCACGAGTGAGTTTTACTCACGTTAGGGAATTTTAATGATTGTTGTGTGTTATGTTTTAATGGTTTTCAAAATTCGGAGTTTGAGAATTTTAGAGTCAAAAAGCGCTATTTTGCGAAAATGGCGCGTGTTTGAAAATTTAACCATGAAACCATAATGATTTGATTTTTGGATTGTTATGTTTGGTGAATATATGTGTCTTTGTGGCGATGCGTGGTTGTTTAGGATTGAAATACGATTTAGGATCGATCGGAGAAACGAAGCGGGCGAATTGGGCATTAAGTTGAGAAGTTCCTATATCCCCAATATCCAATGTTTACGTTTAGGCGCTCAGTTCGGCTCCAAACTTCTTTTAAATCCTTTTCCTAACCACCTAGAGCATTTATGTGGGGATATCGTTTGTTTGAATGTGTTTTAAAGTTATTTGGTGTGATTCGATTTGAATTTTCAAATCTATTGGAAAAGCAAGTAAATTTTTGTATATGTCTTGAAATTAATGATTTTGAACAAATTGATGTCCTGGGTAGTTTATTGATGGAAATTACACTATTTTGGGATGTCACGTATTCTGGAGGAAACTACGCGAATTTTCGTTGGAAATTTTGATACAAATCAAAGTGGTTTTGAAATAACGAATAATATTATATTTATTTGAAAAAAGCAAGTAATTAGTATACGTGTGAGGACATGTTTTGGAAAGTGAATTGAACAAAATGTTCCATTTCTTAATTTATAATTGGCTCAAGGATGATTATGTTCATCTAAAGCGGCCCACGTTCCGCGATATATAAGAAATATCGAATTGAGGTGTGACCTCCATGCGTTAGTACACTAGGAGAGGGAAGTCATGCGCCACGGTCCTAGGCCCCATGTTAAAATTAAAGCTATCACTTTAAGAGTTGTACACTTATTGGCTATGTTGGGGTTCACCCATGCTTCCTTGTGTTGTTGGTGATGTACTAGAATTGATAAAACTTTTAAATGTGTATATTGTGATTTTGTCACTCGAGCTTCTTTAGGTTGTTAGTGACAAGTCACAAGTAATTGATTATATATTGTAATTCTTTTTGAATTACTAATTATAGTTTTATAAATGGACCGAGTGATAGGTAAGGGGTCACGGTAAGACTCAACTGAGACAAGTTGTCTCACCTACAAATGTTGTTGTTTTTTGAGTAACGGGGAAGAAGATCATTTATGACACAGTGGATGGAGTGCTCGAGAAGGAAATAGAAGGCGTAGTTCTTCTATTATTAATTATGTTTTCCACTGTTATACTAGATAGAAATCATTTGTTGTAAAGCAAAAAAGCAGTATTTTTGTTCATAAAAACAAGAAACTCATTGATATAATTAAGCAGATGTGTTCTGAAACAGCAACTATTTTTAATATAATTAACAGCAACAATTTTAATGGCTAACAGCAACAATTTAAATGGCTAACAGCAGCACTTCTTTTTTTAATAAAAATAACAGCACCTTAGCACATTAATCACATAATTTGTCTCGCATTTCTACAACCAACCGCGATTATTCACATCATTCGACACTACCTCGATTGACATATTAACAAGTGCATTACAACCAACCTATGATCATATCCTTTTCATTGAAGCACTTAATCAAACAAGTCATATGCACTATTCTTATCATATTCATTTTCCAATCGTCAACAAAACATAACACTCCACTTTAAACATAAAACACAACAATGGTCAATCAACACCAATAATTCCACAACTCTATCAACCTATAACTCAACATTAGCCTATCATTTCAACAATCCCAACACACACACTCATCCTACACATAATACAAATTCTAAAAACTATTATAGGTATAGAAGAGCCCCCATACCTTGAAATGCTTAAGAATTCGAAATCACCTCCAAGGAAAACACCACGAAGCAAGCTTCTCCTTCCCTCCTTCTAGAACCGGAAAGCTACACCTAGTGAAGAACTTGAGAGAACTCTCCTTCTCCTTCTCTTCTCACGCGCGAGCTTCATCTCTCTTCTCTCTCGAATTCTTTCTTTCTTTCTACGGTGGAATGGTGTGAATGAGACTCTCACTTAGGGTTTTGGGGTTTTAGGAATGGGCTTGGGTCACTAATTGACTTGGGCCCTAATTGCACCTCCTTATTTACTTAATTACTCCCACCACTCCTCAATTTAATTACCAACTCTACTCCTTCTTTAATTAACACACCACCTCTTAATTAATTTAAATACCTATCGTTATTTAGGTATAATCAACCACTAGTACCTAATTAAATTAATTAAATAAGCACCTAATTAAATTAATTAAATAGACACCCGAATTATTTTGGGGCGTTACAACTACATAGCTTTGATCCTCATTCCGTGAGGTGCGTAGGACCAAGGTCCATGTCGTCAAGCACCCTTTTCAAAAAAATCTTTGTTTTGTTCCGCTTTTCAAAGATATCAAAACATTCCTTATTTCCCGTTTTTAATAAAGCAATGTCTCAAAAGGAAAGAAAAGAAAAGAAAAGAAGTAGAAACGATTATTTTCAAATCAAACATTTCAAAACCACATCAAGTTAATGGTTCCCTTTCGGTAGAAAGGCGCGTGTGAGTGCTAATACCTTCCCCATGCATGGCCAATTTCAGAACCTACATCTCTGTGTTTTCAAAAGACCACCCGCGTTTTCCAAAAAGGTTTTTTCAATGTTTTCCTAAATAAATATTGGTGGCGGCTCTACTATTTTCACGTTGTCAAACCGAAAAGTCCAAACCGGATTTTTAGTATGCAATGGTGGCGACTCACTGGGGGACAATTTTTCTTTTTTTAAAAAAAAAAACTTTTTCTAAAAAAAGAAATGAGGTCAAGCCTAGTTAACTTGATTGTGTGTTTAATTTGTTTGATTTGAAAATTAGTTTCCCTTTCTTCTTTTCTTTTCTCTTCCTTTATATGTCTATGATTGTCCTCATGCATGCATTCCTCAATTCCCATGATCCTCTTCTTCTTACGCTCCTTTTCTTAAGGTAAAAACATGCATTTCCCCATTCTATTATATCCCTTCCTTCTTAGCTCCTTTCTTGAGGTAAGCGATGCGTGTAATTACTGTTGACTTATTAGAATGGTTTGTGTATTAAAATGAGGTATGCATGTTGAACCACTAGGAGTAGACGCGTTTTTGCTGGGATTGCTACGGTTTTCCTTGCGGTGGGGTTGGGTAGATTTTAGGAAGTATGTCCTCGATCACACACTTTCACACCTTATGATTTGTGTGCTATGAGTGGGCTCCTATGCCGGATCCAACAAACACTTAGGGAGTGGAGGCGATTAGTGGATTGTCATTCAAGACCTTTGTGCATGCGATACTCATGAAAGTCTCAGCCGAGATGCGCTTTCTCATGACGCCTCACACTTGGTAGCATTCTACATTTGTGGGTGTCGGCATGAGGATTCTATAACCGGTAGCCATTGTGAGGGTGTGAATTAGAACTACACGGGAGGAACCTTTGAAGTTGCCACTAGAACTCGGGATTCCTACCTTTGTAGGACACGAGGGCATCTGGTTGTGTCTTTGCATGGTAATTTAGGACATGTCTTCCTCAAAGGCACCTTTTCCAAACTTTTTCCAAGAAAAATACAAAAATATTTCCTTCTTTCAAATCAGCCATGCGCGTGGCGGCGCGTAGTGTGTTTCCTAAACTTTTGAACCTCCGTCCATATGCATCACTTTTATTTTCTCCGCATGCATCATTCGCATCATAATCGCATCATGCGCATTCATTAAAGCTAAATGTTATAAATATTTGCATTCATCACGCATTTCATTTGCATTAAACTTGCGGAACCACCGAATAATGTACCGTCTTGTCATAGGTGCATCGAATGGAATTGAATAGCAAGACTTCACTCACTTCTCGCTTCCCAGTTATGAAGAAGGTTGAGGTTGGTAGTCCGAGGCGATGTGTGCGACCACTTATGGGCCCGATTGAGAGGATTCCTTTGATCGAGCATATGGGAATATTCGTGAGGCTATTGCGATTGAGTGTTCAAGAGGATGCTCTTGTGGCTTTGAGCAGTTCTACGACTACGATGTGAGATGTTTCTTCTTCAAGAATTTTCAGCTATCCCCTACATTAGAGGAATATGAGCAACTTTTGGGGTTCTCTAGATCTCACGCTAGGCCTTACCAATATCGAGGGCGATCTTATCTTGATGAGAAGCTTGCCATGTTACTTAGGATCGGTGTGGATGAATTGAGGTGCGAAGTTAAAAAGAAAGCGGTATAGTTGGGTATCATGAAGAGTACTTTGAGGGCTTGATGCAATCTTATGCTTTGGCTAAGAAGTGGGGTCCATTCAAGTTGGTGCTTGCTCTCACTATATTTGGGGTTGTTCTCTTCCCTCAATTAGAAAAGTATGTTGATGAAGATGCGATCGGTGCATTCTTGGCCTTCAGGATACCAGAACCCTATCAATCCTGTGCCGTTGTTCTTGCTAACACATATCATGCTCTCACCCGCTATAGTCGAGTTCCATAAAAAGAAGAGCGTGTCTTTCTTCTCATGTTCTCTACGCTGGCTCGTTACCCATGTGATCCATAACTTGAAATGATGTTAGGGAGCTAATTTCTTATGCTTTAGGTTTTGTGAGGTGAAGGTCGAAGCGCTCTGGAGGTGGGTTGAGTTTTTAAAGACCTCAATGATCTCCAAAATCCGGTGGTATACAAGCGCTTGTTGGGATGACAAGCTTTGTGGTGGTGTTCAATGTGGAAGATTTCAAAATGTGCCTCTCATGGGGACTCGGGTGTATCAATTACAATCCTTCATGACCACTAAGGCAACTTCGGTTACAGATGAGAACTCACCCTCCGAAATCATGATGTCCGTGTTTACCTCTATAAGGGGATGCCTAAATGCGGTGATTTGCTTTGAAGAGTTCGGCAATCATGGGGAATCAAGTAGTCGAAAAGGAAGTGAAGAGTGTCCAAGAAGAACCCGGTGACACCACCTTCAATCGGTGGCTCCAGGAGAAGCTTCAAAGTACAAAATCAGTCAAAGGACATGTCCCCTTGAGGAGGAGATATCAGAGCCTTATGTCACTACCTATGAGGAGCTGAACGAAGCCAAATCCGCTTTAGCAAAGGTAGAAGAGGAAAAGAAAGCATTGCAGGCTAAGTTAGAGGAGATGGCTTTAGAGAAGGAAAAGCTAGAGGAAGAAAACAATGTCAAAATGATCGGTGTGGCAGAAAGTGTTAAGCGATTCAAGAAAGAAGAGCAAGGCAAGATAGAAGCCCAAAGATATCTGAAGGGAGCTAGAAGCTCAGGAGTGGAAGACACTGGCCATTGAATCAGGGCAAGAATCACATCTGGTGGCAGAGTTGAGGGGTCAGCTGAGAAACCTCGAGCAAGAAAGAGGTTCCATTATTGAAACTCTCAAGGAATACCAGCAAGCCTTGAGATTTGAAAGAGAAATATTTGATGAACTGAAGAGGGACCTCCGTTGTCTAGAAGAAGCCTACAGACAGGTCCGAGCTGAGAGCCAATATTGGGAGAAGCGCTTCCTAGATTTGATTGGGAAGATTGAAGATCAAGAGATCATTAAGGAGCTTAGGGATGAGATCCAGCTGTGGAAGAGCAAGTTCTCGAAGCTGTCAGAGCTAGTCCGGCAGGCTATGTTGGGGGTTCCCAAGAATCTGAGGATGGCTGAGGCTGGGATGCATTTCTTCAATACCCCACCCGAGGTGTACCAGTTTGTGAAATCTTTGCGAGCATTGATCACGAGTTCAAGGAGCGATCTCAAGGTGCAAGTGTCGGCAAGAAGAGGAAGAGAGTTGGGGAGCTTGAAGCTATTTGTATTTGAGTTGTTCAACTTGTACTCTTGACAAGTAAGTGTTTATTTTTGAGTTTTGTATTCAAGAATATTGTACTTTTCTTTTTATGAACATTGTACTGTCTTTTCCCTTTAATGAAAATTGGTGAAGCCTTGAAATCTTGATGAATGAAGTATGCTATTTCGATTCCTTGTTTACTTCAATTCCTAAATAGCAAGTTTATGCGCTTATGACGAGATAGGGTATCCCGTGGTTCCCAGCATCAAGCGAACATTGTGCATGCATTCATACATTCATTCATGAATTTATCTTGTTTCTTATGCAAATAAATGTCTAAATAAACATAAAAGGCACGCTGGTTCTCCGTCACCGATACTTCACCCGACTACAAGCCAAGCTGATGGCTAATTTACGAGCATCAGGAGATTGAAATTGAGAGTAATCCAGAACAGGAAGATGTGGGCATGCAAATTTGAACCCTGAGCAGCTAGCTCAGGAGAACCAGGCCTTGAAAGATAAGATGGGTGCTATGGAGGCTCAGATGCATGAGATGATGGTCATCTTTGCAAAGGTTTAAAGAGTGGGACAGTTGAAAAGTGTGTCGTCGTGAGTGGAGTCCGGATGGTGTCACTTCTTTCGTTCCTCCTCCGAATCGGTGAATGCTACGACCACCGTTCCTCGGGATCCGGTCGGTCATCCGTGTTTGCTCCGAGAAATGAATGTGTCAAACCAATGCACTTCACGAGAGATATCCTTGGGGTATGCTGCAGGGTACATGCCGCGATCTGTTAGACTGCTCTGTTGGTGTGGTTGCACCTAATCAAGTCACCATCCTGTGCAGGGAGGCTGCCGGAGGACCACAAATTCGGACTCTAGCCCTCATACGTGCTCGGTCCCCCACTCAGGGTTTTGCGGCACACCTCAAAATGTTCTTGACCCGGGAGGAGGATATTGTTACAATATGAGAGCCACCCCAAAGACACATGTTTGAGGATCTCGGCCAAATGATCGATTCACGCACTTGAAGAAAGAGTAAGGGCTATGGAGAATGCGGTGTTAGAGCCAAGGAAGCCCGTGGTGTGTGTTTAGTCCCAGATTTGGTCTTACCACCAAAGTTCAAGGCTCTGAGGTAGACAAGTCTGGAGGATCGGTGTCCCAGAGAGCCATGTTACAATGTTCGTCCAGAAAAATGGGTCC
This sequence comes from Oxytropis ochrocephala, assembly GCA_020916435.1. Taxonomy (NCBI): domain Eukaryota; kingdom Viridiplantae; phylum Streptophyta; class Magnoliopsida; order Fabales; family Fabaceae; genus Oxytropis; species Oxytropis ochrocephala. The sequence continues at coordinate 35,391,529 of CM037094.1, read as the reverse complement.
TTATGCCAATGATGACAAGTCTGATTGATTCTTGCTTCCAAAGCAGATCTGGGTGGAGCTCCTCTAGATTGGTATATGAAGTTGCAATCCTCTGAAATCCATTTGTTGGAAGGATTTGTGCAGAAGCTTTCATGAGACAATATAAGTACAACATGGACATGGCTCGGATAGGTCGCAGATTGCGACACATGAGTAAGAGCGAAAAAGGAGACTTTCAAGGAGTATGCTCGAAATGGCGAAACCACGACCGCTCGAGTTCAACCTCCTCTAGCCGAGAAGGAAATGGTGTACATGTTCACTGGAAACCACGCGGCCAATCTACTATGTGGTGATTCACGAGTGTTTCTACTAGCTTCTCGATAAGATAGTCTTGGGGAGAGACTTGAGCACGGCCTTGAAGTGGGAAGATCTCGAATCACCTCGATAATGTAGGAAATTACGGCGGTTCAAGCACTCGGAAGAAAAGTACCAGCCCATTTCCACTAGAAGAAAGAAGGAGAAACTAATGTCATCTCGGGGAAATTCATCTTTTGGTACACCTCCGCCACAAACTGTTCCATTCTCTTCTCCCGTGCCACCTCAGCAAGGCATTGACGGTTCCAAGGCTCAGGGTTATCAGTTCAAAAAGCGGACTTGACCCAATTCACCTGTGACATACAACGAAATTTGTTTAATCACTTGACTTCCAACAACACGATCAACACTCGGCCAATGAAAGTCGTTCGACCACCATTTCCTAGAGGATACAATGCTAATGCCACTGCGATTTCCATGAAAACGGGGTCGGTCATGTTGTGGAAGAATGTAAAGCCTTTAAACATGTGGTGCAAGACTTGATAAATGCTGGTTGGATCTCGTTTAAGCAGAACAGTCCAAATACAACAATCAATCCATTACCAAGTCATCAGGGGCCAGCTACCAATGCTATAGAAAGTCTTTGTTGGCAAATTGTTGAAGAAAGTGCAAGAGATCAAGACTCCTCTAAGTGTCATTTATCTTTGAGTTATGCTTAGAGTGAGGTTGTTAAAGAGGGTGTTGCCATGAAGAAGGGTGTCTTGACTCTTTATGTGTGGGAGATTGTGAAAACTTCAAAATGATCTGTAGGACTTGATGGATCGTTGTGTGGTCGAGATAGGAACCTATGGCACGGAAGATGAAGTGTTAACTCCACATTCGGACGATGGTGAGGAGGCCAAAAGCCATTTGAAATTCTGCGCAATCCCGATCTAAGATTGGTTCAAGGCGAGAGTTCGATCAATAGCCACTAAAGACCGGTTCCCTTCTCATGCAAGGAAGAAATCAATGAAGGCGTAGCGGTAATGCCTACAAAAGAGGAATGTTGGAATACCTAGGAGAGCCCGGTGGGAAAGTTTGATTACTTGAGTGAGATATGATGCTCCACGAGGCGCTCGAATCCGAATGGAAGATATCCGACCTACGGGATGGGGTGAGGAAGATGAGCAATACAACCAAGTGGATGTCATCATGGCAAAAGAGGGATCTTTGGGATACTCTAGGGGAGCCCGGTGGAAAGTTTGATTACTTGGTGGATATGATGCCCCGAGAGTGCTCGAATCCGAATAGAAGATATCCAACCTACGAGGATGGGATGAGGAAGATGAGCAACACCACCAGTGGTTGTCATCACGGATAGTTACGAATCAAGAGGTGTGGACACTATACTCGACAAAGATGGAGAATCGAAAAGCCCATTGAAATCCCTTACAATGTAAATCCTAGATTGGTGCGAGCAAATGCTCAGCCGATAGTGATTGAAGTACCAGCTCCATTTCTCTATGAGTCAAATAAGGCAGTCCCATGGAAATACACAGCAGAATGCTCTCCAAACGCTACCACTGTGACCAACATAGCAGGGTCAAGCGGGATCACAAGAAGTGGAAGAGTGTATGCTCTGAAACCCTCGGCGAAAAACATCCGGAGAGGTGAGCAAAGCGGGTCAGTAAAGAAAAGGACAAAGAGCCAAACGTTGCTCAAGAGAAAGTGATGGAAAAAGAAGCAAATGAATTCTTGAAGATCATTCGGCAAAGTGACTATCGAGTGGTTGATCAATTGAAACAGACACCATCCAAGATATCCATGCTATCATTGTTGCTCATTTCGGAATCACACGAGGCGGCTTTGATGAAGGTGCTCAGCGAGGCTCATGTTGCGAGAGGATATCTCGGTGAATCGATTTGATGGAATTGTGGGGAATGTAGTGGCTGCAAATCACCTAACATTTGCTGATGATGAGTTGCCTTCGAGCGGAAAAAAGCACAATCAAGCTTTGCATATCTCAGTAAAGTGTGGGGACTATGTGCTGGCCAGAGTACTGATTGACAATGGGTCTTCACTGAATGTAATGCCGAGGTCAACCATGGACAAGTTAGATGTTGATTGCTCCTACATGAAACCGAGTTCGACGCGTTGTATGCGAGCATTTGATGGGTCCAAGAAGGAAGTGCTGGGAGAGATGGAATTTCCCATCCAGATTGGTCCTGAAGTCTTCTGTATCAACTTCCAAATCATGGACATTACCTCTTCATATAGTTGTCTACTAGGAAGACCCTGGATCCACATGGCCGGGGCAATCCCTTCTTCTCTACACCAACGGGTCAAATTCATGGTTGACGACAAGGTGGTGGTAGTATTTGGTGAGGAGGAGACTCTGGTTAATAAGCCATCAGAGTTCAAATATGTGGAAGCCGCTGAAGAGTCTCTGGAAACAGCCTTTCAGTCTTTGGAGATCGCCAATGCAGTATTTGGAAGAACCAAGGAGGAGGAGATGGTTGCCAAAATTATGCTAGCCCAAGGATATAAGGTTGGTTACGGCACGGGAAAGTGCAGTCGAAATTCGCTCCCGTCCAATGAAGGAAAATAAGGACCAGTTGCGGTGGGATACACCCAGTGAGGAAGAAAGAAGGATAATGGCGGATGAGCGAAAGCGCGGATGGTTGGCCAAGTCGAGGCGAAGATCCATGGCCCCGGAGGATCCCAATTTGTGACATCGATCCAAAGTTTTGTAGTCTTTGTCCGATGGATCCCAACCAAGTTCTTTGTCATCGAGAGATGGTTACTCAAACCGAAGAAGGTGGAGTGCAGTGCGGTTCGTCATTTCTTCTTGCCGAAAAAGAGGTGAAGAATTGGGAAGTCTGCGATTTCCGTGACCTTTTAACTCAAAGTAATTAGTTGTAATGCAACCACGTGGCTCTGCCCAAGGCCATAGGACAAGTTGTTAGAACACGCATGTTTTTATTTTCGAACCATCATCATCAATAAAAACGTTGTTTTTGAATTTCCATCAATAAAAATCATTTCTCTTCATTTCATGGGTCCTTTTTCTGTTTCATTATTGTTTGCTTGTTTGTTTAGCTTTTCATTCCTTTTTTTTTCGCTCAGAAAAAGCGGATCCACAAAGAATAGTCTCTGAAAAAGCAGCGATCTTTGACGATCAGTATTTTGACTTTGATTACCACTATCAATCAAGTGAGGGGAATGTTGAGGAAGACTGAGAAACTCCTCCGAACTCATGAGGTTAATAAAACAAAAGGAAGAGTTATTCAGCCTCACGGGGAATATACTGAGGTGATCAACTTGGATACAGCTGAGAACAAGAAAGAGGTCAAAGTGGGTACCGCCATGAATGACGAAGATCGCATGAAGTTTGTTCAGCTGTTGCACGATTATGTGGATGTGTTTGCATGGTCCTACCAAGATATTCCCGGGTTGGACACCGACATTGTGGTACACAAGCTACCAGTCAAGCCCGAATGCCCACTTGTCAAACAGAAGTTGAGAAGGATGAAGCCAGAAATGTCCCTCAAAATCAGAGACGAAATGAAGAAGCAATTTGATGCGGGGTTCCTAGCAGTGGCCAAGTACCCGCAATGGGTTGCCAATATTGTCCCAGTTCCCAAAAAAGAGGGGAAGGTCAGAATGTGCGTCGACTACCGAGATTTGAATCGTGCTAGTCCTAAAGACGATTTTCCTTTGCCTCACATTGATGTCTTAGTGGATAGTGCTGACTTCAACACTCGTTATTCTCCTTCATGGATGGATATTCGGGATATAATCGGATCAAGATGGACCACGAGGACATTGAAAAGACAACTTTCATAACACTTTGGGGGAACATTCATTTATAAGGTCATGCCATTCGGGTTGAAGAAGAATGCTTCGTGCAACCTACCGAGAGGGCCATGGTTACCTTATTCCATGATATTATGCATAGAGAGATTGAGGTTTATGTTGATGACATGATCGCAAAATCTAAAACCGACGAGAGCACATTGTCAATCTGCAAAAGCTTTTTGAGCGTTTGAGGAAATATAAACTCAAGTTAAACCCGGCTAAGTGCACGTTTGGGGTGAGATCGGGGAAGTTGTTAGGCTTCATTGTCGGCGAGAAAGGAATTGAGGTGGATCGGACAAAGTAAAAGCTATCCTCGAAATGCGATTACCTAAAGCGGAGAAAGAAGTCCGTGGTTTCCTCGGAAGGTTGAATTACATCTCCCGATTCATCTTCCAGCTGACTGCTACTTGCGAGCCAATTTTCAAATTGTTATGCAAAAATCAAGAGTTGAAGTGGAATGATCGGTGTCAAGTCGCCTTTGAGAAAATCAAGGTGTACTGCAGAATCCACCGATCTTAATGCCACTGTGTGTAGATCGGCCTCTCATCTTATACCCGATAGTCTTTGGATAATTCAATGGGTCGTGTGTGTTGAGGCGACCACGATGAATCCGGAAAGAGGAACATGCCATATACTATCTAAGCAAAAAGTTCACCGACTGTGAGACAAGATATTCTATGCTAGAAAAGACTTGTTGTGCCTTAGTGTGGGCTGCCCATCGTTTAAGACAGTACATGCTGAGTCACACAACTTGGTTGGTATCAAAAATGGATCCAATCAAGTACATATTTGAGAAGCCAGCTCTTACAGGATGAATTTCCGTTGGCAGATGTAATTGTCAGAATACGATATCACATGTCACGCAAAAAGCGGTTAAAGGTAGTGCACTTGCTGAATATTTGGCATGTCAGTCGATTCCGGACTACCAACCAATGCGGCATGATTTCCCTGATGAAGATATCATGGCACTGTTTGACGAGGGGAAATCCCGAGAAAGTGAAAGATGGAGAATGATATTCGATGGTGCGTCAAATGTATGGGGGCATGGGGCAGGAGCTGTGTTGATATCTCCTGACAACCGCTTCATTCCTTTCACAGCAAGACTGAGCTTCTATGTCACAAATAACATAGCAGAGTATGAAGCGTGCATCCTAGGTATTCAAGCAGACCACTAGAGTGGAAAGTTAAAAGGTTAGATGTGTATGGGGACTCGTACACAGTTATTCATCAAGTAAGAGGTGATTGGGAGACCAGAGATCCCAAACTAATTCCTTATTGTGATTATATGCAAGAGGCGATGAAGTCTTTTGATGAGATCACCTTCCAAAGATATCCTCGAGGTGAAAACCAATTGGTAAGCGCATTGGCAACATTGTCTTCTATGTTCAATGTTAGGCGTGACAAGAGCGACTAATATCGAGATCAAAGACTGGGCTGCTGCGCATCATCACTCTTTGCCGCAATGATAGATGAGAGCCCAACGAGAAGCCTTGGTATCATGACATTAAGCAATACATCACTAATCGGGAATACCCACAGGGCATCGAGAGAATGACAAGAGAACTCTCGAGAAGATTGTCAAAGAAACTATGATATGGTTCTCACGAGGTGTGTTGCCAAAGAAGAAAGTTTGAAAGAATCATGAGAGATGTACACGAGGGCTAGTTCGGAACCCATTCCGATGGACATACCATGGCTAGAAAGATCCTAAGGCGGGTTATTACGGTTGTAGATGGAATCGGTGATATAGCTTTGTAAGAAAGTGCCACAAATGCGGATCTATGCCGATCATATCCATGTACCGCTTTGCAAATTAAACGTTATTGCGTCTTGGCGTTCTCAATGTGGGGCATGGGCGTCATAGGTCCAATTGAACCCAAAGCATCAAATGGGCATCGTTTCATCACGGTCGCCATTGACTATTTCACAAAATGGGTTGAAGCGCCCGTACTCGGTATAACGATTCGATGGTTGCCAAATTTGTGAAGAAAGATCGATTTGCCGATATGGCCTTCCTTACAAAATCATCACGGATAACGGCAGTAATCTGAACAGCAAAATGATGAAGGACCTATGCAAAGAATTCAAAATTCAGCATCATAATTCCTCTCCCTACCGCCCAAAGATGAATGGGGCAGTTGAAGCAGCCAACAAGAATATCAAGAAAATAGTGCAGAAAATGGTGGTAACCTACAAAGATTGGCATGAATTGCTCCCTTTCGCCTTGCATGGCTATCGTACCTCGATGCGATACATCGGCCGGGCAACCCCTTTTCTCTCGGTATACGGTCGAAGCGATACTTCCCATTGAGGTTGAAATACCTTCCCTGCGGGTATTAATGGAAACCAAGTTGGAAGAAGCATAGTGGGTACAGGCCCGTCTGGACCAGTTAAATCTCATTGAAGAGAAAAGAATTGCAGCTTTGTGTCATGGGCGGTGTATCGTGAGAGGATGAAAACGCGCCGACAAGAAAGTCGTGCGTGAATTCAATGAGGAGATCTAGTACTTAAGAAGATTCTCGCTATTCGTAGAGTGACCTCTCGAGGAAGTGGACACCCACTTATGAAGGCCCGTATGTAGTCAAGAAAGCCTTTTCTGGAGGAGCGTTGATACTCACAAACATGGACGGAGAAGACCTCAAGAACCCGGTCAATGCAGACTCAGTGAAGAAATATTATGCCTAAAAGAAATAAGTGAAAAAAGAAAAAGCAGCCAAGTAAGAATTAGCTCGCTAGGTTGAAAACACAAAGAAAGAGCGCCTAGGCAAAATCAGAGTGACCCGGTGGATTGAAAACCCGCAAAGGGCGATCCAGGCAAAAATTAGGGTCAGAAAACTTGAGCATGAAAAGTAAAGAAAGGCATACAACTCCCCTGAAGACTTGGATGAGGGAGTGATCAAGGTTAAGGACACAAATGTTGGCTCTGTTCCACGAGACGAACGATCGAAATTCAACTCTCTATTGTATTGAGCGATCGTCGTAACATTCATGCGATCGACTTCCACATCAATAAAGCTCAATTTTCTCATGTCTTGTTTGTTGTTATTTCGCTTTTACGCTCAAAATAAGCGTTTTATGATGATGATGATACTGAACTGTAAAACCTGGGCATACATCATAGAGCATTACAAATCATTGCGAAATCTTTAAAAGTCACGGGAAACAAGCGATTTCCTAAAGAAAATCAATCTTACTAAGAAAGTTGCCCTCGCAGACCATTCCAGATGGCGAACCATAAAGCAAAATTGCGTTCGATTCATGAGCCCTGCGGTCTCCATCGGCTTCTCGGTCGTGCGGGAGTATCGAGTCGGTTGAACGATAAAAGAATAAGCCTTTGTCAAAAAAGCGAAAACAAATGATCGAAAAGAGAAAGCTGATCGGAAAAAAACAGAAAAAATCAAATGACCGGAAAAAAGAAAGCTGGTCAGAAAAGAATTAAGAAAAAAGAAGAAAGCAGTCTACTACATGCATCATCACACTAAAATCATAACATTGCATGCACTCGCATAACATACTCTGCATAACATGCCCTGCATAACATGCACCCATGCTTCATGCATCATCCTCTTGCATCAAGCCCGACATATGCAGTACACGAATTGATGCGCCAACGGTAGCAATCTCAATCGATCGATCCAACGAGTTGCGAATCCGCCGGGACTCGCGTGTCCGCCGGGACCAATCGTCCCTTCGGATCCGTCGTTATCGAGCGCACCAGATGAATCATCGGACCCTAGAGTCCCTCGCTTTAGTTCAAATCAACGGTCAAACGGCGACTTTGAACTCGACCTTCACCTCGCCAAGTCATCACGGAGCATGACGGATCGGCCCCTCGGACCTCGCGTCCTTCACCTCGCCAAGTCATCACGGGCATGGCGGATCGGCCCCCAGACTTCACGTCCTTGAGACTAGTTGTGTCAGTATAAAGCATAGCGTAAGTCCATCAAGGTAAAATGTATGAGTCCTACAACTCGATATTGAACCTCAGGCCGCTCGAATAGGCCACCTTCAGAGCCCAAGTGTTCCTTCAGAGCCCAAGTGTTCCTTCAGAGCCCAAGTGTTCCTTGAGCCGCAAAGTGCTCCTTCTTTCTCGCATTTCTTTATTGCTTTCTTTCTTTGTTTTCTTTATTCTTTGTATCTCTGCTTGCTTTTTGCCGCTTGAGGGTTGGCACCGATCTCTTTCTTGTTTTTGTTGGCTTACCGAGAGTCGACACTTCATTCATTACAGCCGTTTCCGGCTGGCATCCATTCACCCAAAAAGAAAAAAACTAGAAGATAAAAAAGGAAAAGAAAATTCGGGTTTTTCCCTAAGTAGACAAAATCGGTATAATTTCTGAATTCTTTATCTCTATTTTGCCTCGGAATATGTTTCGGCCAATTCATATTCCTTGTTAAAATCTAGATAAAGAGGGGCAGCTGTCATACCCCAATTTTGTCCTAACTTAGTCAAAACCTAATTTTTCCAAAAAAAAAACAAATAAACAGAGGAGAAGAGAGCATCATGCATTGCATTTAGGTTTCTAAAAGTCATTTCAAAGCTTCTAAAATAATTTTTGGAGTTGGAATGCACTTTTGGACAAACTAGGGTTTTTCAGTGCAAAAGGGTATTTTGGTCATTTCGCAAATAAGGGACAATTCCTCAGGAAAAGCCATTCAACATGCATTTCAAGGTATTAGAGGTCATTCCTAGAGTGAAAAGCCATTTTTTTTGAAGTGAAAATATGCTTTGGGTAAAGAACTAGGGTTTTTTAGGGTGAAAGGGCATTTTGGTCATTTCACAATAAAGACGGTCTTTCGTCCCAAATCACTGAACAATCATCAATGATTTATTTGAGGAGTATTTGTGCCTAATTGTGATTGTTTTTGCGCATAAATATTAAACCTTTTGGCATAAAAATCAAGTCTTTGGATAGAAGGGTAAAATGGTCATTCCTTTGAGGTGGGGTAAACAAATCAATTTTGGGATTGGTGAGATCATAAAATTCAGAGCCCAATCATTGAATCATGGGACATGGCCCAAAATGGCATGAATTTAGAAGAATGATCTAGAAAGGAATATCCTATTTTCTTTTGAATTTTGAAAGATCATGTATAGTACAATAGTACAATTTGCAATTCCACTCACTCTCCCACTCCCTTAGCTGCGCATAACAGCCATACTCCATGCATTTTTGATTTATTTTATTGGTTGCAAATGATGTTTGAATCTTAGCCTTCCATTTAAGTGTGAAATGCAATCCTCACCTTTCATTTGAATTAAAATGGCACTTGTGTAATAAGCTTCATGGAAAAATACAATTTTGTAAATGAGCTTATCCTTCACCACCCTCCTTATGCTGCACACCCAGCCCTCTCTCTACTAATTTTATTGCCCTTAATCCATGTGACATTGCATCTTGACCATTGATTCAATTTCTTTCTCAAATCCTATTGGTTTACAAGAGATACATTGTCATAAATACCCTTAAGTTTTTACCCCATATAAAAACCCAAAAATAAGATCAAAGAAAGGAGGACACTCTCATTTTACCCTAGCACACAACTTCCTCCTCCTCTCCCTCTCTCAAGGCCGAACCCTCTCCCTCCTTTCTCCTCCATTTTCTTTTCAAGTTTCATCCACCAAACCACCTAAAATTCACTCCATCTTCATATACCTTCTTCCTTTCACCCTTGGTTCCATTTTTACATCACTAAAGGGTTTGATTTCTTTAATTTTGCGTGACCTTTGGGGTTGGTTTGTGAGGATTGTGGTTGATTTGCTCTTGATCTTCATTTCTACCTTTGTTTAGCTTGGAACTAAGGTACAACCTAAACTTTTTGCATTTTCATCAATTTTCTTGCATCAAAATCTTTTTCAACTTATATTTGCATCTCATAACATCATTTTAAATGTAGATTAGGGGCTGTTGTTGGTGAGAGCTGGTCCATCACCCACTAAATAATTTGTTCTTGTGACTATGTGTTGATTATGTGTTGTTCTTGTGATTTGTTCTTTGCTCATGTGATTTTCACCAAATAAAAACATGTTTTCCTTTTCCTTTTGCCTTGGCCTTGGGCCTAACTCATGATCCTTGTGTTGTTCTTGTTCATTAGATGGTTTGAAGTTTGAATAATGCATGATTAATTGTGTTAATTTGTGAATGAATAATGAGCTATACTTGTTGTTGAATCTTAATGTTTTGGGCTTGAAATTTGGGGGGTATGGTTTCGGTTTTGGGTCCCAAATCTTAGGGTTCTTGTTTGTTTTTGTTGTTCATCATGTATTCATGCTTATCTATGTGATTGGGTAAGTTTTGGTGAAAGAATTTGATGATTTTTAGGGTAAATAAGGCCTTAGGCTCAAGCCAATTTTTAGGGTTTTGTTGTTTTGTCTTTCATTGGATTTTTTTTGCATGAAAAATGTTGATTTGGAATGATAGTAGGTTTCGGCCTTGTAGCCCTTTCATGCCTATTTAACATGCTTGAATCACAAAAATAATTGTTGTTAAGTCATGTGAAAATAAAAATTGTTTCAAAATTCTTGTGCTTTGCTAATCATGATGTGAGCTAGGGTTTGTAGCTTTGCTTGTAAACTAAATGGAAATGGGTTGTAAAAAATGATTTTTCTCAAGTTGTTGTGACATGATCTTTCTTGCCATTTGTGGTTGATTGATGATTGGCAATATGAGGCTCACTTGTGCTTCATGCACTTTAACTATAGTGGGAGGATTGCTTAGCATGATTCAATTTTCTATTCTTATGTTAATTGCTTAATTGTTGATGATTTAATATCATTCTTGTGCATTATTGTTGTAAATAGTAATGAGGATGCTTGTATTCTTATTGTTGTCTCGGTTTTGACTTGAAAAAGGATTTGAAATGTTCTACGTCTTTTCAAACCCGAAATTAGATGTTTTTTCCAAATAAAAACCCTAAGGCGTTTTTCTTAAATAAATCATTAGCCATCACTGGCCGTTGCTTGTTTGATCGCTAATGAGGAGTTATTAGTGATAGCCACTCGAAGCCTTTGCTTGTTTGACTATCATGAAAACTCCCACACATTAACTAAACAACAAAAACCAATTCAAAATTTCTAAAAATAACACGAGCTATTAGTGATAATCATCATTGAGGCTCACGACCTTTTTCAAAACCATTTTCAAAAGGAATAATGCAACGTTGTCACTTGTAATCACTCGAAGCCGTTGTTTGTTTGATTACCGGTTCCAACTCTCTTTTTTCTTTCGAGTTAGTATTGAATGCCACTCGAAGCCTTTGCTTGTTTGGTGTTCGAAAACACTCGAGTCTTACTTCAAAAATTCCAAAACTTAAACTCCTAAGCCGTTTTCAGACGCAAAAAAAGAACTACGTAGCTTTGATCCCTCATTCCGTGAGGGTACGTAGGACCGGGTCCATGTCCCGTCAAGCACCCTTTTCAAAAAAAATCTTTGTTTTGTTCCGCTTTTCAAAGATATCAAAAACATTCCTTATTTCCCCGTTTTTTTTAATAAAGCAATGTCTCAAAAGGAAAGAAAAGAAAAGAAAAGAAGTAGAACGATTATTTTCAAATCAAACATTTCAAAACCACATCAAGTTAATGAATGGTTCCCTTTCGGTAGAAAGGGCATGTGGGGTGCTAATACCTTCCCCATGCGCAACCAACCCCCGAACCTACATCTCTGTGTTTTCAAAAGACCACCCGCGTTTTCCAAAAAAGGTTTTTTCAATGTTTTCCTAAATAAATATTGGTGGCGGCTCTACTATTTTCACGTTGTCAAACTAAAAAGTCCAAACCGGATTTTTCGGGGCGCAACAGTTCTACTTCTTTTCTTTTCTTTTCTTTCCTTTTGAGACATTGCTTTATTAAAAAAACGGGGAAATAAGGAATGTTTTTGATATCTTTGAAAAGCAGAACAAAACAAAGATTTTTTTTGAAAAGGGTGCTTGACGGGACATGGACCCGGTCCTACATACCTTCACGGAATGAGGGATCAAAGCTACGTAGTTCTTGTTTTGCGTCTGAAAACGGCTTAGGGGTTTAAGTTTTGGAATTTTTGAAGTAAGACTCGAGTGTTTTAGAACACCAAACAAGCAAAGGCTTCGAGTGGCATTCAATACTAACTCGAAAGAAAAAAAGAGAGTTGGAACCGGTAATCAAACAAACAACGGCTTCGAGTGATTACAAGTGACAACGTTGCATTATTCCTTTTGAAAATGGTTTTGAAAAAGGTCGTGAGCCTCAATGATGATTATCACTAATAGCTCGTGTTATTTTTAGAAATTTTGAATTGGTTTTTGTTGTTTAGTTAATGTGTGGGAGTTTTCATGATAGTCAAACAAGCAAAGGCTTCGAGTGGCAATCACTAATAACTCTCATTAACGATCAAACAAGCAACGACTTCGAGTGATGGCTAATGATTTATTTAAGAAAAAACGCCTTAGGGTTTTTATTTGGAAAAAAACATCGAATTTGGGGTTTGAAAAGACGTAGAACATTTCAAATCCTTTTTCAAGTCAAAACCGAGACAACAATAAGAATACAAGCATGCTCATTACTATTTACAACAATAATGCACAAGAATGATATTAAATCATCAACAATTAAGCAATTAACATAAGAATAGAAAATTGAATCATGCTAAGCAATCCTCCCACTATAGTTAAAGTGCATGAAGCACAAGTGAGCCTCATATTGCCAATCATCAATCAACCACAAATGGCAAGCAAGATCATGTCACAACAACTTGAGAAAAATCATTTTTTACAACCCATTTCCATTTAGTTTACAAGCAAAGCTACAAACCCTAGCTCACATCATGATTTGCAAAGCACAAGAATTTTGAAACAATTTTTATTTTCACATGACTTAACAACAATTATTTTTGTGATTCAAGCATGTTAAATAGGAATGAAAGGGCTACAAGGCCGAAACCTACTATCATTCCAAATCAACATTTTTCATGCAAAAAATCCAAGGAAAGACAAAACAACAAAACCCTAAAAATTGGCTTGAGCCTAAGGCCTTATTTACCCTAAAAATCATCAAATTCTTTCACCAAAACTTACCCAATCACATAGATAAGCATGAATACATGATAACAACAAAAACAAACAAGAACCCTAAGATTTGGGATCCAAAACCGAAACCATACCCCCCAAATTTCAAGCTCAAAACATCAAGATTCAACAACAAGTGAAGCTCATTATTCATTCACAAAATTAACACAATTAATCATGCATTATTCAAACTTCAAACCATCTAATGAACAAGAACAGCACAAGGATCATGAGTTGGGCCCAAGACCAAGGCAAAAAGAAGAGGAAAACATGTTTTTATTTGGTAAAAATCATATGAGCAAAGAATAAATCACAAGAACACTACATAATCACACATAGTCACAAGAACAAATTATTTAGTGGCTGATGGACCAGCTCTCACCCACAACAACCCCTAATCTACATTTAAAATGATGTTATGAGATTTAAATATAAGTTGAAAAAGATTTTGATGCAAGAAAATTGATGAAAATGCAAAAAGTTTAGGTTGTACCTTAGTTCCAAGATAAACAAAGGTAGAAATGAAGATCAAGAGCAAATCAACCACAATCCTCACAAACCAACCCCAAAGGTCACGCAAACTTGAAGAAATCAAACTCTTTAGTGATGTAAAAATGGAACCAAGGGTGAAAGGAAGAAGGTATATGAAGATGGAGTGAATTTTAGGTGGTTTGGTGGATGAAACTTGAAAAGAAAATGGAGGAGAAAGGAGGAGAGGGTTCGGCCTTGAGAGAGGGAGAGGAGGAGGAGGAGTTGTGTGCTAGGTAAAATGAGAGTGTCCTCCTTTCTTTGATCTTATTTTTGGGTTTTTATATGGGGTTAAAACTTAAGGGTATTTATGACAATGTATCTCTTGTAAACCAATAGGATTTGAGAAAGAAATTGAATCAATGGTCAAGATGCAATGTCACATGGATTAAGGGCAATAAAATGAGGAGAGAGAGGGCTGAGTGTGCAGCATAAGGAGGGTGGTGAAGGATAAGCTCATTTACAAAATTGTATTTTTCCATGAAGCTTATTACACAAGTGCCATTTTAATTCAAATGAAAGGGGAGGATTGCATTTCACACTTAAATGGAAGGCTAAGATTCAAACATCATTTGCAACCAATAAAATAAATCAAAAATGCATGGAGTATGGCTGTTATGCGCAGCTAAGGGAGTGGGAGAGTGAGTGGAATTGCAAATTGTACTATTGTACTATATATGATCTTTCAAAATTCAAAAGAAAATAGGATATTCCTTTCTAGATCATTCTTCTAAATTCATGCCATTTTGGGCCATGTCCCATGATTCAATGATTGGGCTCTGAATTTTATGATCTCACCAATCCCAAAATTGATTTGTTTACCCCACCTCAAAGGAAATGACCATTTTACCCTTCTATCCAAAGACTTGATTTTTATGGCAAAAGGTTTAATATTTATGCGCAAAAACAATCACAATTAGGCACAAATACTCCTCAAATAAATCATTGATGATTGTTCAGTGATTTGGGACGAAAGACCGTTTTTATTGTGAAATGACCAAAATGCCCTTTCACCCTAAAAAACCCTAGTTCTTTACCCAAAGCATATTTTCACTTCAAAAAAAAAGGCTTTTCACTCTAGGAATGACCTCTAATACCTTGAAATGCATGTTGAATGGCTTTTCCTGAGGAATTGTCCCTTATTTGCGAAATGACCAAAATACCCTTTTGCACTAAAAAACCCTAGTTTGTCCAAAAGTGCATTCCAACTCCAAAAATGATTTTAGAAGCTTTGAAATGACTTTTAGAAACCTAAATGCAATGCATGATGCTCTCTTCTCCTCTATTTATTTGTTTTTTTTTTGGAAAAATTAGGGTTTTGACCTAAGCCGGACAAAATTGGGGTATGACAAGCGGCCATGATGGGTCAAGATCATGTCTAGAACTGATATGTTGACCATGAAGGACGTCCACTGTGTCTTAGGCTGACACAACTAGTCTGAAGGACCACTCGGGGTCTGCGAAGGTCCGTCGGGCTCGACTCCGACTTTGCGACCTGGGCCACTTAGGGCACTGCTCTGAAGGACCACTTGGGGTCTATAGGGATCAACCTGGTGATCCGTGATATGATATGAAATCAACGCTTAAAGCGCTGATTGTAGAGGAACAAAATATAGGGACAGACACTTGTCGTGTTTTTAAAATGAATAAGCAACCTACGCTTGGTGTATTTAACAATGCAATGAAAGATATCTGCTCGTATGTGATGTATTCACATGTAATGATTGATATGTGGTGGGATGATGAATGAGATGTGGGATGACATTTCTCTTTTTTTTTTTTGACAATCTCTTTTTTTTACTGGTTTCATCAGCTCGCGGGACTTCCAGTGTGAGATATGAAGCCCTCTTGTGTGTTTGCACTGCTGGACATGCTGGTGATTGCGAATTTTCATAAGAGCTATTCGTTTTCTGCCATGACTACTTTTTGTAGGAGATTATGTCATTTCTGTGATTAGCAAAAAGTTCGTAATGATAGTAATGCTTATGATTATGCCACATGTTTCACAATTCAGTATCATTTATCATAAAACATCATTTCAAAAAGAGAGAGAATGAAAGAGAAGGGAAAGTGTTTGATGTTGATATTGGAAGCCGAGTATGCAGAAGGCACACTGACTGAAGATTACATCAGTAATCGAGTTGAAAGAAACAGAAGAACCAAAAATACTAAGCAGATTTGTTGGTAGCTAATCTCCTTGAGATAACGCCATCGGCTACTCATGTTCACAACTTTGATCCCCTCATTGTACGACTTTCAGAAGGGTTGTTTGCCTCAGTATTTTAGTCCAATCTCTTGACCCTAATTTTTGCCTGGATCGCCCTTTTGGGTTTTCGATCCATCGGGTCGCTCTAACTTTTGCCTAGGCCGCCCTTTTGGGTTTTCGACCTAGCGAGCATATTCTTGCTTGGCTCATTTTTCTCTTTTTTCTATATCACTTCTTTTAGGCATAGTATTTCTTGACTGCATCTGAGTTGATTGGGAGGTCTTCACCGTCGTGAGAGTTAAGGCTCTTCCAGAGAACGATTTCTTTAACGCGTAAGGTTCCTCGTAATTCGAGGTTTGAGAATCCCTTTGGATAGGTAAGATTTTCTTGGGCACCAGGTCTCTTTCTTGAAATTGTCGAAGACAAGCTTTTTTAAGCTTTCTTCGTCCTTATCTGATACAGCTGGTCATGACATGGGGCAACCATTTTGTTTGATGAGGTCTAATGGGAGCACTTCTTTTGTTGCGTTGGGTTGCCCCTGTTGAGGTGTAAAATGAGGTCCAACCTCCATGTGAGGCCAAAGGGAGTGTTTGCGGATCGCATTCTACGGGGTCTCTTTGATATTCTTTGTTCGTTGCTGCAACTGCCTCGTTCATCTTTGGGTGGTATGGGGAGGGGCTATGAGCCTGACCTGAGGTCTACAGACAACTCTACCACCATTGCTTGTGACGATCTTTTTTGGAAGGCCGTAACGGCAGACTAAATTTTAACAATCACAGATCTTGTTACACCGGTGGGCGTTTAATAGCCTCTTATGGCTTGATGTATCCATGCAATGACGTCGACCCAATCAGACAAGATTCGAGTGAATTTTCTTGGTTCGTTGTCCTTAGTTGTTGTATTCTTTTTGTCTTCTTTAGTGCCCGGGCTTAGTAGGTTCAGTTGTTTCCAGCTAGATTCTCATGGGGCCTCCCAGTTATCTTCAACATTTTCTTCAGTTTGATTAATGAGGTGATCAAGGTTATGATATGATTTACCGATATTGCTATTTTCAAAAATTTCGATCTGCATTAGTTGGAAGTGAAAACGGATAGAGGAGAAGGCAAAGCGAACAAATGAGAGAGATATAAGGAGAATTTAGAGAATTCAAAATGCTATTTTATTAATAATGATACTGAAATGAAACATGTGTGCCCTTATTGAAATGTCCTAAGGCCTTGGGCAGAGCCATAGGATTTGCATTACAGAAAATTACTTTGAATTGAAAATCACAGAAAAATCAATAGTCTCTCAGTTCTTGAACTCTTTATCTGCAGGAGAAAAGCGCACATGATTGACGGCACCGTCTTCGGTACTTTGATAACTCTCACCAACTGCTATTTAATCACCACCTTCCTTAAAGTTCAGCTGCTTTGTGTCAATGAGGCCTTGAATGATGTGCTTTAAGGGATAACAATTTTTCAATGAGTGATCGATCGCCTCAACTGGAACTCACGGTGGCTTTTGGTCGTGTCCTCTTGGGAATGGAGGCTGAACTGGTCTCATCTGACGAGGAGAAATCACATTGTGGCTGATAAGTTGGCTGCACAGGTCAGTGTATGATATGGGAATGGGGTCGTATTGGGATGACCCTTGATGGCTTGATGGTGCCGAGGAGTTATAGTGCGAATTTCCTTGATTCTTTACTATGGCGTTGACTTCCCCTTCTTCTTATTGAAATTTGTAGGAGTCCCATCGAATTATGAGTGATCTTCCCGGTCTTCATTGCATTTTCTATTCTTCCTCCTATGGTAACCATGTCCGAGAAATTTGAAGATACTCCCTATCGGTTTGTCATAGTAGGGGATGGAAGAGTTTCCATGAACATGGCAACCATTTCTTTTTCTAATAGAGGTGGTGCTACAATGCGCCAACCTCTCCAAATTTGGGCGTATTCCTTGAAGGACTCGTTGTCTCTTTTGGTCATATTTTGCACCGTGTGTCCTATCAGAGCCATATTGATGTTATATTTGTACTTGCTTAAGAAAAGCATCGGCGGATCTTTCCAACATTGGATATGAGCACGTTCAACTGTGTATACCATTTCGAAGCGCCCAGCTAGGCTAGTCTTTGAAGTAATGAATAAGCGGTGATCATTGCGCATGGCGAGCCATCTTCTGCGATACATAGTCGGTGACTAAGAGGACATGTTGCCCTCGATACTTATCAAAGTCCGGCACTTTGAACTTATAAGGAATGACCACATTGGGGGCGAGACATAGGTCATACGCGTCCCCTAGTCCCACATCGGATCCTTCCACAACCCTTAGACGCTCTTTCTAGCATTTGCGACTTATCTCTTGCTTGAGGATCTTCACTTGGTAACCATGAAAGACCAACCACATTGTGAGGATAGAGCGAGTATGATTCTTGAAGTCAGGTCCGAGAACTTGAGAAAGCCCTTGTGTGGTGCCAGAAGTTTTGTGCTGAATTTGTTCTGTCCCATCACCAACATTGTTTCCTGCTATTCCATCTTGGTTCTGTGCAGCAACCCCAGAAATATCTTCTTCATTGACAACACCTGTGGTCGGAGGCGTGTAACCTAGTGGTAGACCCCATTGAGGCCATTGCACACCCTGAGTGTTGGGACCAGAGTTATGTGGGCGGGAATGCGTTTGTGGCCTGGTCATTGGTGCCCCCAGCTGAAATGTTGTCGCCCGCATTCTTCTCGGCGAGAAGCTTCAAAATCTCGGTCATCTGATCTTTCAAACCCAGCATGTCTTTTGTAACGCCCCAATTTTATCCAAATTTATTTTTAGTTGAATTGGTAGAATGATCGAAGAAATTGGAGAATATGTTGCCTTTGATGTATTTGGTGTTTTGGGGGTGATTTTGAGTGTGTGATTGTTGATTTCAATTGGTGTTTGGTGGTGGGAATGGAGAAAAATCAAGAGAAAGAAAGGAAAAAAATGATCTGCGCCAAAAGCTGGCGTGTTCTTTGCTATCCAGCGCTCCATTCGCGCTCAAGTAGCGCTCCACGCGCAACTACGTTATGATGTTGCTGCCGTTTCGCGCTCCATTCGCGCGTGGCTCGCGCTCCGCGCGCGGGTCTGCTATTTAACTGCGTTTCTGCGCAGCTAGGGTTCTTTTTAGCCGTTTTTCACTCCTTTGAGCATAACTTTGTCTCTGGAGCTCCGTTTGTGACGCGGTTTGTTGCGTTCTTCTCGTATCGCAGAGGGCTTCGATAAGAGAGCAGTTCCTGAGTTAGAAGCCAGGAGAGGTGAGAACGAAATTGGATTTTCCCAAATCTAAGGATAGGGTTTTCGCGAGTTGGAGGAGAGATTCCAAGGAGCCGAGATCGTTGTGTTCTTTGTGGTTCTTGTGCGTGACTTTCTTCATCGTTGTTCTGGAACATATATATATTAGAGGTAAGGGTGAGCGTTTCGGTTTAACGTGATTGGGTATATGATGGGTTTTGGGGTTTTGATGTTGTTTTAATAACTTTTGGGGTTGTTTTGACGAATTTGATGTCATTGATAAATTTTGATGTGTTGATGAATTTGAGTTATTGAATGAGCTGTGATAATTCCTTTGATGAATCGTTGGATGATTTGTTGGGTGAAATTCGATGAGTGCTATGAGGAATTTTAATAAATTCTTTGACAAATTTTTGATGATATCTTTGATGAATTTGGATGAATATATATTGTTGAATGATTTTAGTGTTGGTTGATGAATTTGATGCATGGGGAGTGTTTGATGACTGAATTGGTAAATAAAACGTGAAATTCCTGCACAATTGGCTGTTTCTGCACAATCACGCCGCTGCTATTGGAGTGGCGCTGCACGCGCAGTGTGAGCTGCGCGCGAAACCTGATGTTTACTGCCAATCCGCGCGCTTGCGCTCTGCGCTTCGCTCGCGCGCGCGCGGTCAACTGCTTTGCACTTGCTTTTTCACACTTTTTTTTACGCGTTTTTGAAAATTTCATATCTTGCGAACCGGGAACCCGATTGAGGTGTTCTAAGATGCATTGGAAAGCTTATTTAGAGGCCTAACTGAATATTCTACTTTTAAGGAAAAATAAACTGTTTTGTGGTAGTTGATATAAAAATGAAATGTTATACTATTAGTGTGCTAATTGACTATGGCTAAATTGTGGTTTACCACTAAGGTCGAAATTTCTTTCAATCGGTGTATTTACAAGGGCATCACTTGAGAGCCTTGCAAAGGTGGCCAATGCACATTGCAAGTAGTATCGATTACACGAGTAATCCCATAGTCAATCGGTTCACTATTTTATAACACACTAAACCAAAAGATAACCAAAAAATATATATACTTTAAATGATGTTGGTGTGTATGGTTTTGTGAGTTGCGGTGAATGTTCCCTATGAGTATAATTATGATGGTGTTGTAGTATGAATTGTGTGAAAGGTGATGAGTTCACTCTATGAGTGATCATGATGTTGTGATATGACTTGTGATGTTTTGTGAAGAATATACTCTACGAGTATAGTTTTAATAATCTTTGTTGTGTGATTGTGATGAATTATACTTGAATACACTCTATGAGTGTTTTATGATGATGATGATGATGAGTACTCCGGTGAGTATTTTGATGAAATGCACATGTGTATATAGAATCTCATGGCATGTGCATAATTGTGAAGAATAGGCTTGGCCTCTTGCGAAGAATAGGCCGCCCTCCGAAGAAAGAATAGGCTTGGCCTCTTATTTATGATGAATATGGTACCATCATGCATTATGCCCTGGTGGGGGTTGCACTTTCATACATAATCATAACTGTGAATGGTTGTTGTTTGTGATTGGAGTTGGTGTTGTGTGATCATGAAGTGGTGATGATGATGATGCTGTGTGATTGCCTGCTCTCATTTCTCTATTATGTATCTGATTGTGTTTTATTGAAATTCTCACCCTACTCGCTTGGAATGTTGCTCTATGGTGGCAACGCTGCAGTAACCATGCAGTGAAAGATCTAGCCGCCTTCTTGTTAGCTGTCGAGAAGTCTGTTTGTGTCGCTCTCTGATACCGTAGCACCTAGGGGGCGTATTTTTGGGATTTGATGTTAAATTACTTAACTGTATGAGGTTTATTTGAGGATTTATGAGGCGTGTTTGAGTGGACTAGTGAGTCAATATTTATTTCCGCTGTGATGAGATGATTTTTGAAGTTTTAACTTTATGATGTATGTGTTGTTGCACAAATTTAATGGTGCATACGATGAGTTAAATTTAATGAAGACGTAACATTTCTTTCTACTACTTAATTAATATTTTTGAACAGTGGAATACACCGATAATGACGTCGGAAATTAAAGGGTAGAAAAGGGGTGTTACATCTTTCATTTGTTCCTTCAGCTTTTCAATCTCATCCTTCAGCACCTGATTGTCTTGGTTTTCGGCCATGTTCCTTGCTTGAGAGCGTGTCCAATAACGATGTTGATGAACCAGCTTGCCTTTTTTCTGTTTTTTTTTCAATGCATGATGTTAGTATGAAATTAGTATGTAAATGAAATGGCGATGTATGCGCATGAAAGGTATGTGTATGAGATGTATGAGATGATAACATATGATTTGATTTTATCACGTTGGGGAGTTATAAACTTTCATTTGGAGAGTAAAGAACAAAATTTGATTTTGACTTTAGCATGCATGGCTTCTCTCCAAAATAAAACTTTTAACTCCCTGACGCTTATTTCAATATTTTTGTAATGCAAAGAAAAAATGCATGTAATATAAAACGTTTATTTCAATATTTTTGTAATGCAAAAAAAAGGAAAAATGCATGTAATATATTTTCTAAAAAACTTTGCGGAAATAACAATTTTGATTTTTTTGGATAAAAGACGGTATGCATTAATGTTTGTTTGAATGCAAGGGTATTAAGCTCCTTTGTGAACCTAGGAAGGTATCTTATGGAATGGGTCTAAAGTTTTCTTTATGGTGAACCTCACAAGGATGGTTCTAGAGAATCCTACACATGGTTCCTAGAGCCAAGGACCCCAGTCAAGAACACTGACCCCAACAATAGGCAAGCTATTAGAAGGGATAGCATCCTTAAAAGGAATCAAACTCTAGGTGAGATTTTCGTGACCACCCAACGAGACGTACGTCCCGCAGGCCATCACTACGCAATCTCGTTCTAACTTACGTTTATGCTCGAGTCCGGGTAGAGGACTTTTCTCACGTGTGTGAAGTGTGTGTAGGAGAAATTTAAAAACAACCCAAAAGCTGCAAACAGACAAACAAACATATATACAAATATCGTCTTCTATCCTAGGGTTTACACAAATAAATAACATAATTATGCAAAAGCAAATAAATAAATAAAAGGGTAAAAATTGAATTAATCCTAAATTAATTAGACTAGGTTTTGACTCACTAAAAATAAATAGGTCCCCAGTGAAGTCGCCAGCTGTAGCGACCGAAAAATCCGGGAAAGGATTCTTCGAAGGTTCATAGGAAGTCGCCACCGAAATTCTAGTTTAAGGGCAAATTCGGAAAATCCCTTTAAGTTTTAGGACGAAGTAGTGTTAGGGTTCGAGAGTCGTTATGTGTGGGGAAGGTATTAGCACCCCACGACATCCATTGTCTAATTAATTTAGGATTTATTTAATGATTACCCTTTTATTCGTAGAGAAAAAGACTTATTTAGGTTTTTGGTTTTTAGTGCTTGACAAGGGTTGAATCTTGCTCCTACGTACCTCCAGATGCAATGGAGGAATCAAAGCCACGTAGTCTTCCTGAAAAAGTTTGTGGGTTGGTGTTTTTTAGTGCAGGGGTCCTAGGATTCCTTGAACTGCATGACTCACGTGCAGATTCTAGGAGGCTGACTAACCCGATTGTACAACCGACTTAGTCCCCTACTTTTTGAAAATAATTTTGGAGTTTTTTGAAAGCAAGTGGTTTGGCGTGAGGTGGGTCCGTTTTAGAATAGGTATTCTAGAACTCCCGAATCTGTCTGACTCATTAGTTCTAGAACGACTAACTTGGTTGTATGCAGTAGACTTAGTCCCTGTTTATGAAAAAAAAATTATTTATATTTTATTAAGTTTTTCTAGGATTACTTGGCTGCATGTACTCATTGGTCCTAAATGATGACTAACCTGTTGTACAACCGCTTAGCCGCTTATTTTAGAGAAAAATAGTTTATTCGTATTTATTAAGTTTGCGGGGTTCTTGAATCATCTGACTCATTGGCCTAAAATAATGACTAACCCGTTGTACAACCGACTTAGCCGCTTATTTGATTTCGAGAGAAAAATTATTTATGTTTGAGTTTGGAAAAGAATTAAAAAGAGAAACAAGGGTGCAGTTGTAAATTGGGGTTTTATTAACCGCAGGGTGTTGTATAATTAATTGGAGGTGCAAAAGGAAAGCCCAGTTCGCATAGGAGTGCCCAGTATACGAAACTGGCTTAAGTGAGGGGAGGTGTGCGCGTGAATTGGAGGGGTGTAATTAGTATTCTGAACAAATAAAAAAAAAGAGGGCCCACTATATAAGGAAAAACCCTAAGAAGCGAACCACAAAAACCATTTCCTTTCCTCCTTACCCTTCCGCGCGCGCAGCTTTTCCCCAGGCCGAAAATCATGGCGAACACTGCTTGGGCTTGGGCGAAGCGAGAGAGAAACCGAGGCTTGGAAGGAGCTCGCGATTGTGAGGAGATTGCGCCGGCCATGGCGTCCACGCCGGCCGGAGGTGCGACGGTGAAGCTTCACCGACGACGAGGAGTGCGTGAGGGGACCTAAAAACGATTTGGGGTTCCTTTCTATGACTGTTCTCTGCGGTGCTTTGAGGGATTTTGGTCTCGGTTAGGGGGTCTCGCCGGAGTTCATGGTGGAGCTCGCCGGAGAAGACGACCGGAGCTCCGGCGAGCTTGAGGTCAGCTTCTATTTCCCTCTTTTTTCTTAGTTCTGTTTCCTCCTTCCCCTACACCCTTCTCTCTACTTTTGCTCTATGTGATTTTCTCATTCTGATTTTTATTATTCTTGAAATAAAAATGGAATTAATCTACTACTGCTTGTTCTAATATGGGTTGTTTCATATACAGTTCTGATTGCTTATCTAAGAAACAATCTGGGCAAATTCTGATTGTTCTAATGGAAATGAAAATACAGTTCTGATTTGGTAATAATAACAACAGAATACAAATAGAACGAACAATAGTCTCTTGATCAACTTAACTTCTAATGTTTTTAACAGACTGAATCTTTGGATTGTGTTATTCATTCCTATAACTTCCAGATTTAACAACTAACACAAATATCATAATAGTTTTCATGCAAACTAGTTCTATATGTTTAGATTGAATAACATGAATGAACCAACCTTTACTTCTGTTAGGCTCCTGTTTGCTTGTGATTGAACTCCTACTCTATTGTTGTGTCTGCTACTGTTGTTCTCGAACTGCTACCGTTACTCGAACCTTTTTCCAAGTCTCAAATATCGAAAAACTGTTTTTTGTGTGATTAGGGTTTCGATGTGAAGCCCTAATCCTAATTTCTTAGTGATTTTCGCAGGTTTTTTTTCTGTCTTGATTTACGTGTGTTTGATTCTTTGATTTCTTCGTTTATTTATAGTCTAAAACTAGGTTAAGGCATTAATTGAGTTTTGACTGGTTTGGATGATTTTTCGAGTTGGAACCCGTGCCCAATAAAGAAATTTCTGCAGCACTGGAATCTTCGCTGAAACCCCTAGATTGTTTGTTTCTTTGTGTATTTTCGGATCTGTTATTTTTTGTATTTTTAGATATCTGTTTTTTTGTATTTTTGGACTTTTTGGACTCTTAGGAGCCTTTAAGTTGTAAATTTAACTAAATACAATTTTTTTTGACATTTTTGGATTTATTTGACTCTTAAACACTTTTAAATTGTAAATTAAACTAAATAGAAATTTTGACATTTTTGGATTGTATATATGCTTAAATAAATTAAATAAACAAAATAAGAATAAAATAATAGAAAAATTCGACAAATACAAAGACGAAACGGGCCTGACTTTACGCTAAAACGTGATTGATAACTAAAAACGCTATTCTTAATCGCATTCTTAAGTGAATTTAAACCAATTTTTTGAGAAAACTGACTTTAGGTAGACCTGCTCATATACGACTAAACTCAAATACAAATATTAAATTGAAGAACGCGCGAAAAGATCGATCATTCGCGCGCGTGCTTAATTTAAACAACGACATTTCGATTTAGTTGAACAAGTTGATTGAAATTGGCTCGAGTTAGTAGCCGAGACGCTACACTAATAATCCTCGTAATCATGCGACTCCGAAACACGCCCCTAATAAAAATAGACGACTAAAGCAAGAAAAAGAAGACGGACAAAATTGGGGTATAACACTTGTATTACTTATTTTAATTCTTTATTGTCGGAAAGTTGACCAAATTAGTTGGTTAAGTAATCTATGGAATGAGATAAGCAATAGTTATTCCTTAGAAGAGTCATTAAAGTTTATAGCAGATAGAAAGAAGTTAGAATTCAAGTAAGAACACAAACAACTCCTTTCCTTTGGAGAGAGTTTTTCAAAGAGCCTAGTCTATTACTTACGCCATGTGTTGTGTCTGTTATGTTTTCTCTGTGTGAACTTTATATTTTTGTCATATGCTTGTTGCTTTCGTGTTTTTGAAACTCTAAATTTATATAAGTTGAACTTCTATGATTGAAATTTTAGTTGTTACCTATACAATATTTGTGATATATGGTTTTATGGTTTACGAATAAAATTTGTATTGAGACTGCTTTTGAGATTCTATTAAACTAGTTGTAATTTGTTTACGCTCACAAATGTATTTAATTTACTTTAATTAAGCATCAAGTGTTTTGTGTTAGTGTATTTTACTTGTGAATTAATGTTTTAGATTTGATGTTCTGTTGATTACTTTAAGTTGTGTTATCACTACAACTTGCTGCAATGTTGTGATTAGTCTCATATTTAAAATGGTACGAGAACTATTGTTTTACTACTTTTATACATGCCATTGGATATATTAATCTTAGTGTTCACAATCATTATCATGTTATCACTACATTCAGTTGTTTTATTTTACTTTATTCTATTTTTCTAATTGTTCTCACAGCGCAATGTTGGGAACTCTGAATCTTTGAGAACTGTTTCGTGACTATCACGCTATACAGCCACTGAATGTGAATTCTAAATGTGTAGAATCTTTGAGTTTTTATGATTTAATTATGATACTAATATTTTCTAAAGAATGATGTTACGTGGTTTTGTGGTTTAAAAATAAATATATACTCAAACTGCTTATAAGTTTTAATGTTTGATGGATAAATACTAAGTCTTGTATAAGTTTTTATTTTTTTTTATTTTTGTGAACCTGTTTTATCTGTGTATTGATATTCCAAGCTGAGTAAGTGTTTTGTGGATTGGTCTTATTAGTATTATATGATCCATTTTGTTTTCCGCAGAACTTAGTAGAATAATATGTTAGTAACTAAATTAGTAATGCGTGTTAGTTGCTCTTTAAAATTGAAAGGCTTTGAAAAAACTAAAATCTATGCCTACTGATTAAATTATTTTCCCTATGTCATACTATATTGGTTGTTATGTCTAAATCATTAACTGT
This sequence comes from Oxytropis ochrocephala, assembly GCA_020916435.1. Classification (NCBI taxonomy): domain Eukaryota; kingdom Viridiplantae; phylum Streptophyta; class Magnoliopsida; order Fabales; family Fabaceae; genus Oxytropis; species Oxytropis ochrocephala. The sequence goes on along the minus strand of CM037094.1, from coordinate 35,365,033 downwards.
TGTTTAAGCTATTTTTTGTGATTGATGACTAATTTCATTTAAATTGATTTTCCTGCTTGTTTGGGAGATGCTTAATTTTCGGGAAATGCATAGTTAAAGATCATATACTATTGTTTGTAAAAAAAAAAATTATGTTGTGTAAGTGTTATCCTTTATCCTTGTATTACACTCTACTTTTTATTGCATATGATATGATATTGGGAGTTATATTAGGAGATAATGTCTTAAGAACTAAGATTAATAGTCTAAATTATAATTTTGCACATGGAACCCAATGGTTGTTCGGTAGTTGACTCACTGTTAAGGTACTTGGATTGCTACCGTTTACAATTGTCAAAACTATGAGGTGTACTTTTGTAGGAATAAATAATTAGTAGGTTTGAGGATAATGTACACTTATATAGTCTAGGTATCTGTGCAACCCATTCTTATGATAATGGCGTATGCGTCAATGTACTCTTTGGATTTGGTACTATAGTAATTCCATATTGTCTTGATAACGTAATTATGCCTCTGCTTCTAGATGAATTACTTTCTTAACTGTGCAAGGGATTACTTACTTCGTATCTTTGTAGTTAGACTCAAGATATGTTGCCCTAGTTATACCGGGGCTCAAGTTTATGTATAAAACTACTAAAGTTAGACTTTAGGAATGTTTTCACACGTGTTTTGATTTGATTATAATTGATATCATGCAAATAATTTGCCTTGATAAAATTATATGTTCTAATTCTTTTCAGAAAAACTTAGTGACATAACATTGTAATTATTTAGAAGTACATGCTAGTTTAATAAGAGTGATCATGATGCCTACATGTTAACATTTTCTAAGACATTAACTTTTGTGAACGATATGTTTGCTTGTTTTGTGAGTTTTGCTGGATTAGTTTTATAGTTGGAGGCTCGCGTGAACTTGTTATGTGGTTAATTTAACACTATTACTTTGACTTTATGAATTAGTGAAAGCGTAGTATAAAGTATAATATGAATTTTTACTGTAACATGTTATTGATTACGTATTAACGTCGTATGCTAAGTGCCTTGTTGACTAAATCCTGCAACTGGTGTTAAGATGCTTCATTGTCTTGACTACTAAGAGTGATCCCTCGTTGGGGTACCCGGTGACCCCGATTTGTATTTATGTGTTATGTGTTATGTGAGAACCCTTGTAGGGGCAATGGTGAAGTTGTAAATTGTGGTTTGATGTCCCAATCTGTATTCATTGTAGGAGCAATGAAATAAATGTAAATGACGAGTCCTTTATGGTAAGTTGATCAGGTACATGTTTTGATGATGACGTGGTTAAATATAATTGTGATCGATTGATGATTTGGTTAGTGTGCTATGTGACGATGAGAGCGATTCGCTCATAAACGTGTTGTGTATGATCATGAGAATAGTCTAATGGCACAGGTTGATGGATTGATTTTATACCTAACAGTATGTGGTTGTGAATGATTAGTTGAGCTTGTGAACTCTGATGTGAATGTTGTTGTCGCCGTCCTTGTTGCTGTTGTCGTTAAAACCTTGTTCAAAAGATACTAAAGTTGTTGTGGTTGTTGATGTTGTTGTTGTCGATAGGCACTGCGTTCGATTAGGTTCATTCCTCCCAGTGTCCTTTCGGTTTTTGTTGTACCTCGTGGTTGTTGTCGTTGATGTTGTCAATAAGGTATCCTGTTCGGGCAGGGTATCCGGTCCTTTCTGTTGTTGTTGTTTATAGCCTGTTGAGTCCGATGGGGATGGCGTAGTCATCTCTTGAGTTAGGTTTGTATGAATGAGTTTGGTTTCCTCCTAATTGTATCGATTTGACCAATTTGTCTGTGATAGTAGAGTTTGATGTGCTTGCTCGTTCCCTTTAACTGTCGAGTTGTGTGTTCGTTGGTTGCGCATGTTATAATAGGGAGGAACTTTAATAGAGCATGGGGGTAATCACGTGGTACCGACGTGGTTACGCTCGAAAAACTCTATCAAGGATCCTTACATAACCGTTGGAGGATGAGTCTGGTTATTATTTCTTGAGTTACCTGGCTGAAGAAGTAGGAGGGACGGCCGCCCAATCACTCACCGCCGGTAATCAATGAAATGATAATCAGCAGGATAGATAGCATTAGTTGTCTAGATGGCTGTAGTTTGTTAGTGGGAGGGTGTTTAGTTTTGGCCGGTAAATTTCGAGGACGAAATATTCTAAGTGGGGGAGAGTTGTAACGCCCCAAAAATTATTGGCTATTTATTTAATAAATTATTGGGGATTAGATTGTGGAAAAATATTAGAAATAAAAATATGGTATTTTATTAAATCAAGGGGGTGGTGTTAACAATTAATTAAGTGATAGAAAAGGGGGCCCACGACCCAAAGGCCCAGTAGGCGCATGAGGTGATGGGGTTTACCTAGGGTTGGCTCATTTTGGAGCAGAGTAAGAAAAAGAAACTAAGAAAGAAACGTGAGAAGAGAAGAGAGAAGAGAGAGCGCACAAGAGGAAGAAGGAAATCGCACAAGAGAGAAGAGGAGAGGAAGAGTTGTTGCTTTGGTTACTTTGGGGTTCGTAGAAGGATCATCATCTTCGAAAAACTTAAGGTAAGGATGGGTCTTACCTTATAATAGGGTTTATAATGGGATGTATGTGGGTTGTAGGATTTATATTGATATTGTGATTTTATTGTTGTTTTTGATGTATGATTGAAATGTATGATGAATTGATGTTTTCTATGTGTTGTATGTGATTGATTGAGTGTATCTGGATGATTCTGAACAGTGATGTGGTAATTGTGAATTTTAAACCAATAGAAGAATCGATCGTTTTTCCTCCAAAATGAGAGCTAGAAATCGATTTCCCACTTTGAAAAGAGGCTAGAAATCGATTTCCCACTTTGAAATGAGAGCTAGAAATCGATTTCCCACTTTGAAAAGAGGCCAGAAATCGATTTCCCACTTTGAAATGAGAGCTAGAAATCGATTTCCCACTTTGAAAAGAGGCCAGAAATCGATTTCCCACTTTGAAATGAGAGCTAGAAATCGATTCCCTCCTTTAGAAATGAAAACAAAAATCGATTTCCCCCTTTAGAAAATGAAAGCAAGGAATCGATTCTCTCCTTTAGAAGTGAAACCAAGGAATCTATTCCCTCCCTTAGAAATGAAAGCAAGAATCGATTCCCCTCTTTAAGAACATAAGCTATGAATCGATTCCTCCTTTGAAAACAAGAAGCTATGAATTGATTCCTCTTTTGAAAACTAGCTATGAATCGATTCCTCGTTTGAAAGCCTTAGGTGTTGTTGTAGTCCTGATGGAGTTGTTTTAGTCCTTAGGTGCTGTTGTAGTCCTGATGGAGCTGTGTTGGTCCTTTATGTGCTGTTTGAGTCCCTGAGTGTTGTTTTGATCCTTTATGTGCTGTTTGGTCCTTTAGGTGTTGTTGTGGTCCTTGAGTGTTGTTTTGGTCCTTCATGTGTTGTGCTGGTCCTTAAGTGTTGTTTTAGTCCTCTAGTGTTGTTTTAGTCCATCTGGTAAACTTCCTAGGACAAAGATGATGATGTGTGATTAAATGACGAAGTTGTTGATGTCTGAGTTGATGATGATGTTAATGACGATGGGTCTATTGACCAAAACTAAAAATGACGATGTGGTGAGAGATGATGTTGGTGATGAATTTTAGGCTGCGATCTCGACGTTATAATTGAAATTGGTGATGTGTGTGACTTGTTGATGTGAGAAATTGTGCTTTTGGTGTGTTCATGGAGTCACATGCATACATTCGGCTGCGGTCGCGACGATGCATTATTTTAGGCTGCGGTCTCGACGTTTATTTTTCGGCTGCGGTCGCGACGTGCGTAACTGGCTATGAGAAGTGATGATGGTACCACATGCATGTTTGCATCTCATTACATTCATTCTCATGATTGATAAATGCTCTGCTGGTTGATCTCTGATGTGACTGTGATTGCTGTATAAATGTTTATGTGATGCTGTGATTGAATAAATTCTATGAATCTAATATACTGCTTATTATAAGCCTTATTATGTGGTTTGAGACTCACCCCTTATGTTGTTTATTACCACAGGTAACCATGAGTGAAGGCTTATTTCCTTCACATTCCGAGTCGGTCTGCTCTGATACGTAACACCTAGGGGATGGGCTTTAGACTTCTAGTTGTTTAGTCTTATTTGACTATTGAACAATCTATTTGATATCATTATGTATTTGTTGAGACTGTGATTTGGTTGTTCTGAGATTTCCTTTTATCTTCCGCTGCGAGATGTATTAGGTTCTGTTATGTGAACTATATTAATGAGTTTTGAGGATTCCATTCTCACTTGATAGATGTTACGTATCATTTCGATTTAATAGATGATTTGTTTTATTTTGTCGTTGTTTTAAATGAAGTAAGTGTAGCATCCTGTTTGGTGAAGATTGCTAGAAAAGACTCAACTTTGTTTATGTATTCTTGTTTTACTTTAGTTATTGTTAGTTGTTGATGATAGGCAAGTTGATTCTCACTAGTGCCTAGTGCACTTTTCTCAAAGTGAGAGGATTGCTCTATGTGATTCAACCTAGTTTTTGTGTTTATTTAAATCTTGTTTTAGTTTGCTTATTGTTAGTTGTTGATGATAGGCAAGTTGATTCTCACTAGTGCCTAGTGCACTTTTCTCAAAGTGAGAGGATTGCTCTATGTGATTCAACCTAGTTTTTGTGTTTATTTAAATCTTGTTTTAGTATGCTTATTGTTAGTTGTTGATGATAGGCAAGTTGATTCTCACTAGTGCCTAGTGCACTTTTCTCAAAGTGAGAGGATTGTTGTATGTGATTCAACCTAGTTTTTGTGTTTATTTAAATCTTGTTTTAGTTTGCTTATTGTTAGTTGTTGATGATAGGCAAGTTGATTCTCACTAGTGCCTAGTGCACTTTTCTCAAAGTGAGAGGATCGCTCTATGTGATTCAACCTAGTTTTTGTGTTTATTTAAATCTTGTTTTAGTTTGCTTATTGTTAGTTGTTGATGATAGGCAAGTTGATTCTCACTAGGGCCTAGTGCACTTTTCTCAAAGTGAGAGGATTGCTCTATGTGATTCAACCTAGTTTTTGTGTTTATTTAAATCTTGTTTTAGTTTACTTATTGTTAGTTGTTGATGATAGGAAAATTGACTCTCACTTGTGCCTAGGGCACTTTGATTCAAGTGAGAAGATTGCTCTATGTGATTCAACTTGATTTTAGTATTTACTTACTTGCTCTTGTATTCTAGTTTTATTATTGTCCATTGTTGATGATAAATCATATGATTCCCACTTATTCCTAGTGCATCATGTTTTAGAGTGGTGAAAATGATTTTAGATGATTCAACCTTCCCCTTTTAATTTCTTAGTGAATAACAAATGAGATTGTAAGTTTAGGGTTTAGGGTTCGTGAGATATGGCAAAGGATAAGCTTACCTTAGCCTTGATGCAATTCCTTTTGTTCATGTTATTGAGAAATCATTGCTCACATGTTCATTAGTTTAACTAAGATCATTCTATGCCTATGATAAATTGTTTACTTGTTTTGGATGCTACTTAAATTGTCTTGATTTAATTGTGTGCCCTTCCCTCATGTGTATGACCTCCTAATGAAGACGTAAGCCTACTTGCTTGTTGTAGCATAGAGTCATTAGGGTAAATGCACTCCTCCTCACGCACGCACAATTGTTTTGAGAACTTTATCTTGCATCTTTGACAATTAAATCTGTTGATTGTATTTGCATGCTTAATCTTAGTTGATGATCAACATGTTCATGATTACTTGATTATTGAATGTGTTTGAATTTTGTAACCAATCATTGATAATAACTTCACCCTTTTCCCAAAAATCTTTCAAACTCTTTTCTAATTAATGCAAGTTATTAGTGACTATCACCAAAAGTCTTGGCTTGTTTGATTGTCATGAACGCTATCAAGAGTTATTAGTAATGATCACTCAAAGCCTTTGCTTGCTTGGTCATTATGAAAGCTCTTCCCCTTTCCAAAACCCTTTCAAAAACATTTTCATCTTCAAATTAGAACTACGTCGCATTGATTCCCATTTGGGATACGTAGGAGCGAGTCCCGTTCTCGTCAAGCGCAATAAATAAAAGTCATTTTCATAAAACAAACAAAAAGAATTATTTTCAAACCCATTGTTGCTAGTGGCTAATCAGAACCTTTGTTCGTCTAGCCATTGGTGACAATGTCTTTTCCCAAAAGAACAATAAAGCGGTGATCACCCATAACCTCTGTTAGTTTGATCATTCGTGTCAATCAATCTTTTTTCAAAAACCATTTTCAAAAGAACAAATAAAAACGAGTTGCTACTAACAGTCAATCAGAACCTTTGTTCGTCTGACCAGTGGTAGTGACTCTCATTTTTAAGAGTACTTAGCGGTGGTTACCCATAACCTCTGTTAGTTTAATCATTCGCCGAATACTCGTCCTATTTCGAAAACTCACTAAAAAGATAAAAAAACAAAACCATTTTCATGACAAACAAGAACTGCGTAGCTTTGAATTCTCCATCGCACCGGAGATACGTAGGAGCGAGAGGCTAACTCTCGTCAAGCACCAAAATAAAAAATTTCATTAAGTCTTCTCCTTCCCTTTTCTATAAAGAGACAAATTTAAATATTTTTCAAATCAAACGTTAAAACCACACATTTAGTTAGAGTTTCCCTTTCGGTAGAAAGGACGTGTGCGGTGCTAGTACCTTCCTCACACGTAATCGACCCCCGAACCTATATCTCTAGTTTTCAAAAGACCATTTCCCTTGTTCAAAAGACCTTTTTTTCAATGTTTTGGTCTTAAAATTAAAATATTGGTGGCGGCTTCAAAAAATTTCCACGTTGTATATTGAGAAACCCAAACCGGATTTTTCGGGGTGCAACAGCTGGCGACTTCACTGGGGACCTTTTTTAAAAAGACGAGGGTCAAACCTAACTAGTTAAAATGTGTGGTTTAATGTATTGTTGATTTGACTAATACCTTGTTTGCCTTCATTCTTTTTTCCTTTCTTTCTTATCATTGATTTTACGCATATGCATTTGTCTTCTTCTATGTTCGTTCCCTATCTCCTCTTCTACTCCTTTTCTTTTATTGCTTATGCCCATGCATTCTTCCAATCCCCATGATCCCTCCTTCTTTGCTCCCTTTCTTAAGGTAAGCTCATGCATTTCCCCCTCTCTTATCATGTTCCTCTCTTCTCAGCTCCCTTTCTTAAGGTAAGAAGTGCATTGTTGTTGGCACCCTAGGCTAGTTTATATTGGATTGCTATTGAACCCTAGGGTAGACAACATGCTATTGTCTAGACTGTTCTGGGCTTTCATTTGCAGGTGGGGTGATATGTGTTGGGTAGCTTTAAGTGGTATGCCCTTGACACACACTACACTTGTACCTTGAGATAATATGCTTTGAGAGAGAGACCATAACCCAGGTCTGCAAAAACTAAGGAGAGTGGATTCGAGTAGTGAGAGCCCATCAGGACCTTTGTCCGTTTGGCTACTTGCGAAAGTTTCAACCAGAGTTGTGCTCTTTCATGATGCCTCACACCTAGCGATTTCTTTGCATTTGTGGGGAGTTTTGTGAAAGAGACTGTGGCTCTGGTGGCCTTGTGAGGGAGTGAATAGAGCTACATGGGAGGATTACCTTTAAATTGCCCTAGATCGTAGGTTTTTTTCCCCCTTTTTTAGGTCACAAGGGCGTTCCCAATTGTGTGTTGCATTGTTGCATCTAGTTTAGTCATTTTTCCCTCAAGAATTTTCGAAAATCAAAAAATGTATTTTTTTCATTTTCATAAACATCTATATGAGGTGACATATATCTTGTATTTTCTCAAAAATTCAATCACCAAACCAAACAATCTTTTTACTTTGCTTTTCACATGCATGTAAAGTAGCATCATCAACCTCATTCTCATACAAAAAGCATCTTTGCGTTGCATAACACGGGAAAACTAAATAAAAATCCATACGCGCATTTTTCTCTATCTCAATTAGGTTTGTCAGGAGTGCATTCCCCGAGCGGGTGCGTTTCCATTCACTAAACTTTTTCCTAATTTTGTCAAAAAGTCCAAAAAACATATTTTATTAGGAACGTGTCTCATGCATTATTGCTTTTTGCATATCATGAAGAATGAACATGTGACCATCTCATTTTGCATACATTTCCATTCAAAATAAATCATGTTTTCCCTTGCATTAAAAATCATTTGCGAGCATCATGCACTTTCTCGCATAAAAATTTTTAGAAACATATCACATGTTGTTCTGGGGTGTATCAGTAAAACCAGTGGGTTCCAATAGCATTTGAGCATCATGCTTAAAGCGCACTTTGCGCCAACCGGCCGAAATTTTCGCACAACGGTCGGACTCTACAGTATATATATGCCATTCGCACATGGCATCAGGTACGTAATATATACCTTGTGTTACCCTGCCCGAGCGACCTTCACTGACTTGAGCGTCGGAGTGTCATTGCAGGTACCACCCGAGACGTTCAGCGTGGAGCCAAGACCGGTCCTTTCCCTTACTCAACGACCGGCCAATCCAGCATACAACGACTACAACACTTTATTGGTCTAAGGTACGATCACATGCTTTATTATTTTCCTTTTTCATATCATATATGCAAACATCTCATTTTGCATGCATTTTCATAAGAATCATATCTTTCCACGCACTAAAAATAATTGTTAGTATCATGCATTCCATTTCATTGTTTAAAAATAAAACAAAAAGCAATCATCATCCGCACTTTGCATCATGGCATCATGCATTACATAAAACAAAATTTTGAAAAAAACAATTATCATCCCTATGGTATTTCATTCATTCATAATCATGAAAAATCATCAAGTGATGCAATTTACGGCATCCTCATTCAAAATGCACATTCGTTCATTCATCCACCCACTCATTCCGTCGTCCATTCATATCACATCATCGCATTAATACTTTTCTGTGTTGCAAATCAAAAATAAACATTAACGTCTCATTTCACATGAATCTCCATTCAATATCTCTCATGCATTAGGAAAGTAATTGTAAGCATCACACATTTAATTTCATTGCATAAGAAAAATGAAAACCAGAAGCAGTTATCATCCATATCGCATTTCATTCATCCTTAATTATGCAAAAATTGTCATCAAATAAAGGTGGGCATCACATCAATATTGCATGCATATATCATTCCGCTATTCATATAGCCTTAGCTCAAACGCGTCATTTTCTGCATGCATTATTATTTTTCTCTTTCATATCATAACAAATAAATAAAAATCCAAAAATGTATGTTTTCTACTAGATTTTAGAAAATGCATCGCATGTACCCCTTTTTCCCTTTTTCATGGCATAAAAAATAAGCACTTGAACGTTTCATTTTGCATGCATTTCCACGCGTTAAAAATAATTGTGAGTATCATGCATTTCATTTCATTGCATAAAAACAAAATAAAGCAAGAAGCAATTATCATCTGCATTGCATAAGCATCACATTCATCCGGGTGCATGTACAAAAAATCATCATCAAATAATGCAGACATCGCGTCAATGTGGCACTCATGCATCATTTCATTAACCTCATCACTTTGTTCGAATACATCATTTCTCCTTGCATGCATCCTTTCAAAACAAAGAAAAATTTCCTCGTGTGATGGCTTAATGGGTAGAAGTGCACCTTTGAACGCCGAAGGGTAATATCTCAAATTTGTTTGTCGACTACAAATTTGAGATGTTACTCTACGATGTCAGGGCACTTTGACCCAGTCACACGTGTTCTATTTTCAAGTAGGAAATTAAATTGAGTCAACTAATTGTCGAAACGTTTCAGTATATTGTGTGAAGTATTGAGCCAGGATCCACTCAATGTTTCATGCAGGTTACTCAGGGTAACGACAATCAGTTGCCTCATATCGCCATTCTTGCATCTCCCATCATTCAAAAAAGGGGCATTGGCATTTCGTATCTTGTCTCGCCTCTAAAAAACTAAAAAAATCAAAAAAATCATTTTGAAAAAAAGGGGGCATCGTTCTTGCATCGTTCGCATTGGCATTCCATATTTTGTCTTGCTTTAAAAACAACAAAATTATTTAGAATAAGCCACACTTTTCGAGTGGTCATTCTCCACGCATTTGCATCATACTTGCATATCATAATTTGTTCATTCATTCATTGCATAAAATAAAAGTTGTGATGAGAAGCGAGACGTTCTTGCAAAACAATCATCCTTTTTGAAAAAGTTTATCCTTACTTGGTTGCAAACTCAAGATGTTCCAAGGCACTCAGTTTTTTCAAATCAATAGCTTATTTGCATTTCTTTCAAAAGCACTGCATCCCATCCATTCCATGACAAAAGACTGAAGCAGCTCAAAAAAAAATTGTTCTAACTAATGTTGACTCTCTGTGAAGCATTCCTATAGTGAACGTGCCCGACACGTGCAGTTTCTCTTGTTTGAGTCGATCAGTTTCTTTCCTTGTCATCATCACCATCCAAGTCTAATCCCGCCCCGTCCACCCATAAAGCGCATATTCTCTCCCATCAGTGCATACTTGACTTTTTGGTTCATTCTCACAAACACTCTAAGTCCTCCATGCTGGGGAAATTCTGTGATCACTAACTTTCTTTATCGACATTATATTCCTTTAGTGCAAGTCTTTCCAAAAAAAAAAGAAGAGATAAATGAGAAGAACAAGCTCGCTAGGTTGAAAACCCGCAAAAGGCAGCCTAGGCAAAAAGGCGCCTGTGGATTGAAAACTCATGAAGAAAGAGATCCAGGCAAAAATTAGGGCATAAAAGAAAATGCAAAGAAATGAGCAAACACATATAGATAGATAAATTGTTGCGGGTTTTACGAAAAAATAAGCAATCGGAATTTGAAATGAAGTTTGGCCGCCTCCCCACAACCTCAAGAAAATCCAAAATCCAAAAATTCCCTTTCCTGCCCACCTTAAGCCAAAAAAATCCCCCTCCTACCCACCTTAAGTCAAGAAAGTCCCAGGATATCTCCATCACTCTAGACAAGGATCAATTCCACATCGAAAATGGTATATCATCTTTATCAGCTCACCCATGTCCAAAGAAAAGAAAGAGGTCAAAAGGAAAAGAACGCAATCAAACAAAAAGATTCAAAAAAAATGAAAATCTCAAAAAAAAAAAGACCAAGAAAAAAGAGAAACAAAAGAAGTACAAATTGTGAGCTGATATATTTCACCATGAAACACCAGAGATCTTGTCTCCATAAACTTTCCAACACTCTGTTGTGTATAATCATCTCTCCTTTCATAAAGACCGCAAACATTTTCTTTGGCCTCAACATCTAACCCTCCATAAACCCTCAGCCATTCTACCATGAAACACAAACTTGTCCTAATAAAACCCCAAGCGCCTCATCAAACCTAATGACCATTTCCTTCATAAATCATTGACCATTGGCCGATGCTGTAACACCCCCTTACTTTTAATACTACTTAGCAAATTAAATCAGAGTTTTTCAAAAACCACTCGCAAGAGAGTGCTACATTTTCTACAAGAAAATCAAACAAGCAGCAATGGCGCACATCAACAGTTATCAGCGTGACATATAACACATCGGCCAAATGGGACGAGTTCATAAAAACACATGTTATAATTTACAACACAGTCGGAATAAAACATGTTCCAAAATAACATCAAGATACATTTCAAAAACCAACCCAAAACGACCCCTAAACTACTCGGCCCCCAGTGTTACATATCAGAGCAATGACGACGCCAAAAGACACTGAGTGAGGACACCTCTACTCGGGGATACCTGCAAGTTGCCAACATGAGAAGCAACATAAAAGCAGTAGGGTGAGTCTCTAAACACATATAATAAGGTTTATGACAAGCATTATGCTAAGCAAACACATATAAACATCTCGGCACAACACACAACTAACACAATTATTTAGTGCATGAGTTATATGCATGATGCAGACCCAAAACTCCAAGGGCATATGCATGATGGATCCATTAAGACCGAAGTCTTCTGCTATCACCTTAGGACCGAAGTCCTCTGCTTTCACCATAGGACCGAAGTCCTCTGCTTTCACCATTATGCTTATGATTTATGCGACACCATGAACAATGCATAACACACAACATATACATCATTCAATTTAATCATAACACAACTCCAAAGAACTCACCATTTAGACCGCAGACCTTACATTCATAATTAGGACCTAAGTCCTCTGCTCACCTCTAGGACCGAAGTCCTCTGCGTTCACCCTTTTCGTTTTATTTAATGCCCCTCAGGGACTTCAACATTTATTACTCCTCTACTCGTAGCCCTACGGCCCAAAACAACTCTCATACATCATTACGGCACTAAGGCCGACGTCTCTGTATCGGCCTACAGCGCTAAGATTGTCGCCCTCAACTCACCGAACACCTCGGTTCCAAGTAGTGGACCAAAAAGTCACCACGAGGACTACCATGTCACTTAGGACTAAAACGTCAAATAGGGACTAAAATGACTACACCATTTAGCCCCTCACGCACTTGGCACTCAAAGCGACGCTCACAGTTGCGTCCAGCAACAGCCTGCTCTACACTAGCGTTAAAACAACACCTCGGCACCTATAGCACTTGGCACCTCGGTACGCCTACACTCTACTCCACTCATAGTCACTTCAATTCACGCGAACGTACTTTACTTCCTCTATAACACCACCTAGTTACTCTACGCTTGGCCATAAAACCTCGGTTACTACACGCTATACGTTATCAACGGCACTTCAGCATCTACGCCTAAGTACTCTATCTCGGCCTAAGCATCCCAGCCTACTTACCCTACACTTCGGCAAGTACAAACCGATACTTATACCTAGTCTCAGGTACTCATACACTTAGTTACTGGTGCTCTATCACTCACCTCGGCTCCTATGACCTCGTTACTTACGTTCTTGACACTTACGATTATTCACTTAAGTTCCAGCTTATGTATGGAAAGTAACCTCACCTCGGCAATCCTAACCGACTACTCCGTTTATCTCACACGCACACTCGTCACTTATGATGTACGTTTTCAGCTACTCCTCTGTTATCCTAAGCCTAATCTTTAAGAACCTCTCCATGATTATGTTGCTCACTCTCACTCACTCTAGCTCACTGGGACTGAGAGTTTCCTCAACTCCCATTTCACTCCTTGATCCCTCGTATGATCAACTCTCTCATCCACTCCACACAACTCCACTGAAGTGAGCCAAAGCACAACATCAAAAACATCAAAACACATCAAGCATGCAAAACAACTCAGCAAACATAACTACAATCTACTCACACATAACAACTCATCATAACACAAAATTATACGTGAGAAGAGAGCCCCCTAACCTTGTTCAGTTGAGTAGAACACTCTCTCTTCACCTGAAACTCTCCAGCTAACACTCGCAAAGAACTCTTCTCCTTGAGCTTGAGCTTCTTCTACGCCGAAAGCTCTTCCTTCTCTCTAGAAAATGATCTCACCTACCAACTTCTCTCTCTTACTTTCCCTTTGACTTTTCTTGATAATTTTTGGTAATGTAATGTTCCCTCTCCTTCGACACTCTTCTATGAGTCAACAACTTGGGCTTCTAATGGCTCATGGGCCTCTCATGGCTCATGGGCCTCTACGCCCACCTTCCACATTCACCTAAGCATCTCCTAAATGAAATAAACTTCTAATTAATACTTGACTTAACTAAAATGTTGTAAACCTTAAATAACTCAATCAAATAATTAATTGAACTATTTTGGGGTGTTACAGATGCCGAATAAGACCCAACAGCCCATCAGCCTCAAACACTTCATTAAGCTCAATCATCCCTTCTCCACAAAACATCACAATCCTGAAAAGTCCATCCCGATCAATAACCGATCGCTTTTGTTTTCTCAAATTTTAACCCTAGGACAAATAAGTTTATCTATTTACGATGGGTTTGCTCAAAAGAAAAACAAACGATCGAAAAAAGAAAGCCGATCAAGAAAAATCCTCGTAAAAAAAGCAATCGGAAAAAGAAAGTCGACAAAACAATAAAGACTTGCACTCTAAAATGCATTCAAGTTGCATTAAAACAAGGTTTAGTGATCACCAAGCGAGGCTTCTTTCATACTAAAATCAAAACTTTCATTGCATTTGAGTTTTTCTTAAAGAGAACCAAAGATGTGTACTAGGGGGCATTTCCTTCACCTCTCACTCCACTCAACCATGGGGAGATTTGTTCATCGTCCATCCCATTCACATACCACCCTCCGCTCATAACCGTCACCCATAACTCACTCACCTTTCACAACCTCACTCAAAGAAACCGTTTGAAATGTCATTCCAAAGTGGGGCAAGTGCATTCCCATTCCTTCACCTCATTCATTCCCATAAAACCTCACAGGGGCAATCTCTCAACTCACTATCCTAAACAAGGCCTCGTCATTCTAATTGGGGCAACTTTGTCTCACATGACTGGGCAAGACACAAACTCGTGGGTTGAGACAAAACCTCTTTCATTCAACCTTTCATCCCAAGAGCCGAAGTGTTCCCAATTCATCATCTCCTACACCCCTAGTCATTATCACCACCAGATAGAGGCAAACTTATTCACTCATCAAAAGCCCGAACCGGGCGCCTCTTGCATCCTCGTCCTCATGAGCGTCGGCAATAATCATGTCCATCATCCCTTCACTTATCATACATGTTCCAAACCAATCCCAAGTTAACTGACTCACTCATTCACATTTGCACTCCTATGCATGCTTACTAGACAATGCTTCAAAGAGAGAGAACACAAGTTAGTCATGCGATATCTAAGATTCAGTCGTCATTGGAAGGAAGAGAAAACAAGTGAGCTTGTTTGTAAATAAAAACCTTGAGAACACCGGAGTTTGAATCAAATTCAATTTTTTTCAACAGAATGGTCAATAATCATCTCAATTCCTTGCATTCAAAGTCTTGCATCTCATCATCACAAAAATGTTTAAGTACCCCAATCATTCATATCTTATTTTTCGCCTCATGCATTTAGGCGTTCCATTTTGTTTATCATAGTGTCCCATTTGCATCGTGCCGACATCATCATTTCATGAAAGGCAACAAAAAAGGAAGCAACGGATAAAAGCAAAAAAATCTTCCATCTCATTCCATCAAGCATCAAAGCATTGCATCATAAAGAAAGAAAAAGCAAAAACACGTCATCCCATGTCATTGCATTTGCATCATATTAATGTTTGCATTTCATAAAAGGGAAAGAACCAAAGTCCTTGCATCAAAGCATTACATGTGTATCATGAAAGGCAACACAAAGGCTTCCCATGTCATTCGTCATTCCATTATCGTTCATTTCTTCATGCCACTCATCGAAACAATGCATTCGCATGCCCGCATTTCATGAAAAGAGAAAGAAATGAGCAGAAAATAAAACAAGAGCATTCCATTCATCAAAACATGAATTGCATCGCACACTTGCATTACAAGTATCAATCTCTGCATCAAACATCAAAGCACTACATTTGCATATTCGCATTTCATAAAGAGCAAAAGAAAACAAGCAAAGAAAAACAAACGATCAGAAAAAGAAGGCTGATCGAAGAAAAAACAATCAGACCAAAAGAAAAATTCAGGAGTGTTCCACCACATTCATCATTACACCAAAGTCGTAACATTGCACGCACTTGCATAACATGCCCTTGCACAACATGCACCCATATTCCATGCATCATTCCTTGCATCAACTGACGTATGAAGGTACCACAATCCAGTGCGACAGCATTGGCCATTTCAATCAATCAACAGGATTCGTGAATCCCTTCAGGATCCAAGCGTCCCTTCAAAAAGCAGACTTCACCTCGTATTCGAGCTGCGGGTAAGTCCTTCGACCCCATTGGGTCCAGTCGAAAAGGATAGATGTGTTGGCCTAAGACATGGAGCAGTCCTAGGGAAGTATCGAGATCTAGACTTGATATTGTCCCTGTAACACCCCCTTACTTTTAATACTACTTAGCAAATTAAATCGAGTTTTTCAAAACCACTCACAAGAGAGTGCTACATTTTCTACAAGACAATCAAACAAGCAAAGAAGGGCGCACATCAACAGCTTATCATGACATATAACACCTCGGCCAAATGGAACGAGTTCATAAAAACACATGTTTTAATTTACAACGCAGATCGGAATGAAACATGTTCCAAAATAACATCAAGTTACATTTCAAAAACCAACCCAAAACGACTTCTAAACTACTCGGCCCCAAAGTGTTACATATCGAGCAATGACGACGCCTAAACGACAATCGAGTGAGGACACTCTACTCGGGGATACCGCAAGTTGCCAACATGAGAAGCAACATAAAAGCGAAGAGGGTGAGTCTCTAAACACATATAATAAGGTTTATGACAAGCATTATGCTAAGCAAACACGTATAAACATCTCGGCACAACACACAAATAACACAATTATTTAGTGCATGAGTTATATGCATGATGCGCACTCCAAAACTCCAAGGGCATATGCATGATGGATCCATTAAGACCAAGTCTTCTGCTATCACCTTAGGACCAAGTCCTCTGCTTTCACCATAGAACCAAGTCCTCTGCTTTCACCATTATGCTTATGATTTATGCGACACCATGAACAATGCATGACACACAAAGATATACATCATTCAATTGAATCATAACACAATTCCAAAGAACTCACCATTTAGATCGCAAATTACATTCATAATTAGGACCTAAGTCCTCTCGCTCACCTCTAGGACCAAGTCCTCTGCGTTCACCACCCTTTCGCTTTATTTAATGCCCTCGTGGACTTCAACATTTATTACTCCTCTACTCGTAGCCCTACGGCCAAACAACTCTCATACATCATTACGGCACTAAGGCCGACGTCTGCTCAGATCGGGCTCACAAATACTAAGATCGCCGCCTCAACTCACCGAACACCTCGGTTCCAAGTAGTGGACCAAAAAGTCACCACGAGGACTACCATGTCACTTAGGACTAAAACGTCAAATAGGGACTAAAATGACTACACCATTTAACCCCTCACGTGCTTGCACTCAAAGCGACACTCACGCTTGCGTCCAAAGAACAACTGCGCGCTACACTAGCGTTAAAACAACACCTCGGCACCTATAGCACCTCGGCACACTCCGCACGCTTGGCACCTCGGTACGCCTACACTCTACTCCACTCATAGTCACTTCACTTCACACGAACGTACTTTACTTCCTCTATAATACCACCTAGGTACTCTACGCTTGGACACACCGCGCTTAAACGCAACATCTCACCTCGGCAAGTACACCTAGGTATGATATACTCTACATCTCGGTCATAACACCTCGGTTACTACACGCTATCTGTTATCAATGGCACTTCAGCAGCTATGCCTAAGTACTCTATCTCGGCCTAAGCATCTCGGCCTACTTACCCTACACCTCTGCAAGTACAAACCGATACTTATACCTAGTCTCAGGTACTCATACACTTAGTTACTGGTGCTCTATCACTCACCTCGGCTCCTATGACCTCGTTACTTACGTTCTTGACACTTACGATTATTCGCTTAAGTTCCAGCTTACGTATGGAAAGTGACTTCACCTCGGAAATCCTATACCAACTACTCCATTTAACTCAACGCACACTCGTCACTTTATGATGTATGTTTTCAGCTACTCCTCTGTTATCCTAAGCCTATTCTTAAGAACCTCTCCATGATTATGTTGCTCACTCTCACTCACTCTAGCTCACTGGGACTGAGAGTTTCCTCAGCTCCCATTTCACTCTTTGATCCCTCGTATGATCAGCTCTCTCATCCACTCCACACAACTCCACTGAAGTGAGCCAAAACACAACATCAAAAACATCAAAACACACACTACAACAGAATTGCAAAAAAAGGACGCACACTTTAGAGGCGCTTTATTATGAAGCGCCTCTTATTATCAAACAAGGAGGGACTTTAGAGGCGCCTTTTAAAAAGCGCCCGATTGTCAAAATAAGGAGGGTCTTTAGAGGCGCTTCATACACGCGCCCCCAATTCTCAAACATAGGAGCCACGGAAGACAATCGAGGCGCTTTACACACGAGCGCCCCCAATTCCTAAAACACGGAGCCACCAACAGGGGCGCTTTCCACTCGAGCGCCCCCAATTCCTAACTACCAACAGGGGCGCTTTGCACACGAGCGCCCCCAATTCCAAATTCCTAATCACCAACAGGGGCGCTTTACACACGAGCGCCCCCAATTCCAAATTCCTAATCACCAACAGGGGCGCTTTGCACGCGAGCGCCCCCGATTCCTAAATTTTTAATTTCCTTTCCGCTATGTTACATTTCTCATACGCGCTCGGACTCAACATCTCACTCTTGCGGTTCCTTTCTCGTTCTCAATCTCCAAACCCAAACCCTAGCTAAAACCCCAAATCTCTCAACGTTCTCACTCTCTCTCCCTCTAAGTTTTGAGTTCCTCTCTCAACCATCTCCTCTCTCTGTCATGCGAGCAACGTTTTGAGTTTGTCATCTTCTTCCTCTGCACACTACGACCATTCTCAACGGTGAGTTTGTTTTTTCTTTGTTACATATATATTTCGGTCTTAAAGTAGTTGTTCAAGTAGTTGTTGTTGCTTGGGGTGTTTCTGAATTAGATTTAACCTAATATTGTTCGTTTGCTTGTAAATTCTTCATTCTTTAAATTCTTGTTTTGATTTGTTTTGTTTGTTTTGGAGATTGTTCAAGTAGTTGTTGTTGCAGTGTTTCTGAATTAGATTTAACCTGTTTGTATCTGTGTTGATAGATTTGGAATTAGAAGATTGAGGGTTTTGTTGGTTCAATCTTGATTTTTCAATCCTGGGAATATTTGTGTGATATTGATTCAAGAATTTTGTTATTATTCTGGAAAATAAGCTGGATATAATGAATGGGAATATTTTGGATGTGTATTCATAAGAGATTTCATGCTTTTTTTGGTAACTTCTTATCATACATATATTTTAAACTAACTGAATATTTTGCATTGAAATTTTGCAAACCCATCCTCATCTACTTTCAACCATTGACCAAAGAAATAGAGAAACTTCTGCACCGCTTGAGACACCAATAAAGAAGAACCTCCTACTTCATCTCAGACTCCCTTAACAAGTAAGTTTAGCAATCCCTTATTTCCACCTTCCCCTGATTTGACTAGAACTAGCTATGTGGAAAGGAAAACTTAGCAAAAACAAAGAACTTTTAGGACAACGATAGCAAGTTTTATGTACTACTATTTGTTGCTCTGACTAGATATTGCACCACATACACAACAATTAGCACCTTTTCCTTCTATGATTTTTTCCTCTTGAATTTCTTAATTTTCTAACTTAAAAACTTATAAATGATTGAAGGGTGAGTACAAAGTGAAATATAAGGTCGCTATTCTATAAGCTACTTTTGAGAGTTTTTGTCTATAAGCTACTTTTGAGAGTTTTCTTATGGAAAAGCTTGACAACCATGACATATTTTTTATGGTCACTCACGCTTTAAATGATTAACATCACATTATTTATTGTTTGAGATTCTCTTCAAAGTAAAAATGTTGCTTGTCCTTAATCTAAAAAAATAAATGTTGCTTGTCCTTAATCTAAAAAAATGTTGCTTGTCGTGAATTTGTCACCAGCTTAAATGAATCTTTGATCGCTTTGGGGTGCCAGAAAAATTATTTTCTCTTGTGCCTTTGTTTTTGATTCTCGCACTCATATTCGATTATGTGGGCTGGTTAAGATGCTTGTTTAAAATCACTTTTCCTTGTATGACACTTGTTTAAAATCAATAGCAATATGTCTACAAAACTACAACAAGTTATTTTTGAAGTTTTGCATTTTACTAAGAAGTCCAAAGACTGTATGTATTGACATGTGGTTATTCACTCGTTAGTCCCGTGTGATAGTGTTTCGATTCAATTGCTATATTCACGCTTTACAAGGAGATTTTCTTTCTGCACTTTTATCTTTGCATTGCTTAAGATGGTTTCAGGGTGATTACAAGAAAACTACACCCAGTTAGGATATTGTATGGATTATGTAATAGGGCCACTATGTGCAAATCAAGTTATAACAATATATTTTAAAAGTCAATTGAGTATTATATATGCAAGCCAATTATAATTCTCCAAGTATTTTCCTTATCTTTTGTTTTCCAATATCCAAAGTTTCGACCATGTAAACTTTGGGGCCTTCTAGTAGGACAAATACCCATGCCCCTCTTACTCCTTTTCATGGTGTGAAGTTATTTGATACCGAGCCTAGCCCAAATTCGATCAACCATACAACGGTGAATAGCCTATATCAATGAACGCTTGGCTTTGGCACAAAAATTAATCTTCTTGTTCCCCGAACGTACTTTCATCTACTCGAATCTCTCGCATTAGAAATGGCACCTCAAAAGAAAATGTTGCGAAAATGAAGAAAAACATTAAACAAAACAAGGAAGCGGTAAAAAGCCTATATCAATGAACGCTTGGCTTTGGCACATGAAAGCAATTGTGATAGCTTGTTTTTGGCACCCACTCTCTTAGAGTAAGAAATTATCTATCCCCTACCTACGGATTGAGCTAAGACATCCAAATGTTGAATGAAATTCCTTTCCTTTTTGTATCCAAAGAAATATATATGACGTGTTTTTGAAATATCTCATTATTTATTTGGCTATTCAAATTTTTTGTAGAAAACATTGGATATTGTTGGTAGTTGATCCTAAAAGAAATAGAATTTTCTATTTAGATTTGTGTCATGGTGATCCTAACAACCACCTCAAGATGAGAGCTATATTTGAAAGGTGTGTATTTAGATACATCGCATATTTCATCATTTAAATTATGTATTTCGATTAATTAATATAGTAATATGTATGATGTTTCAAATTGTTTGACAACTTATTGGGGATCGAATAAGGTCGAGCTGAGAATAAGGTCGAGCTGAGAGAGATGGAATGTGAAAAATAAAACACAATGGATAGTCATAAAGGTAAGTTTATAATTATTCTTATCCATATGTAAATATTGCTCGCATTTTAATAATTAATTATTATTTTGATTTCTAGTGTCCCGCATAACCAAACAATGATGATTGTGGGTATTACGTTATGAAGTTTATGAGGACATAATCACTCACCATCAAATAGAAATTCCAAAGAAATGTATGTAATTTATATAGTTTGTTTTTTCACAAGTAATTTTATATCTAGCACTTAACCACTTAATTCTAAGTTTATTTTATTTCATTTTTACAAGATTTTCCTGGAATGTCGGTTGGAGCTCCATTTTCGATGACCAACTTACCGAGCTCGGAGGAGAGTGGTGTCGCCATGTTGCTTGCTTTGATTACCGAAAATCGAAATTCATGTAATTTTGGTTAATTAGCTTGTTTTTGTTCCTAACATCGATCCTCCCAACTATTTCTCCATGCATTAGGTAGAATTTTTTTGCCCAAGCACTTATTTGTTGAGGAGAAACATCATGTAATCTTTAATTTGTTGTCTATATATGTTGACATTCAAATTTGGTTAATGAGTTATGTATTTTTTGTTGGTACGCACTTTGTTAATGATTTATAAGTTTCTTGCAATTGGTTTGTTGATTTGAAATTTGGTTCATATTGGATGTTGAATTGATTTTGGTTGATGAACGTATGCACTACAACAGAAAAAACCAACAGTCTTTGCAAAATATTGTATATATATATACGTAAAAGCAAAAATATATTTTTTAAAAAAAGAGAATTAGGGGCGCCAAAGTTAAAAGCGCCTGCTTTGTGTAAGCACACTTGACAATCGTGGCGCTCCAAGAGAAAGCGCTTCGTTGGTCGACCAACAGGGCGCTTTCTACCTAGCGCCTCGATTGTCAAGTGCGCTTAACACCAACAGGACGCTTTATAAACCGAGCGCCCCAATTGTTAGAGACGCCAAGACCAATAGAGGCGCTTTATTTGCGAGCGCCGCTTGCTTCCTAATTATTGAGGCGCTCGAGCGCCTCTCAGAAGTGGTTGGCAACGGCAGCAATGCTAGATTCGTACGCGCCGTAAGCGCCCTAATGGATAAAAAAAGCGCCCATGGATGGCTTTTTCATTTGTAGTGACACCAAGCATGCAAAACAACTCAAAGAAACATAACTACAATCTACTCACACATAACAACTCATCATACTACAAAATTATACGTGAGAAGAGAGCCCCTAACCTTGTTCGGTTGAGTAGAACACACTCTCTTCACCGAAACTCTCCGCTTAACACTCGCAGAGAACTTCTCCTCGAGCTTGAGCTTCTTCCACGCCAAAAGCTCTTCCTTCTCTCTAAAAATGATCTCACCTACCAACTTCTCTCTCTTACTTTCCTTTGACTTTTCTTGATAATTTTTGGTAATGAATGCTCCTCTCCTTCGACACTCTTCTATGAGTCAACAACTTGGGCTTCTAATGGCTCTCATGGCTCATGGGCCTCTACGCCCACCTTCCACATTCACCTAAGCATCTCCTAAATGAAATAAACTTCTAATTAATACTGACTTAACTAAAATGTTGTAAACCTTAAATAACTCAATCAAATAATTAATTGAACTATTTTGGGGTGTTACAGTCCCCCCAGTCGCGCTCTTGAAGACCACCATGCCCAAGTGCAAACTCGGATCGTTCGCGGTTCGTTAAAAGGCTTTAGGCGGCCTCGATGACGGCTTCATCGAGTGGGTACCTTCTTTCTTTACGCTTTATCGCTTTCTTTACTAATTTATTTCCTACTTTTGCTGCCTGAGGGCTAGCGCCAATTCATTTCCTATTTTGCTGGCTTACTGAGGGTTGGCACCAGTTTATTTCCTCCTTTTGCTCGCTTCATCGAGGGCGGTGCCTTCTTCTTTATCTTTCTTTATCGCTTTCTTTACTGCTTTATTTCCCGCTTTTGCTGCCCGAGGGTTGGCACCAATCTATTTCCTGTGTTTGTTGGCTTACTGAGGGCTGACAATTCGTTTACCGCTTTCTGTTGGCTTAATGAGGGCTGACATCCGCCTATTTCAAAAAAAAAATCTCTATCCCCGCGTGCATTAGAATTTCATTTTTCATTCTTGCATCAACAAAAACAGAAAAACCAAAAGATGGTAGAAATGGAAAAAGGAAAATTCGGGTTTCCCTAAGTAGACAAAATCGGTATAATTTTTGAATTCTTTATCTTTATTTTGCCTCGGAATATGTTTCGGCCAATTCATACTCCTCGTCAAAATCCAGATAAAGAGGGGCAGCTGTCATACCCCAATTTTGTCCGGCTTAGGTCAAAACCCTAATTTTCCACAAAAAATAAATAAATTGAAGAGTGAAGAGCATTATGCATTGCATTTTGGGTCCTAGAAGTCATTCCAAGGTTCTTGAAATCATTTTTAGGGTTGAAATGCACTTTTTGGGCAAATTAGGGTTTTAGGGTCAAAAGGGTATTTTGGTCATTTCACAGTAAAAAACGATTTTCCATCACAAATCACTGGACAATTGTCAGGGGAATTATTTGAGGATAAATGTGCTTAATTATAATTTTTTATGCGCATGAATGTTAATTGTTTGCATAAAAATTCAAATTTCAAGGAAAGGGTAAAATGGGAATTTCCTTCAAGGAGAGGTATCAAATCAACTTTAGGAGTGGTGATATCATGGAATTTTGGGCCCATTGATTGATTCCTAAGATGAAGCCCAAAAGTTTTATGGAATAATCAAGAAAAAATAATCAAAAAGGAAGAGATAATGTCAGTGCACATGGGGACAATATAGTAATTGCCAACTTGCAAAAGTTGGCAAATTTTCCCCCTTCTCCATTTGAATTTGGTCAGCCCCTCTCCCCATTCCCTCTCCATTTTGTGTTTTCTCTCCACCCTCAATCCATGTGATAAGTGATCTCAACCCTTCATTCAAAATCAAAGTGCAATCCTAGAGCCCCTCCCAAGAACAATGACCAAAATAACCCTTTTGCTTGGTGCCCAAGTTCAATTATTCATTTCATTTTATTTTCAGCTGAATATTAATTCCCTTTTATTGCTTGATTACCATTTTAACCCTAGCCCTTCACCAATTCTATAAATACCCTCTCATTTTCACACACCACACCTTTTGCTCATTCTCTCCTACACTAAACCTAGCACACCACTCTCCTCTCCTCCTCTCCCCCTCTTGGCCGAATTCTTCCTCCATTCCCTCTCCTCCATTCTTTCATCTCCATTCACCCAAACACCATCAATCCATCTCATTTCCCTTCCTCTCTCACATACTACCTCCATCCTTCACTAAAACTAAAGAACCATCATCACTTGGGTATCTTCTTCATTTGTGTTCTTGCTCTCTCTTTCTTGCATAATCTAGCTTAGATCCAAGGTATACTCTAAAACCCTTGCATCATCCTCAACATTTTTGCATTAAAACCCACTTTTCTTCATCATATTTTCGCATATCATCCTCACTTTTCTATAATGTAGTTTGTTGTTGGTGGTGGGTGAGAGTTGGCATCTCACCCTTAAATAAATGGATTTATGTTGCTTTGTGTTAATTTTTGTGTTTTTCTATTAAATAAAATGTGGACCTATGTTTCCTTTGGTTCACATACTTATGATTAAAAATATTTTCAAGTTGATTTTGTTGTTGTTCTTTGCTTGATGATGTTTAATATTGTCGTTAGTATTTCATTTTAGTGTTAAATGTTATTTTTGTTGTTGGTTGATGATCTAGCAATATGATTCCCACTAGTACCTAGTGCACCTTGATCTAACTGGTGAAGATTGCTAGAAAGGACTCAACTTTGTTTATGTATTCTTGTTTTACTTTAGTTATTGTTAGTCGTTGATGATAGGCAAGTTGATTCTCACTAGTGCCTAGTGCACTTTTCTCAAAGTGAGAGGATTGCTCTATGTGATTCAACCTAGTTTTTGTGTTTATTTAAATCTTGTTTTAGTATGCTTATTGTTAGTTGTTGATGATAGGCAAGTTGATTCTCACTAGTGCCTAGTGCACTTTCTCAAAGTGAGAGGATTGTTGTATGTGATTCAACCTAGTTTTTGTGTTTATTTAAATCTTGTTTTAGTTTGCTTATTGTTAGTTTTTGATGACAGGCAAGTTGATTCTCACTAGTGCCTAGTGCACTTTTCTCAAAGTGAGAGGATCGCTCTATGTGATTCAACCTAGTTTCTGTGTTTATTTAAATCTTGTTTTAGTTTGCTTATTGTTAGTTGTTGATGATAGGCAAGTTGATTCTCACTAGGGCCTAGTGCACTTTTCTCAAAGTGAGAGGATTGCTCTATGTGATTCAACCTAGTTTTTGAGTTTATTTAAATCTTGTTTTAGTTTACTTATTGTTAGTTGTTGATGATAGGAAAATTGACTCTCACTTGTGCCTAGGGCACTTTGATTCAAGTGAGAAGATTGCTCTATGTGATTCAACTTGATTTTAGTATTTACTTACTTGCTCTTGTATTCTAGTTTTATTATTGTCCATTGTTGATGATAAATCATATGATTCCCACTTATGCCTAGTGCATCATGTTTTAGAGTGGTGAAGATGATTTTAGATGATTCAACCTTCCCCTTTTAATTTCTTAGTGAATAACAAATGAGATTGTAAGTTTAGGGTTTAGGGTTCGTGAGATATGGCAAAGGATAAGCTTACCTTAGCCTTGATGCAATTCCTTTTGTTCATGTTATTGAGAAATCATTGCTCACATGTTCATTAGTTTAACTAAGATCATTCTATGCCTATGATAAATTGTTTACTTGTTTTGGATGCTACTTAAATTGTCTTGATTTAATTGTGTGCCCTTCCCTCCATGTGTATGACCTCCTAATGAAGACGTAAGCCTACTTGCTTGTTGTAGCATAGAGTCATTAGGGTAAATGCACTCCTCCTCACGCACGCACAATTGTTTTGAGAACTTTATCTTGCATCTTTGACAATTAAATCTCTTGATTGTATTGGCATGCTTAATCTTAGTTGATGATCAACATGTTCATGATTACTTGATTATTGAATGTGTTTGAATTTTGTAACCAATCATTGATAATAACTTCACCCTTTTCCCAAAAATCTTTCAAACTCTTTTCTAATTAAGGCAAGTTATTAGTGACTATCACCCAAAGCCTTGGCTTGTTTGATTGTCATGAATGCTATCAAGAGTTATTAGTAATGATCACTCAAAGCCTTTGCTTGCTTGGTCATTATGAAAGCTCTTCCCCTTTCCAAAACCCTTTCAAAAACATTTTCATCTTCAAATCAGAACTACGTCGCTTTGATTCCCATTTGGGATACGTAGGAGCAAGTC
Organism: Oxytropis ochrocephala; assembly: GCA_020916435.1. NCBI lineage: Eukaryota > Viridiplantae > Streptophyta > Magnoliopsida > Fabales > Fabaceae > Oxytropis > Oxytropis ochrocephala. Next base: position 35,338,746 of record CM037094.1, on the reverse strand, counting down.
CCGTTCTCGTCAAGCGCAATAAATAAAAGTCATTTTCATAAAACAAACAAAAAGAATCATTTTCAAACCCATTGTTGCTAGTGGCTAATCAGAACCTTTGTTCGTCTAGCCATTGGTGACAATGTCTTTTCCCAAAAGAACAATAAAGCGGTGATCACCCATAACCTCTGTTAGTTTGATCCTTCATGTCAATCAATCTTTTTTCAAAAACCATTTTCAAAAGAACAAATAAAAACGAGTTGCTACTAACAGTCAATCAGAACCTTTGTTCGTCTGACCAGTGGTAGTGACTCTCATTTTCAAGAGTACTTAGCGGTGGTTACCCATAACCTCTGTTAGTTTAATCATTCGCCGAATACTCGTCCTATTTCGAAAACTCACTAAAAAGATAAAAAACAAAAACCATTTTCATGACAAACAAGAACTACGTAGCTTTGAATTCTCCATCGCACCGGGAGATACGTATGAGCGAGAGGCTAACTCTCGTCAAGCGCCAAAATAAAAATTTTCATTAAGTCTTCTCCTTCCCTTTTCTATAAAGAGGCAAATTTAAATATTTTTCATATCAAACGTTAAAACCACACATTTAGTTAGAGGTTCCCTTTCGGTAGAAAGGACGTGTGCGGTGCTAGTACCTTCCTCACACGTAATCGACCCCCGAACCTATATCTCTAGTTTTCAAAAGATCATCTGCCTTGTTCAAAAGACCTTTTTTTCAATGTTTTGGTCTTAAAATTAAAATATTGGTGGCGGCTTCAAAAATTTTCCACATTGTATATTGAGAAACCCAAACCGGATTTTTCGGGGTGCAACAGATGATAATTCTCAAGATTGGATCGCCACAAAAACCCTAAGTTCTTGATAAGATCCCAAAGACAGTTCAAAGAAGAACCCTAGAGAGAGCACTTGTGCTAATTCCTCTCAAATTAAAAATATGGTCAAAGGTCTTTACAACTTGCAAAACCACACCTATTTATAGAGAATAGGTTGTGGGCTCACTAAAAAGAAAACATAACAACTAGAAGCCCAATGTACGCCTTACACAATTAGGCTTCTAAGAAAGGGAAATAACATGCCTAAAAATGTTTGGCTTATTACAATTTTAAATTCCTATAAAATCTCAACTACATGAGCATTTAAAAGACATCGGTCCAAGTGCCAAGTCTTGAAACTCCGTGCTTTTTGCGTCCATAACATTCCCTCCTTCTTGAAGAAATTCGACCTTGAATTTGATTTCCGTTGTGTCCTACATAAATAAAGAAAAACACAAATCAATATCAACATACCTCCGGGATCAATTGGAAATTGGGAAAAATCAATACATTTGACAAATATAAGCAACATCCAACTCCATGCAAAAGTAGACAATGAAAAGTAAAAGATAGGTAGAATTTATACCTTTTGGAGTAGATACCTATAAGCAAATTTACATTTCTTTGCTTGAACATTGAAATAACAACATTGTGTCTTTCTCCTATAAAGGTTGGAGTAAGAATTGACCCCACCTGAGGACTCTCATTTTCAAACTTTGGCAATAGACACAAGTTAAACCATTCCATAATCAAATTTGCAAGATTTTCAAGCACACGGGAAAAGCAGAACTTAAGCAATTCAAAAGAAAATTTGTTCATCATGAACTTAGAAAGCTTAATTGATTTTACACTTGTGCAAGGAATCAACCCCACAGAAACTTTATTGGAATTAACCTCTTCACACATACTGCTTCCCTTGCAAATTAGGAGTAGCACCATAAGGCACCAAACCATGGGGCACCTCTCTTGAATAGACACCCCTATGCATGCTCAAAAATAGATCAACAACACTAGGAAAATTGTTAGCATAAGAACACAAATAGTGAAATGGAACTTCAAGTTTAAGCATAGGTCTTACCAACAATGCTCTATTGACCGCAACCTCCCTTTTTAAGAGATTTTTATTATTCCCTACTTCTTTCTTTTCATTGCTTTTATTTTCTCTCTTTGCCTCTCTTTTAGCACACTCCTCTTCATTTTCTTTCGACTCTTCTTTCTCTTTTTTTATTTTAAGTTTCAAAGCCAACATGTCTTCTTTAGCCTTGGTTGGACTAAGAGGGTGAAAATTGAATTTGATTCTATTGTGAACAAAAGTATATATGTGGCTAGCCTCCATCGGTGCTACATCACATAGAATCTCATCACAATATTTATCAATGGAAAATGGTATCTTGACTTGTCTATTTATCTCTAATTCTCCATGATTACTTAACCATTGCACTTTATATGGATCAGATGTGGAGTAGTTTCAATATTAAGCTTTGACACTAACCTAGTGCTAGCAACATTTGCACAACTACCTCCATCAACTATCAAAGAACATATATTTCCTAGAATGAGACACCTAGTTTGGAAAATATTATTTCTTTGTGAATCATTCTCATATTTCCCATAGACTCCAAAAAAATTATCAACCATGAGCAAATCTCCCTCTTGAGGATTTTTCTTACATTCAATATATTGTGAATTAATGCACCCATTTTGTCTTAATACCATGATTCTCCTAGTTGGGCAATTTAATGCAATGTGCCCATACTCTAAGCATTTAAAACATTTCATGTTCCTTAACTTAGGGTTCAAAGAAGAAGAGTTAGAAATTGTACCTTTACCTTTGGAGGTTGCAACATCATGTCTTTTGAGTGGAGACCCCTCCTTCTTAGAATTGTTCTTCCAACTTGAAAAGTAGTAATTTGAAGGGGATTTCATATAGGCCTTCTTTATTTGCAATTGCCTTTTCACCTTAATGGCTTGGTTGACAAGATCTTCAATTGTTACAAAATGGTGACGCTCAACTTGCTCCCTTATATCTTCATTTAGACCATCAAGAAACCTATCCATGGTATCCTCCAAATTCTCCTCCACATTAGCTCTAGTCATAGCCACCTCTAACTTCTCAAAGTACTCATTAACACTTTTACTTCCTTGAGTATACCTATGCAATTTTTCACGCAACTCCTTATAGGTATAAGAAGGAACATGTCTCCTCCTCATCACGGCCTTCAAATCTTTCCATTTTTCAATAAGAGCCAATTTACAATTCCTCCTAAGCTTTTTTTCTTGATCCCACCAAATAAGAGCATAATCTCTAAACTCCGACACAACCAACTTCAACATTTGTTCTTCACTAACATCACAACAAGAGAAAATTTGTTCTACTTTAAGCTCCCAATCAATGTACGCTTCGGGGTCACTCTTCCCATGAAAGTTTGGAATGCTCACTTTTTCTTTCAACTCATTTTCTCTCAAATAATCTCCATATTTTCTCTCTTTTTTTCTATCTCTCCTCTCATAGCTCCTTTCTTTTTTATACTTTCTATCTTTTTCTCTCACATTCTCTTCATATCTCTCATGCATCTTTTGGAGCAAATTGCCAACCTTATACTTCTTAAGAATTTTTGCAACACATTCTCTTTTATAGTCCAAACTTGTATTCATGATTCCAACAAGATAACAAGTACCGAATGATAAAACAAGTAAAAAGAACAAAAGTGCTCACCACTCACTAAGATCACAACAATAATAGAACAAAATAAATCAAATAAATTAAAAAAAAATGACCTCTCCACACACCTTAGTGTTTACACTCAATAATGGTCACTCGTGTTTGTCACACAATTGGCTTTTTTTTAATGATATACTCTCTTGCCTTTTACCACTCCCTAAAAGTGTCGCTCTTGAGCTCTTAAAAGAACCAATCAAATCGCTTATCAAGCTCGTGGTAAACTTAGAGAAGTTGTGACAAAACAAGCAATAAGAATTAACATACAAGAGGCCAAAAAAGACAACTTGAAACTCTAGGACAAAACTTAAAGAAGTTTAAAGACACCGAAGAAACAAACAACAAAGAGAAAAGAAGACTCAAAAGAATGCCAAAAAGACAAAGACCGACTCACTATATGACGAAAATAGACTAAAAAGTGTAATACTTGTGTGTTTAGAGAAAAATACTGCAAATGAAGTCCGAAAATTCCAAAAAAAAATTCAGAAGATCAAAAATGAGTTGAGAAATTTCATAGATTTTTTTTTCAGAATTTTCTGAATTATTTTGGAAAGTTTTGCCCTTAGTAGCGCCTTTTTACTAATAAACTTTTTTTTTTGTTTTTCTTTTTTTTTTGATATATTTTTTTGAACTTTTTCTTTTGCTACTTGGCTTTTTGAATTTCCAGAATATAATTTGCAACAAATTGTATAATATCAAAACAATTCTCAACCAAATCAGAACTGGACTTGACAATACAAGTGATCACTATGATATAACAACTAAAAAGGAACAATAATAGGACTCATGTAAGAAACCCTAACCTCTCCACGTCAGGATGTATACTGGGACTTATGCAATCAGCAGCACCTAACCAAATATATCAGCACACATGGAATCATAATAATAACACTTATTAAGTAAGGAAAGAAGACAAAAAAAAATGTGAGAAAGAATTGATCTAATGTTGGATCGTCAAACTCAAAATGCAAGAAAGAATTTTTTTTATAGACAAATTTGATTAGGGACAGAAACGCAATCAATAACAAAATTGATTCCAGTGATGCTGAATAGGGAAAACAAAATCAAAAACCGATTTGAATTTTTTTTTATATCAAGAAATTTTGGACAAATATTTTGATTATGGAGAAGGCTCAAGGATACCACTTGATGTGAATTGTTGTCACTAATTCACGCAAATCAACGGATCGTTCCATAATCAAAGGGATAACAAGACAATAAACAAGAAAAGATAAAGAAAAGGGAAGAAAAATCGAAAAGATGGAAAAGACAAGAGATAGACTATGTGGTGAAGAGAAGCCACATCTTTCATGGAAAGATGATAATTCTCAAGATTGGATCGACACAAAAACCCTAAGTTCTTGATAAGATCCCAAAGACGGTTCAAAAAAGAACCCTAGAGAGAGCACTTGTGCTAATTCCTCTCAAATTAAAAATATGGTCAAAGGTCTTTACAACTTGCAAAACCACACCTATTTATAGAGAATAGGTTGTGGGCTCACTAAAAAGAAAACATAACAACTAGAAGCCCAATGTAGGCCTTACACAATTAGGCTTCTAAGAAAGGGAAATAACATGCCTAAAAATGTTTGGCTTATTACAATTTTAAATTCCTATAAAATCTCAACTACATGAGCATTTAAAAGACATCGGTCCAAGTGCTATGTCTTGAAACTCCGTGCTTTTTGCGTCCATAACACATTGACACCGTTGACTCTTTTAGTAAAATGTCATATCGCTGATTTCATCAAAATACACCAAAATATGTTTAGTTGTATCAAAATACATAAAACTAGAGTAATCACAATATACAAAGTAGCATTACATCAAAATACATAAGCTAGAGTAATCACTAAAAGAACCTATTTATTACAAAAAACTTAAATGACCAATTTATTACAAATAGATAACTTGAAGGTCTTCTGATGTAATTTTGTCTATTATTTAAGTTGAAGTGAAGTATTTGCAAGTTTGAATCGAGTGAAATTCGAGTTGCAAAAATAAGTTCACATCGTACTCAAGTAGAATTGATTAAACGAACTTTGTCAATAAAGAATTGATTAAACGAAGAGTCTTGCTCATTTAATCTATCTAATATTATCTATTTATACAAACAAACTACCTACAAAATTACCACTTTAGATCTCTTATTAACAAAACACATATTCATTTTAGGGATAAAAATATCATTACCCTCTCTTTCTTTTTCTTCTTACACTCTTTTTCTTCTTTTTTTCTCTTTCTTCTTACACTCTCTTTCATCCTTTTTACTTTTCTCTTACACTCTCTTTCTTACTTTTTTTCTCTTTCTTCTTACACTTCTTTCTTCCTTTTCACTTTTCTCCTACACTCTCTTTTTTCCTTTTTTTCTTTTTACTTTACTTTTATTTTTCCATAAACAATTATTCTCTTTCTCTTCACATCACTTTAGTGTTTTTAACTAAATTTCTAAATTTATACAAACACTACTCTACTAAAATTATCTTCTCTTTTCTCTCTCAAATCGGTTTACACTCTTATCTTATAATCTACTATCACCTCTTATTAATAATCTACTATCTATATTTTACTATCTACTAATATACTAAAATAATTAATTAAAACTACAAGATAACTACAATGATAAATAAAAATACGAGAACAAAGGATTAATATTTGTCATTGATAATTAAATTTTTTAACTACTGATTAATATTTAAATTAATACAAGAAGATTTAATGACTATTTAAACGATCGATTAATATTTATATTGATAATGTACTATCTCTCTTTTACTATCTCTACTATAATATACTATTCAACTAAAATAATCAATCGAAACTACGAGATAAGCAACATTGATATATAAAAACACGGATAAGCTATGAATGATATATATATAAAAAACACGAGATTAATATTTGCCATTGATAATTATAATTTGTGAAGACTACCATAAACCTACTATCTAAAAACACGAGAAGGCTTAGTGGCTATTTAAACTACTAAATAATATTAAACAAATATTCCTTATTGATAATTTACTAACTAACTTTTACCATCTACTATAATCTACTAATAAACTAAAATAATCAATTGAAACTACGAGATAACTGCACTGATATATAAAAAACACGGGATAACTGCAGTGATATATAAAAAAATCTAATATCTATTTATACAAACAAACTACCTACAAAATTACCACTTTAGATCTCTTATTAACAAAACACATATTCATTTTAGGGATAAAAATGTCATTACCCTCTCTTTCTTTTTCTTCTTACACTCTTTTTCTTCTTTTTTTCTCTTTCTTCTTACACTCTCTTTCATCCTTTTTACTTTTCTCTTACACTCTCTTTCTTACTTTTTTTCTCTTTCTTCTTACACTTCTTTCTTCCTTTTCACTTTTCTCCTACACTCTCTTTTTTCCTTTTTTTCTTTTTACTTTACTTTTATTTTTCCATAAACAATTATTCTCTTTCTCTTCACATCACTTTAGTGTTTTTAACTAAATTTCTAAATTTATACAAACACTACTCTACTAAAATTATCTTCTCTTTTCTCTCTGAAATCGGTTTACACTCTTATTGATAATCTACTATCACCTCTTATTAATAATCTACTATCTATATTTTACTATCTACTAATATACTAAAATAATTAATTAAAACTACAAGATAACTACAATGATAAATAAAAAATACGAGAACAAAGGATTAATATTTGTCATTGATAATTAAATTTTTTTAACTACTGATTAATATTTAAATTAATACAAGAAGATTTAATGACTATTTAAACGACTGATTAATATTTATATTGATAATGTACTATCTCTCTTTTACTATCTACTATAATATACTATTCAACTAAAATAATCAATCGAAACTACGAGATAACTGCACTGATATATAAAAAACACGGGATAACTGCAATGATATATATATAAAAAAACACGAGATTAATATTTACCATTGATAATTATAATTTGTGAAGACTACCATAAACCTACTATCTAAAAACACGAGAAGGCTTAGTGGCTATTTAAACTACTAAATAATATTAAACAAATATTCCTTATTGATAATTTACTATCTAACTTTTACCATCTACTATAATCTACTAATAAACTAAAATAATCAATTGAAACTACGAGATAACTGCACTGATATATAAAAAACACGGGATAACTGCAGTGATATATAAAAAAATACGGGAATAATATTTGCCATTGATAATTATAATTTTTGAAGACTACTATAACCAACTGTCTAAAAAAATAAGAAGACTTAATGACTATTTAAACTGATTAATACCTAAAAAAGACAAACAATTGTCACTGTTATATAAAAAACACGGGATAAATATTTCTTATTGATCATCTACTATCTATCGTTTACTATCTACTATAACTGCAATGATAAATAAAAAACACGGCATAATTGCACTGATATATAAAAAACAAAGGATAATATTTGTCATTGATAATTAAAATTTGAAGACTACAATAAACCTACTGTGTAAAAAACAGAAGATTCACTGACTATTTAAACTACTGATTAATATTTAAAATTAATATTTTTTATTGACAATCTACTATCTCTCTTTTACTATTTACTATAATATACTAATCAACTAAAATAATCAATTGAAACTACGAGATAGCTGCACTAATATATAAAAAAACACGGGATAATTGCAGTGATATATAAAAGCATGAGATTAATATTTGTCATTGATAATTATAATTTTTGAAGTTTATTATAAACTTACTATCTAAAGTCTAAACAAACAAGAAAGCTTAATGACTATTTAAACTGATTAATACCTAAAAAAGATAAATAATTGTCAATGATATATAAAAAACACGAGATAATTATTTCTTATTGATCAACTACTATCTATCTTTTACTATCTACTATAATCTACTAATCAACTCAAATAACCAATTTAATCTATGAGATAACTACACTGATACATAAAAAAACACGAGATAATTGCACTGATATATAAAAAAAATACGGGGATAACTGCAATGATATATATAAAAACATGGGATACCTGCACTGATATATAAAAACACGGGATAACAATACAGATACATAAATAATACTGCACTGATTTATAAAAAAACACCGGATAAATGCATAATTGTTTTAAATAAAACTTTTACATTTTTAGATTTTAATATTTATCAATTTTTTATTTGAAACTCATTTTTTACATACTTTAAATTTGTTTTTATTTTCATGGGATATTATTCAGACTTCTTAAATACTAACTAAGTTCATTCATAAAAAAAACATAACAGCACACGTGCGTATGCACGGGTATCCTACTAGTTCCTTTGAAAGCACCTCGCACTTTGAGTTTGAGGGACTAAAAAGACTTTTAGCCCATTTTTCTGGCAAAAAAACCACTATACACCAAAAAAAAATTATTTACCAAAATAACCCACCTTTTAGATTAAATACCAAACTAACCCACTTTTTTTTTCCTATGGTGAACCCCCCCCCCCCCCCCCACCACTAGTTCTCCACTAAAATTTTGCAATTTTTTTAAAAATGGTGTGGAGAACTCCCCCCCACCACCACTAGTTCTCCACATGGTTTTTTTTATTTTTTTATTTTCTTGTATTTAATTTTATTAAAATGTAAATTAATTTAATTTAATTACAATAATTAATTTAAATAATTAGTAAAATTATTTATAAAGTAATTACGGTAAACAATGTAGATATTAAAAAGTGGAACATAATTTAATATTGGATAAGAACATAAATGAAAAACACAAATTGCAAAAATACAAAGATAGGAAATTTAAAACGAATCGACAGGAAAACATAATACAACCTAGTTCTAATGCTACGGATGATGGATTCGGCAGATTCTTCTGTTTCGACGCACAATTCGAGATAAGGTTCAATCAAACCTTGGAAGCTCTCATGTTTCTCAAACATTTCTCGAACGTCTTTGTCTTTCTTGATAGGCACGGGGCACATCCGAATACGATTACGTGGGGTCATGCTGCAGATGTAGGGGGAGCGACATTCGATACTAGTGATTTCTTGCTCCACACCATCTAGGTGAACATTTTCTGTTAGTTTTTCTTTCAATTCGGCGAAGGTGATGTTGTTCTTAAGCCTGAAATGTTTAGTGTCACGACCATGAAACAAGAAACCAGCTTGTTGCCTAGACTGGACAGTCATGTGATAGTCAACTTTACAGGTGTGCGTAATGAGTCTTTCCGGTATGGGTTGTTGTGGTGCGGGTGTCTTTGTTGAAGAAGATGAATACTTCTTCTGGAGTGCATATTGTGTCCACGTATAGCTCTAAGATTTGTCGCCCCATTGGAACGTTAGCTAGATGTTCCATCATTGCGCGGACGTCATCGTCGCTTTGGATCTCCATGATTGAATAATGGACAGTCCCATCATCTCTACAATTGAACTTTTTGAAACGTATACGCTCCACGTCTTTACGCCACGCTCCCTCTGGACGAATCTTCCTCTCAGCCTTCTCCTTCAGTTGGGCGAAGGTGATGTCCTTACTCATCCTGCAGAAGACATGATTAGGACAACGAAAGACAACCCCATGTTCGTCGGTGGTGACAATTCCACTGTGATGAAGGGCGGTTAGGAATTTGTCGTTTGAGTACTGGGTTTGGCACAACTGCCATTCCATTTTAGTGGGTGGGGCGATGGTTTTTGGGGAAGAAGCAGAGAAGAGAATATGACTCAGAAGCCAAGGGTAGGTCGAGGGTAAATTGGTGGTGTTAATGTTAGTGTAATTTGAGAATGTATTTATAATAGACGTGATCGTTTGTGAGCCGTTGATTTAGGGTGATCATAACCGTTGATTGTAGGGTTTAGTGTCGGCAAAATCTAGGTCGTTAAATTGTGTCGGCAAAATCTTGGCCGTTTAATAATGTCGGCAAAATCTAGGGCGTTAAATAATATCGGCAAAATCTAGGCCGTTCAATAAAAAAAATACCTCAACAGTATGCACACTCTACACAATGCAGCATGCACAGTCTACACTATGCACACTCTGCACAATGCAGCACTCTGCACAATGTACACTCTGCACAATGCACACTCTGCACAATGTACACTCTGCACAATGTACAATCTGCACAATGCATTATTAAAGATTGAAGATAAAATATTTAATAAGTGATCCAACTTAATTAAATGTGAGTTAACATTAAAACCTTAAATTTAATAATTGATAAAAATACAACTTCTCAAACTAATAATACATTAAACAACATTGATTTAAAGACGTGAATTGATTTAAAAGACTAATACGAAAAGTACAGTAGTAGTAAATGTGACTAGTTTACATTGCGGTTAGGGCAGTTATTTTTGTTGTGACCCTCATTTCTACAAATTCCGCATCTTTTGGTGCGGGTTCCCGTTTCTCTTTGATCCATCTCTCGCATTTAATACGAGTAGTAGGCGTGGGCGGCCCTTTTTATCTCTTCGTTTAGTTGGATCATGCTGTAGTTCAATAGTATTGAAATCAGGCCATGAGGTCTCAGTTGGCAAGGGTGGGAACTCCACAATGTAAGTATTGAAAACATTATGCATTGTGTACGGTGGATCCACAAATTTCATTTGGTCGAAATTGCATTTTGCGCATGCTGCGATGACATGTGAACAGGGGTAATGAAGTGCCTGGAATTCCCCACACTCACAGGTTTTTGCTATAAAGTCAACCACAAATGTGGTCGCAGGTCTACCACTTTGTGGTCGTACTTGTTCCCGAACTCGGAACAATTGGCTGGCACGATCGTGAATTGCGACGGCATGCGTTTGTGAGACTTTAATGTTTTCAGCAATGTTTTTCATCAATTTTTCAGAGAACATTGTTCCGGATGTCATCATCGCCTGTGCCTGTGTTCCCCGTTTGACAAATATCTCGTTCATCCTGAAATATGTTGCATCTATCAATGAACGGATCGGTAGATTCCGCACTTCCCTAAGGACATTGTTGATGCACTCTGCAAGGTTTGTTGTCATGTGCCCCCAACGGGAACCTCCATCGCGCGACATCAACAATTGTTCGGGGTTAATGTCTTCAACCCAAGCCACCCCATCAGGACCTACTTCGTCAGCAATTTTATTTTTGTAGTGAATGGCTGATCTTTCCGTCATTGAGTATCTTGGAAGCAAGTAAAGTAAGATGTTGTTATTTTTGGATTGGAAAATAGATAATAAAAAATTAATAAAGTTTCAAACATACTGACCCATATTGATGAGATGTTTCCTGGCAGGAGTGTTTTTAAAGTGTCTCAAGAAGTTCTGTGCTATGTGGCGAATACAGAAGACGTGTTTCCAGTTGCTGTTTAGACGCCTAACAGCGCTTTTGATAGACTCGTGTCTATCCGATATCAAACAAAGACCCTCCCGTGGTGTCACAAACTCTCTTAAACGAGATAGGAAGAAATACCAACTCTCCGCTGTCTCACCCTTGACAACTGTATACGCAATTGGGAAGGTGTCGTTTCTTCCGTCTTGTGCGATTGCCAAAAGAAGAACCCCTTTGTACCTACCATACAACCATGTTCCATCAACAGAGACCACTGGTTTGCAGAATTTAAAGCCTTCTATGCACGGGCCAAAACTCCAAAAGATGCGGTGGAAAACACCTTTATTGGTAACTTGTTGTTCATTCTCATAGAATGGTTTGTACTGCCAGTCGATAACTATGCCTGGTATATAGTGAGAGAAACCCATTAGGCATCTGGTTACTTCCTTGTAAGAGTCTTCCCAATTACCGTAGACTTTTTCGATTGCTTTTTGTTTAGCAATCCAAGCCTTCCTGTAGGAACTCGTGTACGTGAACCACTCCTTGATGTGTGCAATCAACACAGCCACTGATATTTTTGGGTCCTGCCTTACAAGTGGAAGGATACGAGAACATATGAAGGAAGACGTCATCTGGAGGTGATCTTGGGAAATAGTGGATGTTGTACATGTGTGTGGGTGAGTCAACTGTGTAATCCCCCACAAACCAGATTTTGCTCCGAGCCTCACAACACACTTCCACAAACACGTATCGTGAACACAAGAAACCTGCCAAAGTGTAGTACTAGATTTGTTGACTTGGTATGCAACAGAATTGTTTAGGTGATATGTTTGGATGAATTCCATGGCTATTTCTTTTGTGGGAAATTTCATTTTGAGTTTGAGTTCGTTTGGGTCTTCATTGGATAAAAGTTGGTTCCGGTCCATGGGATGGCCAAACTCTAAATCATAAGGTTCTGGGCTATCAACTGTGACGTTTTGAAAGTGTGAGACAGGCTCGCGGAATGCAGCACCTATGTTGGGGTTAGTTTGAATTGGTTCTTGAGCGTCTTCACGCTGAAGAATTTCATCTTCATCATCGCTATAATCCCCAACGTCCTCATTATGGACACCAACAAACATACTAAACGGTGGGGTATTAGTTTCAGTTGCTGGAGGGTTAGTTGTATTAAGGTCAATGGGGTTTTCTGAGGATGATGGTGCAGAGTGATGGTGAGGTGTCGAAGGACTATAATGCATGTTTGTTTGGGATGATGAAGGATTGAAGTGAGGGTAAATAGGTGGAATGAAATTAGTGTATGGTTGAAATGTTTGTTGAGAAAAAGGGATGGTGTGTGGTGATGGAGATGGAATAGAGTGGGGGTCACTTACCTGGGTATAGTTTGAAGCAACATCAACCAAGTCTGCGTATATTTCTGGTGTACAGATACCTTGACCTCTACATTGTTGGTAATGCTCCATCATCATTTCAACTTCTTCATCGGATGTAATTTCGAAACCCGCATAAAAGTCATGGCCAGCTGTGAGTGTTGTGGGGTACCGATATGTAATACTAGAAACCATTTTGGAATGGTCACGAGATATTATTTTTTCAATGGCTTCTTTAACTTGAGGTAGTTTGAATTTAGAGCTGAGTTTGACAAGGGTGTAGTTTTCACATCTAAACAACAAACCCCGAGTATCTGATTTTTCTACATAACCATTGTAAAACACGGTGATAAAAACTGGGGTTGGGGTTGGAGCCATTGATGAAGTTGGGAGTAGGAGGGTGTGTTTGAGTTTTAGTTGGTAGTAGGAGGATTTTTGAATGTGTGGTTAGCAGTGGGAGATGTAGTGCCTATTTATTGAAAGTTAGACGGTTTAGATTGCACTGAGGGTTTTTGTTTCGAAGGCCAAGATTGCACTGTGACTTTTGAAGGCTACGATTGCACCGACAATTTGAACGGTTAGGATTCCACCGACAGTTTTGTTTTTTGCAATTCTACACCCATTTTGGTCGTGGCAATATAGGGTATATTTTTTTAAAATTATAAAAAAAAAATTTAGGGGAAATAATGGGAAAAAATTAGGGCAAAAAACCATTTTAAGTTTAGTGAAAAAAATGATTTTTAACACACTTTCTAGTAAATAAATTACTTATTAAAACATTTTTTTAAAATTTTTTTCCAACACAACACTTTAGTATTACACTTTGTCTACAAGGTATAGTATTTAAAAAATTAAAATACAAATTAAATTCGTGGGAAAAATGTTCCTAAAGTTAGGTAAAAAATCCAACCAGCCTTGGTGGCAGCAATGATCGAACGCTGGAGACCAGAAACACACACGTTTCATCTTCCAATAGGGGAGTGCACAATAACTCTCCAAGACGTCCAGTTGCAGTTGGGACTTTCTATTGACGGAGATGCCATTACTGGAAATACCTCAAAAAGTTGGCCTGAAGTATGCGAACGATTATTGGGTAAAGTTGTCCCACCAAATGGAAAAGATGGCAACTGTATACTGTTGACGTGGCTACGTCGTGAATTTATGGAGGTTCCACAGGGGGCTTCCATGACAGTTCTTAAACAATATTGTAGGGCTTGGTTGTTCTTTGTTGATCGAAATACATACTCCCGCACAAAACATCAAACAGTCGACATGAAATACCTACTCCCCTCGAGAAAATTCGACGAAATATCCAAATTTAGTCAGGGTCGATGTTTGACAAACTTATACCGAATGTTGTGTACGACATCTACATCACACTGAAAGGCTATGGGTGGATGTACTTTTTTGTTACTGATCTTGGTCCGCAGTACGCATGCCTTTCCTAGCACCGTCTTGCACCCTTTCATATGATTGGCCACTAGCAAAGAGGTAAAAATTTTACACTTTTTTTAAAATACTAACAATTATATTTGATCTTTATGTTAACCGTTCCTTTTTTTTACTAGATGGGCAAATCCACCACTTAACCACACCAGATGTCCAAGAGACCTTGTTTCATACAGAACAAGGACCGACCACATGACAGCTGATGATTTTAAGTTGTTGCCTTATGAAGATTTCACACTTCCACCAGATGCATATGAGGGCTCCGCCATATGGACGACAAACACAGCTATGGTCTGTTTCCATATGGTCGAATGGCACCACGCGGATAGAGTGAAACTGCAATATTGACTTCTCTAAGAGATACCAGCTGAACCACAAGATTTGACTGCCATGCACAGAATAACCATGCAGGGACAGCATGATGTCGATTGGGCTCGATATCACAGTGGCTGGATCGACTTATGGAATGATAGACAAAATCGGTGTGTTGTCGGTCAACCCTGCTATGGAACACCAAAGCAGTCCGATAGATACATGCGCTGGTTTTTCACAAATTCAAGGCCATACATTTCTGTCGACCAACAGCCAAGGGATCCTCGTGCTGCTGGTGTTGTGGCTGATGTGGATGAAGAAGATGAAGAACAGACACCACCTCCCCCAAGAACTCAAACTGAATGTCGAGAGCGTAACCGTAATCGTTATCGATGTCCGACACAAACTGAAGACAGGAACCAAACAGCGTGTGAGACAGAAGAATATGTGCCCCACCGCCACTCTATCTCACACACACCAACATCTCAGGACCCTGATATGTTCCACTTTCTGTTTGGTTTCCACGCCGGTACACCCGAATCTGCGATTTATGCTCGTAGCCTTCAAGAGAGGGCCGCCGGTGCTAGTTCTTCATCAGTGCCTCAACTTTTTCCATACCCACCTCCCCTGAGCCCGGCCGGGCTAGTTTTTCATCAGTGCCCCAATATTATCAATACCCACCTGCCCCTGAGCCCCAACCCCAATTATTTCCAGACCCACCTCCCCCTGCCACGACTGAGGAAGAACTCGAACAACCACAACGGCGTCAACGTCCACAATGTAATCCCCGTCCTAGACGGTGTGGAACTGGGTCTCATCTTCTTCGTTAATACTTTAATCTATTATTAGTTTGAGAAGTTGTATTTCATAATTAAGAAGTTGTATTTTTATGAGTTATTAAATTCAAGGTTTTAATTAATGGTCTAGATCTTGCCTACACTATTTAACGGCCTAGATTTTGCCGCAATTTTTAATATCTTCATTTTTACCCCAATTATTTTATAAATAATTATTCTAATTATTTAAATTAATTATTGTAATTAAATTAAATTAATTTACATTTTAATAAAATTAAATACAAGAAAATTAAAAAATTAAAAAATCATGTGGGAACTAGTGGTGGTGGGGGGCGAGTTCTCCACACCATTTTAAAAAATCATGTGAGAACTAGTGGTGGTTGAGGAGGTACAGGTACCTCAGCTTCAGCAGGAACTTGTTGAGCAGGTGCAGGTACCTCAGGTTGAAATCCATCATCAATTCCAAGTGCCCTTTCTTCTTCACTGTCATCAAAATGAACCCCTTTAGCCCCATCTTCACATTCGCATTCCTCCTCGGACTCGGACTGTAACCTCCTTCACCAACCTCCTCTAAACCGTTGCCACTGCCTTCTCCTTCAATCTTCTCCCCAGTCAGTGATTCCACATAGATGTGTATGTCACAGTTGTGCTTGATTGCAAAATCACCACATTGGAGTGCATCTCTGTCTACCTTAAGTGACTGTATCCACCTACATAGTGTGGTGAATCGGACATCCACCATAGCGTAAACTCTTCTTTGTAGCCTAAGTCTCTAACAATGTCAATGACTTTCAAAGAAGCTCCATTTGTCAACATCCTTGATGTTGGCAACAAAGAACATCCCCACCATTATAGCCACTGCTTTCCCCAACTTCAAACCTACCTCCATGGTGAATTATGATCTTTGAAACTCATACTGCAAAAAAAACAAAGGTCCTCAAATATCAAAATTTTTGAAAAAGCCCTCAAATATTAAAGCATTTGGAAAAGCCCCAACAAAAAGTTCACCAACAAAATTCATCCAAAAGAGTAACATTACCAAGGCAAAAATCGTTGTTCAAATTTATTAAATACACAACAACTCTATTGACCAGCAAAGGTGGTCCCAAATGACTCAAATAAAGCACATTGTGGTCCCTAATAGTCCAATAACAGATAAACTACAATAAACAACACAAACAAAGCACAAACCACACACTCTCACACTATTAGAACTTTCATTTTCCAAACAACAACTAAAACAATTCAAATAACCCAAACAATTCAAAAACCCCATTACAACATGCATTTCGCAAACCCTAACCTCAAATCAAAAAACCCTACCAGAAAAACCTAAAACACATCAACGAACGAAATCAAAGAGAGAAACACTTACTGGAACAGAAATCCCGACGATTGTTCGTCTTCGTTGATGATTTCTTCTTCTTCCTTCGCTTCGTTTCGTTTCTCAATCTGCGTTTCTCACTCTCTCTGCGTTTCTCACTCTCTCTGCGTTTCTCACTCTGTTCTTCGTTCTCTCACTCTCTCACTCTCTTACTTTCTATTTCTTTTACTTCCTTTTTCTTTAATTTTGTTTTTGTATTTCTATTTCTGTTAACTTTAATTTCTAATTAATATATCTACTCACCAATTAAAATAAAAGAAAATTAAACATAAATGCCAAATCAGATTATTGTGTGACACGTCACCTTTTTTTTAACGTCTCATTAACAGAAGGTGTAACGCCAAATTATTGGAATTTGCAAGGGGTTTTTTACAAAAAAATTTTACAGGGGGTAAAAACAAAACACCCCCTATTTGCAGGGGGCAAAAACGTATTTAAGCCTAAAAAAATTGCAAAATTTTAGTGGAGAACTAGTGGTGGGGGGGGGGCGAGTTAACCAAAGAAAAAAAAAGTGGGTTAGTTTGGTATTTAATTTAAAATGTGGGTTATTTTGGTAAATAATTTTTTTTTGGGTGTACAGTGGTTTTTTTTCCCATTTTTCTCCCTCTTCCCCGTCCACCAGACACGGCAGCATACGACAACAGACAAAAAGTCTACGGTGTCGGCCATTGAATACGTAGATTCCTCGCTTCTTTTCATGCGGTTGGCGTCTCACTCACTACTATCATCATCATCATCCCATCCCATGACGAAATGATCCTTGCTTTGCTGTTCCCTCCTGAAACTGAATATATTCCATAATTCCAATCCCAATTCTCTCTCATTCTCTGCACATCTCTTAAATTAATCAACTCGCTCTATGACTCACCGTCAACTCATTGACTCGCTCACCTCTCACATTTCCTTATACCATTCCCATTCCCATTCCCAATTCCCAAACCCTAATCCCAATCCTCACCCTAGAATCTCGATTCTCAAATGGTTCTCATCGCTATCTCTACACCACCGTCTCGCTCATCTCACCATTCTAGATTTCAATTTCGTTCAGATCCTTCTCCAGATGCTCGCCAAACTCCGATCGCACGGCCATGGATGCTTCATCCTCCTCCCCGATCTTCCCTCTCGAGACTCGCCGTTCCTCCCTACACTCTGCTTCAAGAAATCGCACGGCCTCCTTGCTCGCGTCGCTGACTGGGATGCTGCCGGAAAACTGCTCTTTAAGTCGATTAGGCTGTTTGAGTCAAACGTAGGTGACGAGCCTGCTGCTTGCTCGTGCTCTCCAAGGTGCCTCGACGCGGTGACCCTCGCGGAGGGGTTTGTGGAAGATATCGACGGATTTGTGGATGCGATGGATAAGATTTCTGGAGGTGGTTTCCTCAGAGGGGAGGAGGCTGAACTTGGGGAAGATTGGCTAGAGCTGAATTGGTTGAAATCGAAGGGATATTATGGTATTGAGGCGTTCATTGTAAATAGGATTGAGGTTTCCATGAGGCTGGGTTGGTTGAATAGCAGTGGTGGGAAGAAGAGGGGTGTGAAATTGAAGGAAAAATTGAATGCAGCAGGTGTTGCTGCTAATGTGTATTGGAGAAAGAAGGGTTGTGTGGATTGGTGGGGGAATTTGGATGCTGTGACTAGGAAGAAAGTATTCAACACCATCATCATGAAATCTGCAAAACCTTTGGTATGGCTTTTTTGGGCACTTGTGCAACTATTGATTTAAGTAATACTTATGTAAATCCTATGATATTGATACCAAATTATTAACATTTTCCCATTTCGGAAAACAAGCGTTAATTGAAGGCGTTAAGCTGAGACTGTCATTAGTTGGATAGTTTTTGGAAAATTGATTATGGATATTAATAGGATGAGTTTTATAGAAGTTTATGTCCATTGGAAAAGTTTAAGATGCTATAATTATGATGTGGCATAGATTTGATTTTGGGGATTGGTTATGTTTTTTGCTTGTAATCTTAAGCTTTAAGGAATTTATCATATAAGTATATTGTCAAAATTTGGCTACCTGACTTGGTTGGAAATATGATATGAGGGAGTTTAAATTTGTTATCTACTGTGCACCATAAGTAAAAATTTAAACAAAAGGTGAGACATCATTAAAAGTAGTATGCAGTTGTCGTTCTTTTACTACTACCTCCGTCCCATTTTATATGTAGTTTAAGGTTTTTGCATACCTATTAAGAAAAATGATTAGTAGTTTAGATTTTATAAAAACTTTTGCCTAAATTACCATTTAACTTTTTATCTCTTTACATAGATAAATTTGAATCATTTATTAAATGTAAAAAGTTGTCATGATCAATAATGGCAATAGTGGAAAAGCATATTAGATGCTTCTTTGAAAATGTAAAACAACAACTAATTTGGGACAAATTAATTTTGCTAAAACTACTTATAAAATGGGACGGAGGTAGTATTATATCTGAATTTAATTATGATTCTACCAGCTTTTTTTGGTTCCTTTAAAAGATTTGTTAGCAAGGATAAGAACAAGAATTGAATATAAAACTCTGACATAATCTGTAGTCAAATTGGTATTTTCACCCATAGTTCTTGATTTGTAAAGCAACTTCCTTTTGCCTTTAATTGTAACCTTAGTGGAAGATATTGTCCGTGTTTGTTGGCAATGGAGATGTCAATAATGAATATATTTTGAACTTACAATCATATTAGGGTTTTTTTCTTGGGAGGGAGGTGGTTACTTAATAGTTACTTATGCCTTCTCTTTTGAAATAGATCTTGTTTCTTACTCTGGCTAAAGCTGCTTATTGTCGTACCTTGAGTTGGGCTGATAGCCTAATAGGATTAATGGTATACTCCCGGTTTGATGGATATTTAGATATAGTTTTCTTAGTGAAGACTTAGATTTGTCGTCTAGAATTTATACTATTCAATAGTTAGGATCTTGTATTTTATCCAAAATAATATTAGAATTTGGGTTGGGCCTAACTGAACCCTACAAAACCGACTTATAAGGTGAGGGATGCCTCCCACTTATAAACTATTTTTCAGGCCATATCACATCCGATGTGGAACTCTTAACACACCCTCTCACGCCCAGGACCAGACAACTAAAGCGTGACCCGAGTGGCCTGATAGCAGGTGGCCCAACAGATCTTGGATAGGCTCTGATACCATCTAAGAATTTGGGTTGAGCCTAACTCAACCCTACAAAACTGGCTTCTAAGGTGAGGGATGCCTCCTACTTATAAACTCTTTTTCAGGCCATATCACATCCGATGCGAGACTCTTAACATAATATAAAAAACTATTTTTTGTTTGACTGTCATCAGACAATGATAATAAGTTACAGTAATAACGAAAAGCCCGATAGAATACAATGATAAAGAACGCTCAGTTACTATATTTATACACAATGCAATTTAGGTTATTGTATTTTTGTGGCCTTCACTATGTACTGGACTGACTTTTAATCCGGATGATTTCAGACATACGAGGTTTTGAAAGTGGCAAGTAGTGCCTCTGAGGATGAGATTTGGCTATACAGTGCAGGAGTGGATAAATTACTGCAATATAATTGTCCCCCATCAGCTCAAAGGACCATCCGAACATTTACTGATGATACAGAATTTGGAACAGTTATTTCACCAGTCACCTTTTGTAAAAAGCCTGCTGCTTTAGCCAGAGCCTTTAATTCCTTATTTGTGCTTAAGGATGTTAATATGGTGTTAGCTTCAAGTCTTAATATTGAATATGATACAGGAACACTTTTCTTTAGTTCCTTAAGTTCTGTTTGTACCATATCCGATTGTGTATTAAGAAAAATAAGAGGTTTTCTGATGGTTGTTTCTCTTGACTGCACAAAACTTGAGTTATTAGAGGAGGAACTTGACAAATCCTCATCAAGTAAATCTAAAGAAAAGCTTAGTGTTTCTAACCGTAAGAAGAAGGGTCGAACCCGGAATACTAAAAGGCAAAATTCTGCCTCGAAGACACCTGTGGGTGGTATTTCATGTGAAAATCCACCTAAGGTACTAGTCTTTATTTAAAGAGATGGTTGGAATAATTTTCTTGCATAAATGCCACCACTAACAATTCTGATTTGTTCCATGTAATATTCCAGGACATTGATTATGTAGTGGACAATAAAAAGAAGACTGATTTACTTGGACCCAGGAAAATTCCTAATGTTCCGCCAGGGAAAGAGATTACTATGGGCAGCTCATCATCAACTGTAAAAATGGTTGTAAATTGTAATCTTTTTTCTTTAATTTGTAGCATATTCATGCTAAAGATTTAAATGGTTTATAACAAGCCACTTATTATCAGGATCATAGTCGGGAATTGGATGCTGTCAAACCTCGTACCGCTCCAAGAAGAAATAGAAAAGAGAAAAATAAAACTAAAAGCACCTCCGTTGACAGTGTTATTACTGGAGATTCTCACAAGTCAATTATGCATGCTGCCTCTACCACTGTTATTTCTGAAGGTGATGTGGCAATATGCAAGAGCTCTTTTGATAGTTCTACCATTCAGAATGTCAAAAATGACAATTCAATTGGTAATGACATCCTTGCTTCAAGCACAAGCCTTTGTAGTTCTCTTAGTGGACTTACTAAGGAGAACAATAGAGCTGGGAAAGTTGAAGGAGATAAGGGTGAAGATCTTGCTGAAAGTTGCAATAGTTCAGGTTCTCAGTTTTGTTTATTGTCAAATGAAAGGAAAAAATTGTCTTCTGAGTTAGATACTTGTGATGTAAACTGTAAAGATATTACACCGCCTATACCTACATTGAAGCGTGATAGCTTCTACAGCAGTGGAGATATCCGTCCTTTGAACACAGTAGGTGCTGCCAAAGCTGATGAGAAGTCAACTATTTGTGACAAACCGATTAGAGAGGTTAATGTAAAAGAATTTGGGATGTTGAAAGAGCAAGATAGACGTCTTTTTGAAAGTAGAAATCCAGCTTTCTCAAAATGCAGTCCATATGAGTGGCCTGGTATACCTTCTATCTATTTTCCACCTTTTAACTCGCATCTCCCTCCTGCAACAGATAGATTGCATCTGGATGTCGGGCGCAATTGGCATAATCACTTTTGCCACCCATTTGTTTCCACATTACAGCAGGCTAGAAGTACACCAATTCCTATGAGTATTGACTGGCCCCCAGTCTTTCGTGGTGGCGTGACACCATCACCAAATTGTAATTATGACTCTGGGTTTATGTCTAGGCGACAATGTACCTTTTCAAAAGGGTTAGCTGTTCACAGCATGCAGGTTGATGCAACAAATCCTGATGATGAAAGAAAGTTCTCTGGGGATATATTGGATTTACCTGATGTAATAAATACACAAGAGTTATCAGATGAATTTGACAATCACTGTGTATCAGAGGAAGAGTATGATTTTCATGCTGTTTCTGGTATAGACTATAATCAATATTTTGGTGGTGGCATAATGTATTGGAACCCTTCTGATCATCCAGGAAAAGGTTTTTCTCGGCCACCCTCTCTCAGCTCTGATGACAGTTTATGGGCTTTGCGTGAAGCTGACATGAATAGGACAGTAGATGACATGGTTGCATTCTCATCTTCATATAGTACAAATGGTTTAACTTCACCCACTGCTGCAACGTATTGTTCTCCCTTTGATCCTATAGGGACTGCGCCCCAGACTGTTGGTTATGTAATGTCAGGTAATGAAATACCTGGTAAGGTGTTGCATTCTTCATCAGTTACAGATGCATTGGGGGATGATGATACTTCTGGTTCTTTGGGTAATAACTTACCTGGAGAAATTGAAGGGAAGGCGGTTGATTCACACCCATATCCAATTCTGCGGCCAATAATTATTCCTAACTTGTCAAGGGAAAGGTCAATATGTGTTGATCATAAAAGCCCTCGTGTTCCTCCAACCAGACGGGAGCAGCCTCGGATTAAGCGGCCACCGTCACCTGTAGTGCTGTGTGTACCGCGTGCACCACGTCCACCCCCACCCTCGCCTGTGAGTGACTCTAGGAAACAGAGGGGTTTTCCAACTGTTAGATCTGGTAGTTCCAGCCCAAGGCACTGGGGAATGAGAGGTTGGTATCATGATGGAAGTAATTTGGAGGAAGGTTGTTTAAGAATGGATGGTGCTGAAGTTGTGTGGCCTTCTTGGAGAAGTAAAAGCCTTGCAGTGCAACCTTTGATTCAACCTCTACCTGCTGCCTTACTGCAGGACCGCTTGATTGCAATATCACAGATACCATGCGACCAGGAACATGTAAGAAAGATCATCGCTCAAGTCTATCTTATACATATATATACATATATATATATATATATATATATATATATATGTGTGTGTGTGTGTGTGTGTGTGTGTGTGTCTGTGTATATATATATAATATCTGTGTGTGTTGGTGCTCATTGTGGGTTTATAATTATACAGCCAGATGTCGCCTTACCTCTGCAACCTCCCGATTTACGAAGCTGTTCTTCAACGAGTGCATCTTTCACTTTGATGCATGGAATGCTCCACGATGAGATTGACGGTTTCTGTAAGAAGGTATAGGGTATATTTTATCTATGATGTTAGCAACATAAACTTGTATTGGCACACACTCCTTTGCAAACCAGTGGAAAACACTCTGTTACATAGTATCATTTTCCGGAATGATCCTGACTCTGGACATATCATACATGGATTATGCTATAATCTTCATCCTTATTGTCATCACTGCTTCCTATCAGCATTCCAGTCCTCTGTTCAAAAAATTTCCTTATAAAAGTCTTATTGAATATGTAGAAGTAGAAGCCTGGTCTTTCTTAATATTTTCTTGGGAAAACAAAACATTCTAATCATGTTACTTTTTATTTATGATGCAACCCAAGGTTGTTGCAGAAAACATGGCAAGGAGGCCTTACATTAATTGGGCAGTCAAGAGAGTAACCCGATCGCTGCAGGTTCTATGGCCCAGATCCAGGACAAACATATTTGGTTCAAATGCAACTGGTATGGCTCTTCCAACAAGTGATGTTGACCTGGTGGTTTGTCTCCCTCCAGTGAGAAACCTGGTACAATTTTTTGTTCATTCTATTGTACATAGTACAGTTTTTGTTTATTCTCTTGTGTTTCTTGGTAGTCCATTACTTTGATGGGTTAACCTTTTGTTTAAAATTGTAATAAAATTTTCAGGAACCCATTAAAGAAGCTGGAATATTGGAAGGTCGTAATGGTATTAAAGAAACATGTCTTCAGGTATATTGACAATAAATTAGACCCTCTGTTGCCTACACTTTGTACTCCCCATGGGCATCAATGTTAATGTTAAATAGGATTTTTAAGCAATTTGAGACACCTACCATGAACATGTATGGAGTGAACTACTAAAAATAATCTGAGATTGGTGGCTCATTAATAGGTTTCTTTCTCCTACAAAGCGTACAAACTGGTTGTTCTGTTAAGGAACCGGGTCAAAAAGGAAATTCTTTATTGACTGAATGAACAAATCCCTGAATATTCCAGAGATTTGGGACTCTCCCCAACTCTTATCTGACCAATTTCCTAATTCTCCCTCTCAACTGTTATCCTATTTATAGGCATAGGCAACATGACTGGTTTATTTAATCAAACTAACTCAACTATCTCCCTAATTAGCTATCAATACTCCCCCCAAACATTCACCTTGGCCTCAAAGTGAATGATACGATTGCTAGTGAGGAGGGCAGAATAGGAAATATCAGAATAAGTATGAAAGAATTGCCTACGTGGCAATTCTGAGTGGAGGGGAGAGTATCTCAGTGATTGGAGCGAGAAATTGGGTGTATAAAGCACCTGTTACGTGAGTTATTATGTTTAGGCTGGAATTGGGATTGGTTTGGGAAAGGGACTTGGTGATAGGATCACCATTTCTCTGTTACATTGAATTTTCTCATTTTCTCTTGTAATCCTCCATAGCAATTCAGAGAGATCCTCTGAATTGCAGTAAATAATACAAGAGTTTCTATCATTTGCTTCCTCTGTTTTTAGTTATGTATCAAGTGGTATCAGAGCACTCGATCTTGGGTGCTCTAGAGGCTACTAGGCAGAAAACTATGGAGTCCAGACCAGAAAACTTAGAGCCAGCAAACACGAAACATCATCGACGACATCATGCTCCAACTCGAAGGAGTGCGAGAAGAGGTGAAATTCTGAAGAAGTGTGAAGAGATCTTGGAAAATTTGAGATCGCAGGTTTCAGATCTTGCGAATTCAGTGAAGCACGTGGAGGAAGAAATTGAAGAGGACTTGATAGATCTGAACATGCAGAACTCAGAAGGCATTGCGAAACCGGTAGCTCACGAGAGATACGATGGCATTGGAAGGACCATTGGAAGCCTTGTTGTTGCTGTAAAACCAGAAACAGAAAAGGAAGATTATATTAATGAAGATTATTATGTTAATGATGGTGGTCGAGGAAGGGTGATCGTGAAACGAGATGACGGCGACGAAGATGACGGTGACGAAGAGTTGCCACCGGCAGAACCGCCGGGGGGGAGGCGTTAGATGACCGAGCAACCGTGGAAGTGGTGGGAAAAGTACGCAAGTTGGGAGGGCCGATTTTCTCTGTTGCGGCGGACAGATACGATAGAGAGCTGGAGGTGAAGAAAACTAGGGTTGGATGGAAGTCACGGGAAGTGGATCAAATAGTCTTGTTGGGCCAGGCCCAAATTCTGGTAAGTCTGACCCATTTAATGTAGAAAGGGAGGTGTTAACAAAAAAAGGAAAGAAGTCTGATTGGGTTCTAATGTTAGTGAATCATGTTTCTAACTCAATGGGCCAAGCCCAAACACCTATCAATTATTCTGTACAATTCATTAAACAAGAAGGGGTGTTTCAAGAAAAAAATGGAGTACAAAAGATCGTGGGTTTACTTCTTCCTATTTTGTCTTCGCAAGCATTCCATGACCAGCTTCCACTGCTGGAATTTCATTCAATTAATGATCATCTTCTACCATCAACTATTGCCATTAAAAGGTTAGAAGAATTTTCTCTAGCAGCACTTTTAGTGGTTATTGAAGATGGGAATGGTTTGAGCTATATTAATAGCTTTCAACTACTATTCAAAGGAGGGACCAAACTTATATACTGGCTAGTGGGGTTTGGTTTTGGGCAATTAATAAATTTTTCAAATTTGGTAATGCATCCACTTGTCCATAAGTGGGATCCAGGTGGCTTCAAACAAGGTGAGAAGAGTGGCAACCTAATGATGATCTTGATGTGTTCTATTAACAAAGGGAGGTTACAAAAGGAAGAGGGAGAAGACAAGGATGGGAGTTTAGAGACAGAAACTAATGCAAAATGGGCTCTTAGGGGATTGGATGTCAAGACTACTCTAATGGACCAGACTCAAACAGCACCATTACCAATTGGGGATCAATTCTTCAACATTTATCAACATCCAACAATATATGGGGTTGTTTCTCACTGTTGAATTTTTTATGGCACTTTTAAATTTCTATATTGAAGTCTATGCAACCTCTTTGGCTTCAGTACAACACCATAAAGATATGGTTGAATTTCAAGCATGGAATTAGACTAATCCTGGATCCAAGGTGAGTTTGAGGTTTTAAAGGAAGCCATTGATTTGCTTAATGAATGGTTTATTGGTCTTGTTGGTGATTTAACTAGATCTTTAGAAAATAAACCACTGGAGTTTCATGACACGAAAGAAGAAAACATTTCTGGTTTTACGGAGTTTGAGGGGCACCACGTTATGGTTGAACACCTCAGTCGCAGGGTGGAGTCTTCTAGAATGCCGGTGGCAGGAACACATTACAGGCAGTGGGATTTGGGTGAACCTGAATACTCCTCTTGCACTATTAGGACATTTTGCTTCAAGCTATGGGATCCTGGTGTTGATAAAATGATTTTTCAGATGAAAGTCCAGATTCTAGTACTGAATGGTTATCATATCTTACGATACATACAATTCGTAGCCCGATTTGATATGAAATCAAATAAAAACGACACGTATCTTAGTGTGTATCTTTTTTGCACATATATCCCATCATGAGTCATGAATCTTTATACACTGTTGAATATTACGATTCATGAATTTTGTTGAATCTAATGATACGAATTCACACTGCTATAATGCCTGCTCAAGTGAATTTTTTTAACTTTTTTTGGAAAATTTTTCTAAATGATATATAATAAGCGACAAACAACCCTTCTAAATCCCCCTTGTTAGATTGACTAAGAAAAAAACCTAGCACACTATGTTTTTGGTCTGCACTCCCTCCTGAAATGCATTTTTTTTTAAAACTTAGGCCTTATTTTATAGGGGTTGAGTCAAACACGTGTTATGTTTATTTATGGCTCGATTTATTTTGAAGTTCATGTGTTTTTTTACTTTTGTTACTTAGTGATACTTAAAAAGTTGTATATTTTTTAATCATGTATCTTACGATATTATACAAGATACGATACACAATTCAGAAATAAGTCTTCGGATACATGATATGTATCCCGATTTGATAATCATGCTGAAATACCCATGGATATTAGCTTCGACTTTGAAGGTGCAAAATAACAATGCACTCCCTCCTCAATTCTTCCATTGGAGTTGCAACAGCTACCGCGCAAGTACGTCCAGCGGTTCTGGCAGCTAGCATGCTATAAACCTCATTTCTTTTCTCAGTGGATGACCCCTCTTTGCTGGTCAATTTCTTGTCGGGTGGTTCTTCTACATTGTTCCCTTCTACGCTCACTTCACCTTGGCCACCTAGAGACTGTTCTTCACAACCCCTATTTTGTGTTCTACCTTGCCTTTGTCCAATTCCTCTTCAATTCTGTTTGAGTGAGGCTTGGTTTGATTGACATTGCAAAATAATTTAGTTTCTACTTTATAACAATGTGATTAGAAGATATAGTCATTTCTAGTTTCTACTTTATAAATATTTTTGCAATAATAATAAGATCAACAAATATTTCAGCATATCAGACAATTGACACAATTATATTTATGTTCCAGCATGCAGCTAGGTATCTTGCCAATCAGGATTGGGTAAAAAATGATTCTCTGAAGACAGTGGAAAATACAGCCGTAATAACACTTCTCTTGGCTGTTAATTTTTATTATCAAGTATACCTCAATCTTCATTTATTGTAAAAATCTCTATCTTTCTTCTATTAGATACCTATTATTATGCTTGTGGTGGAAGTACCTGAGGATGTTATCACTTCATCAGCTCCAACGTTACATTCTTTAAAAGAAAAACGTTGCACAACTGGTGAACATAGCAATGACAGTCATTCTGATATTATCCAGTTAGAAGATTCAGCTCTTTTGAAAAGCTCTCAAACAATTTTTTATGCCTTGAAAGAGTCGAAATCAGTTCGCGTTGACATCAGCTTTAAGTCCCCATCACATACCGGACTCCAAACTACAGAAATGGTAACATCTCGTGACTCTAGGGCTTTCAATTATATAAATTATTCTGGGTTGTTCTTGTTGATATAGATTTATTTTCTGTTGCAATGTGTCCATCTCTTAGTCAAAGGACATACATACATACATACGTACGTAAGTAAGTACATACATACATATGCATGCGTGCATGCATATCTTAAAAACAAATTCTCACCATTTGACTTTTTTCCTAGTTGATTAAGATAACAAACTTTACTTGTATGGTTATCATTTTTAAAGAAAAACTAAATTGTATCTTGTTTATATGTTTTAAATTTTCTTGTTCCATTAATAAGTTTGCCACGATGTCATCCAAAAAGAAAATTTGGGGAGGCCAGGAACATAATTGCATTTTTTGCTCTTCACCCTATTTGTTACAGTAATAAATTTTGAGGTGGATCTATAATTTGCTTCTCAATTTTATTGCTTGGAATTTCAAATTATGATCCTGCTTCCTGTAGGTTAAGGAGTTAACAGAACAATTCCCTGCTGCTACTCCTCTTGCTTTGGTACTAAAACAGTTTTTGGCAGATCGGAGCCTTGATCAGTCCTACTCTGGTGGCTTAAGTTCCTACTGTTTGGTATGAATTTTTGTTTCCTTTACATCCAATTTTTATTTCTCAAAGAATTTCCCAAGTCTCCTTTGAGTGGAGTAACATTGATGGAGTTTCTCAGGCGGTCTATAATGTGATGTCATTTATTGGTCTGATAATTGTTTCATATTCTCATATTCTGTGATTATATTTTATTTATATGATCCAACTGCAAATGGTCTGATAATTGTTTCATAATATAATATCCTTGATAGTCTAGTGGTGATCAGGTGAAAAAGAAAAAATCGCAACCTTGGTTTCTTTCGGCATCTGTGCTTTATATTATTTCATTTGAAATTGAGGTGGAATCTAGGTTGAAATACTGTTTAGCCTGCCTTGTGTCATGCTCTTTATTATTGTTTTTGTCACTAGTAATATGTAATAAATGGGAAGTGCCTTATCATTTTTTTGGGGTGTTACCTTGAACTTCGAATTTCATCGCATGAGAAGTGTAGTCTATATCTACTAAACTTGTCTTTGGTTTTATTTTGTATGTAGGTATTACTAATTATACGTTTTCTTCAGCATGAGCACCATCTTGGCCGGCCAATCAACCAAGTAAATTTTGACATTTTTAGTTATTCAAGTCTGTTTATCTGTTGACGGGCACCCAAGACTAACTATATTTTCTATCATTTTATGACTTTTATGCTGAATCAGACATTTATGATCCACATAAATGGGAAGATTGATCCAGACTGTGCTCTTGTTTTATATTTTCTTTTAATCAATGAGAATTTAGCATTCAAGCACTTAAGATGGGCTGTGGAGTGTTGTAGTTCTTACTCAGTCCCTTTTTGTATCAGATGTATCCCTGCCACTAAATAAATTTCTCTTCCATTTACTTGCAGAACTATGGAAGCCTTCTGATGGATTTTCTTTACTTTTTTGGGTGAGATAAATAATGATGATTCTATATTTTCATGTTTCTTTTAGAGTGGGTGTTATATATACTTGAAGTTTTATTGGTTAAAAATCATTTTAATGATTTTTCTTTTAGGTATGTGTTTGATCCTCGCCAGATGCGGATATCTGTTCAGGGAAGTGGACTTTATATAAAGAGAGAAAGAGGTTGTAGGTAATAGAAAAACCATACATTGTGTAGTGTGTGACATCCTTCTAATTTCCTTCTTCCCCAGCAAATTGAAAATTGCCTTTTTTGCAGCATTGATCCAATTCACATAGATGATCCTCTTTTTCCAACAAATAATGTCGGAAGGAATTGCTTCCGAATACATCAATGTATTAAGGTAATAATTATAATGCATGGCATAATCAATAAGTTTTCCATATTTCTATTGTCGTAGTTGACCTTTGCTGTGATACAATGATAAAACAGGAAACCTTTAATTTTAAAATAATATGATTGGGTTGGTAGGACTCTTATGATCAAGGTTATCAAAACCGGACCGGACTGGCCGGTTCAACCGGAACCGGAGGCATGCCCGGTTTGAATAGGGATGATAACTGCCTATCACAATAAACGGGAAAATGGAAAAAAAAACTTCACAAACTGGAAAAAACCAGCGGTTCGTCTGCTCTCAGCGATTTAAGAGGAACAAATTTTATAACTGTCTTAGCCTTATGCCAAATATCATAACTAATGGATAAGTAGAATATTAATAGATAAGTGGAATATGAAATATGTAGAATATTAATAGATAAGTGGAATATGAAAGGTTGGCACTTATTTCATATGATATGAAAGGCCAATAGTTAAATCAATAGAATATTAAAGGCCAACATCTCTTGTATAAATAGAACCTTGTACTCACTTCCAATCAATGAAAAACAGAATATGAAATTCTCTGAATTAGAGTTAGTTAGAACTCTCTAAATCTATCATGGTATCGATGAAGCGAAAACGACTTCCATCTACCACCATCATCGGTCGTCGTTCTGATCGTCTTCTTTCGATTTCGCAATCATCTTCAACCTTTCTTCTACTTTTTCATCAATGGCGTGCGTCATCTCGAATCTGCCGTCACTCAAATCGCTTCAAATCTTTTCAATATCAAGTTTGAGAGAAGTTAACGGTGATAATCTTCTCTCGCTCAACAGTGGAACCATTTTCGCTGCGTCGCATAAACTTCATCGTTTTTGCGTTTCTCGAGAGAGTTCGACGCGTTACTTGATCGATGTCGATCGTCTTGCGACATTGAGAATCCTGCATATGTTGAATGGGAATCGCGACGATCGATTCTTTGCTTGCGCGTGGCCGATCCTCATTATCACCTTCAATTTCGCGCCAAGGTAATCGGATGTCGCTTACGCGCTCGGCTTTGGGAAAAAATTCATCGGCGTTCGCGCGCGCAAAGACAAAAGCGCCAAGCACGCGACGACCGTGCGAGAATTGCATAACACGAAGAAAGGTGAACGTTCCATAATCGATTGAATTCTTACATACGCGCCCAAACGATTCGCGATGCATTACTCTTATTGGCGAGACTATTTCTTTGCAAAAACAAGATGATGTTGTTCTTGAGGCTTGCTCAGAATATGAATCTATAAACCACTCGATTTTGTGTGGACAAAAGGGTAGTAATAGATTCATATTCTACAGCAAGCCTCAAGAACAACATCATAATCGTTTCTTGCAAAGAAATAGTCTCGCCAATAGAAGAAGTAATGCATCGATAATCGCTTTTAGCGCGCGCAAAGAATTCGCTATGGAACGCTCACCTTTCTTCGTGTTATGCACCGCGCACGGTCGCTGCGGCTTGGCGCTTTGTTTTTCTTGGCGCGCGCATGCCGGCGATGAATTTTTTCCCCAAAGCCGAACGCAATGCGACATCCGATTACCTTGGCGAATCAAGGTGATAATGAGGATCGGCCACGCAAACAAAGAATCGATCGATCGCGCAGCTCCCATTCAACATATGCGAGATTCTCAATGTCGCAAGAGACGATCAAGATCGGGCCAAGTAACGCGTCGGAACTTTCGAGAAACGCAAAAACGATGAAGTTTATGCGCGCACGCAGAAATGGTTCCACCTGTTGGAGCCAGAGAGAAGATTATCACCGTTAACTTCTCTCAAAACTTGATATTGAAAAGATTTGAACGGCTTGAGTGACGGCAGCATTCGTAGATGACGACGCCATCGATGAAAAAGTAGAAGAAAGGTTGAAGATGATTGCGAAATCGAAGAAGACGATCAGAACGACGCGACGCCACTGTGGTGGCGAAGATGGAAGTCGCTTTCGCTTATCGATACCATGATAGATTTGAGAGTTCTAACTAACTCTAATTCAGAGAATTTCATATTCTGTTTTTCATTGATTGGAAGTGAGTACAAGGTTCTATTTATACAAGAGATGTTGGCCTTTAATATTCTATTGATTTAACTATTGGCCTTTCATATCATATGAAATAAGTGCCAACCTTTCATATTCCACTTATCTATTAATATTCTACATATTTCATATTCCACTTATCCATTAATAACAAATGGTGTATGAGCGATAATGGATCAGCAAGAAGGGTTCAGTGGTTTGCCACAAAAGAGAGACCAATTGACAATCTGCTTGTTCCCAATCTTGACGCAGATCTTTATCAATATCTGAGGAAATCTTAGTAAGTTGATCTGAGAGCCTTTGTCCCAAAAACCACATTTTAACAGATGCCGGCCAATCAAATAATTATCACCATCGAGTTCTCCGTTGTTATAGAGGGATTACCGGAGAAAACATAAGACAAAATACTCTTACATGAGGATCTAGATTTGTCTTTTTCCGATGTCTCTGGATGTGAACTCATCTTAAAGAACAGAGAAAGCAGCTATCTTGACAAAAAATAGGTCTGTCTAACAGAAATAGACTAGGAACAATGTAAAAACTACTCAACAATACAAAGAAACATGCGAAACAGTACCAAAACGTGGGACCCATTGACCATAGTCCCTCAAAACGGATAGATCGGTGACAGGCGAGCTGAACGCGCGGCGATCAAAGCACTGGAGGTCGGCGTGTGGACCTCATGCGCCGGCAGGACTTATAGCGCTATAGACGCGCTTGACGGCGCGTGAGAGGGAGAATAAAGGCGGCGCTTGGTAGAACGGCCGGTCTTTCGGTGGCGGTCTTGGTAGTGTGGTTCTCGAAGATCCTATGGTTGTCAAATCTAGACTTATGACAAGACAACTAGGGTTTTGCGAACACTACTATGTTTATTTAAGACCTACGAGACAACTAGGGTTTTTGAGAAATTTGTTTTTTTCTCAGACCTACTGACTTTAGGCTCTAGATACCATGTAGAAATGATTAGAATGTTGTGTGTTGATTAACACACGTAGTCTCTATTTATAGTTACAAAGGAGTATCTCCTAATAATTACAAATGATTCTATACACTTAGCGGCTAGTCAGCGTGAGTTAATTATATGATATTCTACAATCCTAATTATAAAGACACAATCAGATATATATCTCAACACATATATGATATTTGTTCCCTGTATTATGTGCTTGAACTAGTCCATCAAAGTCTAGAATATTTCCCATTACTTGTGCTGTCTCCCATGAAGTTGACACAATCACACAAATTATAGTAAAGATTCTTCGAATTTAATGCTTCCGCATTCATGTTTTGCTTCCAGTGATTTACCTTAAAAATTACAAATTAATTTGTCTTTCCTGACCATGTTGTTCATAAGTTTTAATATTGTTTCAGGCATTTTCAGAAGCTTATTCTGTTCTTGAAAATGAACTCGCAATCCTAAATGGTGATGGCGAGACATGTTCAAGGCCGTCTTACAGACTGCTTCCAAAAGTCATCCCAAGTCTTGATGTATCATAAAGATTCTCATTTCATGAAGACAGTTATTTTGTCTGAAAGGTACAATTGAAGCTACCAATATAATATTTTGAATTTAAAGTTTGAATGTATTTATTATGTCAGAATAGAAATATCTGGACTGGAGGGATGTTAGGCCCACTATTAAATATTAGTGATAGGCCCATTATTAGTATCAGGGGTAGAATATTCTAGAATTTGTGAATGAGAGGGAAAATGGTGAATATAAGTAAGTAGGGGGGTTAACAGAATGGAGGGTAGGAAATTTGTTTGAAAAGTTTAGGCAAGCTTTATTCTTGAAGGAGGAGTCCATCTCCTATTTTCTGGTAGCATTTTCTGTTCTTCTCTTTTTTAGGAGTCCATTATTTCTTATATTTTCCAATACCAAATTCTGGTTCATATCAAATTAGTACGAAAGCTTCATATCCTTGGAGCTTAGGGTATAAAGAAAAAATCTGGAGCTATGGATGAGAAGACTTTAAAGGCTGAGAGTAAATAGCAGTCCTAGAAAACAGATTCCAAAATTTGATGGGAGAGAGGCTTATTGGTGGCTGATCCAGCTTGATTAATATTTTGAAGACAACAAAGTACATGAGGAGATGAAGGTAATGTGGGTTACTATGTTTTCTTTGAGGGGAGAAGCTTTTGAATGGTGGTCTTCATGGAAGCAACACAATCAGCACACGACCTGGAAAGATCTTGAGAAGGCAGTGATCAAGAAATTTAAACCAGATCTAAGGACCTGTGTGCGGGGTTCAGAAAACAAGATGCAGGAACCAGTGACACCTAAAAAGGAAACAGAAGGCGCAAAGATAGGCCATGACGATGAAGAAGAGGGCTTGATGAACCAGATCCAGATTCAAAACACGGAAGAAGCCAAGGAAGTGTGGATTCCGGCCAAAATGGACAGCCCACCACTACCGCTGCTGCTATGACAATGCTGCTGCTGCCGCCGTCCGACGCCGCCATAGGTAGGGGTGTGCAAAGACACTGGTAAATAGTAACCATATACCATCAACCATATTGTACTGTCAGTAAAAGTCCATATCATTTTTAAAAAAATCAATCCCATTTCTTTTAGTAAAATATATGGAAAACCGATAGTTCCTTTTTTAAATCCGGTACATCAATTTGTGTACCGCAAAAAGGACAAATCTAGTTGGTGTTTATCCATCAAGTAATTAGAAAATACACCATTACATACAATGGTCTTTCTGTTAGTAAGGACAAATCCCATTGATGTACCATTCTTTGAAGCAAAAATTAAATAGCAGTGTCGTGAAGGAGAATCTCACTGGTTTACCATTTGTTGAAGCAAAGATCAAATAGCAATGCCCTGAAGAAGCATGGAATCAATAAATCTCTGCCATGAAGAAGCAAACTTCATTCACCTCTCCCGCCGGCCGCCGGAACCTTGCACCACCTCATCCTGTCGCTCCTCCCGCTGCGTTCACATCTCCCTCTTCCTTTATTCTCAAACTCTGTCTTTCTCTTTCTCTCTCCCCTTTCTCTGCTGGCTCCTTCTCTCCTAGATCTGAATCATCTTCCTCCACCTCTCCCTCCCTCTGCATGCGCTTTCTCTAGATCTCCCTCTCTACTTGCTTCTCCCTCTCCCAGATCTGTTTCTCTATCTCTCTCCCTCCACCTGTTGGCTTCACCCCCCCCCCCCTCTCCACCTATGCTCCGATATCTGTTTGCAAAATCAAAGCTTCTTTACAAATTATTTTTTTATTCAGTATATTGCCAGTTTAAAACTGGTTCACAAATATGAACTGGTATATGTAAATCAGTAAACTAATACCAAATTTTAAGAGTGGTATAGTATAGTATAGTGTGGTTTATGTACCATGCACACCCCTAGCCATAGGTGCTGCGATTGGAGAGATGTTTGAAGGTCTTTCCACATGTTAGAGCAGAAGTGACGTGAGTGAAAATAAGGAAGGAAGGGTAAAGGGTGTCTTATTTGAAGAAAGTGTTGATAGCGTTAAAACGTCCTGATTTGATAACCATGTTTATGAATGTTTCATGAACTTTGAGTATTAGCAAAATTTGAAATCATGTGTTGGGTTTGAATTAAACTATTTGAATCACAATAACTTTTGGGTAGATCAGAGTTAAGTTCTATTATGCCATTGCCCAAATATGATCTTTGAACATGTTTGTGCTGTGCTTCACTATGGTATGTACTCACAGAACACAAATACAAAGGGGAAGCCCCTTTGTTGTCTAGATGTAAGTAATTCCTAGCAAGCTAAATCAAGAAGTTCATGAAGTCAGTGTATTATAAAATGATTTGACCTTCTTGGTCTTTTGACTGAATGTCCGTTATTTATTATGCTTTCCTTATGCTGGCTTACCCTCTGTAGTGCAAGTTGTCAGTAATACATTGTAGATTGTGCCACTTGGTATATTTACTGACTCGCATAATATTAGTCAGCAGTGTTACTGATAAAAAAATGACAGCAGTGTACTTCGAAATGGAATATATAATGATCCCATCAGAGTGTCTAGCTTTCAAGATTTTTTTATATACATACATTCTTTATAGTATGAATGTTTATATTGAATTTTCTGTTAAGCAGGTTATTGGCTTGTGCATGATTATGCTGTGACAAAATATTAGTCTGTTAGTCTAGTGATATAACGTATACATGGAAGCTGAATCACTAACTGAAGGCTGGCATTCCAAATGGTGGGTTGGAAGATGAACAACGCAAACCTTTCTCGTCCCTGACCTCCAAGCACTGGGTATGCCTGAGATGTTTTATTGCATTTGTTCCAAGTTTGTTCATTGTACATGGTGCCAAAGACTAGGTTAGGACTTCATTATTGTGCTCTGGTGGATCATCTTTGTTTGTCAACCCAAGGTAGTTAAAATCGAGATGCTACCTAAGATTGGAAGTGGATTCAAAATCGTAAATTGTGGAATCTTAACACTGATCATAAGATCTTCAAAATTTATAAAGTTAATATATTTGTCTTATAAATTCGCATATATATATATATATATATATACACACACACACAAAGTAACATAGTCAAACTTAAATACAAAATAATAAGGAAGTTACATACAATTTATAGGTTAAAAATTAACAACTTAGGCTAGCTAAACAAAAAGTCCCCATCAATCAATTTTGTTGGACCTCTTTTAAACGGATTCAATCCAAACTTTGCAAACAAACCCTTCGACAACCAGTAGTCTTAAGCAAAAATAACAAAAGGTTTTAATGTAAATGCTGAAAATACAGTGTGCGCCTCTGGCAAATGGAAACGGCAGCTCAGCGGCAAACCAGCAGCGGTGGAGGCTTCGCAGAAGCAGATGCCGCCAGTTGCAGACCATAATAATGAAGAAGAACCAATACATAGTGAGAGAGAGAGAGAAGGTCGCACATGATTGAGAAAGAAGCCGCCTGAAGCATAATCAGGTTATTGTTTTCTTTTGACACAAATGGGGGTTTTTACAAATAGGAGAAAGCGTTGCACAAAGGAGGAAGGGCGTTTTTGCAGCCAGGTCACACAAAGGAGAAATAGGTTGCATGTTTTTAAAATCAGAAACCCATGATTTAAGCAAACGGGTCCTGGACCCAACCCTAAACTAAGCAAGCTCAAGATCGCAGATTTCACAATCTTGAGCGCGATCCCACCACTCCCACTAAGTTGCGAGTTTTCTCTGGCACAGGCTCGCTCAGCCCCTTCAAGATTAAAAAGTTGTATTTTTGTCGCTCTATATTGCGATTTTATACCATGGTTTAAATTAAACTAGATATTACACAATCACTGACTCCCTGCCCTCTGCCAGTAGCAGTGAGCTCTTTAATACCTAATGAATTGCATCAATGGAGTGGTTCAGAACTTCAGATATATTCCTGGTGCAAATTGTAGGCATACTTGTTGATTTGGAAGTTGGAAGTGGTTTGTCTCATTTACTTTTAAATATTTTCTTATCCTCACTTTTTTAAAACATTTTCTTCCCAGTTGATGCGAAGAGGCAAAGATGGCAATTTGATCCAGATGAGTAATCTTTGAGAGTCTTGTAACAAATAACTGCAATGTCAGGCATGTCTTTTGTCCCTTAAACTACATGGACTCATTTACTTACTTTTATTTGGTTTCCATCGATAGTAGTAATTTAATGTTGCATTTCCTGATTTAAACGTCTAGGATAAAATTTGCTTCCAACATCTTTCTTGTCTTTATATATTTTTAGGATATAAAGAGCAGCTGGTAGATGGCAATCTTCCTGCACGTTTTTTCTCCAGATATTTGATCTTCCTCTTTGTAATAATTTTACATCAAAATAGGTGCGCTTTTGGGCAGAACATGATGGCAACTTTGTTTTACCACTAAACTGAGTTTGGTATTGTGAAATCAACAAAGCATTGCATTCAACTGATTGGAGAAAAGGTCGTATTGTTGTCTGAAACTTGGTTTATAAAAATGATATGATCGCATTTGCTGGTTGGTATTTATAGAGGGCCTTGGTGCAATGTGAGGTTGTTGCCTTCTCGCAAGGGGATTGCGGGTCCTAGTTAAAGAAAGCTATAAAAAAGTCTATTCAGTATCCATCACCGAAGTTATGGCACTGCCTGTGATCCTCCCTAGATTTCACGTTTGTGTAAGTTTTTTCACTGGAACGCTTTTTTTTTTTAATTTGACACTTGTGCTCATAATGGTATCTCAAGCATATTTAGGATTATTTTGCGTTTATTTTCAGTTGATATAGTAAACTTCTACTAATAACTATAAATAAAAAAATCTTTTTTCTTTTTCTTTTCATGATTTCGTGAAATCAATGCTGAAAACATGAAAAGAATGAAAACAAAGTGCCATGTTTTAGTTCTTAGTAAAAGCATATCAACTGCAAATTAAAACAGAAAACAGACACACCCTTATGTTTCAAACTGTCTTGATGTATAGTTTGAGGTCTGTGTTGTGTA
Organism: Oxytropis ochrocephala; assembly: GCA_020916435.1. Lineage (NCBI taxonomy): Eukaryota > Viridiplantae > Streptophyta > Magnoliopsida > Fabales > Fabaceae > Oxytropis > Oxytropis ochrocephala. The sequence continues at coordinate 35,299,878 of CM037094.1, read as the reverse complement.
TTTTTCTTATAAAACTATTTTTTTTAGGGAATAAGGACTTCCTTGCTTGATCTTTATACATGGTAGTATGATGTACACTTGGAAATATTGATTCAATTGTTGAGTCTTGGTGCTCTCATATCCGCCTTAATAAAATGATTCCACTTTTTGCATTGGCACAGGGTCTTTCAGCAGAAAAATAATTGCGTTTAAATTCACTGGTAATACAAGTTTCTGGTGGATACTATTTCCTCTGGCTCAAGGTACTGTATAACATGTGGAAGTTTCTTTCTTGTTGTTTTTGCTTTTTCTCCACCTCTAGTTTTTCTGATTTCAGGTTTTCTGCTGGCGTGCTGTGTAAGAGAGGCTGTGCAAGCAAATATGTTCTAAGTTGTATGGAGTTGATCCCTTGAGGAATTATGTCACGATAAATCGTCTCATAGAGTGTTTGCTCTGGCGGTGAAGTTTGCAAAATCACGGCCAAAAGTCACGGCAACCTTAAAGCTACACTTCAGAGCTTGTGGAGTTCACGGTACGGTGAAAACAGTATTAGGACGTGAGTTTGGGTAGCCTACTGTGTAACCAAACAAATTCTCAATCGCACCATATAATTTAGTGTACATTAGCGAGTGACTGTCCTTTTATCTCTTTGTTGTGCTTTGTTATGTATTTTAAGTTTTAGTTGATGATAGATAGTTATCATAGATGCAAATATTGATAGTGTGTGGATATATTGGAAAGAAAAATGATAAAAAAAAAAAAAAAAAAAAACTGTTATGGGCAGTAACTTTATATATTGTAAGGTATTGATTATAGGTGATGTTGAAAGATAAAAACTGAAGCCTGTTGTTTTACTTTCTTTTTATGTTTAGCCTTATTATTCAGTACTATATTCCAATGCTAGGGGGCCGTTTCCATCTGTTTAATTGAGTTTATCTACTGACATAAACACTTGTGAAACAGTTTAGGAAAGTTTATGGAAACATAGTTTTAACATTATTTGCATGTTTATAAGTTGTTTTAAGTTAATTTTCATAAGCTTATGAAAATAACTTATAGTTTATAGAAAAATAGTTTTAACATTATTTTATCATTTACTATAGAAACAGCTTATGCATAAACACTTTCATGATAAGCGTTTAATTAAGTTGTTTATCCAAACGTGTCTTAGTTTTGGTTTCAAGTGCTTTTACCCTTTGCTATTCATATATGATTTTTTTTTGGTCAAATATATATGATTTTATAATTGTCTATGTTTGAGTAGTCGACGCGGATTCAACTTTTACCCGTTTGCTATTGGGAAATGATGTTTACAGCGAGTGTTCTGTTCGTGGACTATCACGAACTTGCCGTGATTGGTTATTAAGGCCATGAACTTAGTCAAAGGCCTTTGCTTTTCTCACACTCCTTCCTACTCAAAACACACCCCATAAGGGTGTGAAATAACCAAAAGACCGGCTAAAGCGTCTTTTTTTTCAAGAAATTTCAGGTGTTCGAACACGGGCCTTCGAACCCGTTCGAACGACATCGTTCGCGTGAGTTAAAAATTGACTTCACACCCTCTTGTGCGTAATTTCACCTGTTCGAATGGGGTCACTCGAACAGGTTCACATGACATTGTTCGAACTTATTCGAACGACATCGTTCGCGTGAGTTAAATATTGATTTCACACCCTCTTGTGCGTAATTTCACCTGTTCGAATGGGGCACTCGAACGTGTTCGAACAAGGTCGTTCAAATCGTCATTAAACACGTCCTCACAGCGTTTCAAGTGAGGTTATTTTTGGAATAAAATTTGTTAAGGGGTGTGAAAAAGTAGGAGGGGGAGTGAGAAAAACAAAACCCTAGTCAAATTCTGTTAAAAGCGGAAAAAATAAGTTTGTTGCTTTTCCCACACCCCCTCCTACTCAAAACACACTTCATAAGGGTGTAAAAAGACCAAAAGGCCAGCCAAAACCTCTTTTTTTTTCACGAAATTTCACCTGTTCGAACACGGGCCTTCGAACAGGTTTGAATGACATCGTTCGTGTGTGTTAAATCTTGACTTCACACCCTCGTGTGCGTAATTTCACTGTTCGAGCGAGGCGATTAAATGCGAACGAGTTCGCATGAGGGTGTTCGAACGCCCTATTTTATTACAAAAAATGGACTCTCACACCACATTCACATTTTTTACCTGTTCGGTTGACCTCATACGAATATATTCGGTTGCCCATCCCCGAATCGGTGAAAACAGACACTCTACTTAAGGGTATTTTTGGAATATTGGAGTTAAGGGATGTGAAAGAGTAGGACGGGGTGTGAGAAAAACAAACGCCAAAAATAAAATATTGAGAAACTTTATTATGTGACATCTGTTGTTGGCAATATTCGATAGTGTCTAGGAACACCCCATTGCAACTGAGTACCGATACCCCCCAATTTTAAGAATAAAACTTGATGGACAAATTTTTCCCTAGCCATTTATTAAACATTCGGACCTCTTTCTTTTACCTTCTCTCTACAACTATTTCATCTCTCTTTTTATCCTCAGGAGGTGAGAGTTGGTGTAATTTTTTCACATAAAAAAATTATCAATATATATTCCATTCTATTGGTTAGTGCTTAGTGGCTATTTTCGTTGCTTGTGCGTTTCTTAATTCTGTTTTGTTTTGTTTTTTTTCTTGTGAATTGAGTTTATATATTGCATTTAAAATATGCTTTTCAGTGCTTCACGGGAATTGAAGCACATTACCGATCTGGTTGACCAGATGAAGACCGATGCGGAAGGGCGAGTTAAAGTTAACTAGCCCCATAACCCGTGCGATGTACGGGGTTGACTGCTAAATTTTATCGTATAATCGAGTAATTAATTTTTTTCGAAAGAATAATAACGCATCGTACTTGTAAGAAAATTTTGTACTGGTCAACATTGAGTTTGTCAACTGTGATATAAAATCTAATAAGTAGCTGATGCCATTAGGCAAATAATGTTACTTTGCAAATGATAAAATCTAATAACTGTGAATAAAAAACTAAATTATAAATATTAATTAAATAACAAATATTTTAAATTTAAAAGGAACTTTAATAAAGACATTTAAATTGAACATCCTTCGTAGATAAAATAAGAAGAAAAAGTGTAAAGAACTTTAATAATTATCAACATTCATTAAATACAAATACAAAAAATGAACTCATAATAAGAAAGAAAAATTGAACATTCTCCGTATTATTTTTTTCTCTCATTGTAAGGGATGGACACCCCTTGTGCTCCTTTCAATGAAATTGCTTATCGAAAAAAAAAAGGACAATATAATGAAAAAGTGAAGCACTCGGGTATCGTGCATGGTTGAAGGAAAACTCATGATAAAATAGGAGCAGTTATACAAAGTTGAAAAAGAATATGGAGGTTTTATTGTAAATGTGACGGAAGGTCTCGTTGAAAGAAGATGATGAAGGTTCTATTGTAAATGTGGCTGAAATTCCCACACGGAGTCAATGCAGCAACACTGCATGTACTCGAATATTAAAGAAAGATAAAAATATAAAAACCAATTAAAGAAAAGATTTAACACCCGTTGGTGCAAAATGACCAAAATAAAGAAGAAAATAAAATAGAAAGTGAAATACGTGATATCGTGATGGTTCCTAGAAGTACCTCAAAACACACTACTTAACATTTAACTTTAGACATTTTGTTACAAAATAATAAAAATTTTACGATCAAGTACACCAAACCACACTTTTTAGGATCTGACTTTACGTAGTTTTTCATTAAATGAATATTTTTTACCGAATCAATTATTGAAGAACAAAATTTACATATTTAAGCATCTAAAAATTTTCGAGACAATAAATCACTCCTTAAAATATAAGAGAAGAAAAAAACTGAAGAAAAACCAAAAAGAGACAAAAAAAAAAATGGAAAAAAAGAACAGAAAAAAACAAAAAAAAAAATAGGCTAAATTACTGTTTTGGTCCTTTATCTTTGACCTTGATTTCATTTTGGTCCTTTATCTTTTTTTTTTCTCGGTTTGGTCCTTTATGTTTCAGTTTTGTGTCAATTTGGTCCTTTTTGTAGTTTTCCGTCCAAAATGACACAAAAAAAGGACCAAATTGACACAAAAAAAGGACCAAATTGACACAAAAAAGGACCAAATTGACACAAAACTGAAACATAAAGGACCAAAACGAGAAAAAAAAAAGATAAAGGACCAAAATGAAATCAAGGCCAAAGATAAAGGACCAAAACAGTAATTTAGCCAAAAAAATAAAACCAAAAAAAAAATAAAACCAAAAAAAGGAAACCTCCTTATAAAAATAATACTCAGTTTCTTTTTTAACTGCACAAAGTTTGTCCACTGCGGGAATTGAATTTAGGAGGACTAAGTCAACCCCGTTTTCCGGAGTACCTTATGGCAATGGAACAATGGTGTTGATTTGTAAAATATATAGTCAAATAACCGTGAATAAAAATTAAATTATAACTATAAATTTAATAAACTTCACCCAATTGATTATTGAAGAATAAACATCACATATTAAAATATCTTAAATTTTTTGCGACTGCATTGTACTCCTTAAAATATAAAAAAGAGGGTCCCTTAACCATTTGGTCATGGGTTCGATCACTGACTGATACGTATGAAAAAACATTTGTTGAGAGAGTTCAACCCCTTAAATGGATATCTGATACCTCAAATATATTTTCCTTCTAAGATGCTAGCCCCATAACCGGTGTAATGCACGGGATTGGCTAAATTCCTTCATGTAAATGAGTAATAATTTTTTTATACATTTATTAGCAAACCTCCTTATAAAAATAATACTCAGTTTCTTTTTTTAACTGTACAAAGTTTGTCCACTGCGGAAATTGAATTCAGGAGCACTAAGTCAACCCCGTTTTCCGGAGTACCTTATGGCAATGGAACAATGGTGTTGATTTGTAAAATATATAGTCAAATAACCGTGAATAAAAATTAAATTATAACTATAAATTTAATAAACTTCACCCAATTGATTATTGAAGAATGAACATCACATATTAAAATATCTTAAATTTTTTGCGACTGCAATGTACTCCTTAAAATATAAAAAAGAGGGTCCCTTAACTATTTGGTCATGGGTTCGGTCACTGGCTGATACGTATAAAAAAATATTTGTTGAGAAAGTTCAACCCCTTAAATGAATATCTGATACCTCAAATAGATTAGTCTCCACAATCACCTAGAGGATACATTGATTTACAAAAAAAAAAAATAAAAAAAAAGATAAAACATTAAAATATAAAAGATAAAAAAGGGAAAAAAAGGGACAAAAAACTAAAAAAAAAAAAGAGAAGAGGAAAAGACAAAACAAAAAAACAAAAAGAAAATTAAAAAACCAAAAAAAAAAGTGAGCATTGGCGGGAGCATCGCCAAGGCGCATTAGATTTTAAGATGTCTCGACTTCAAGTTTACTTCCCAAATTACCACGAGAGTCGATCTTTATCACTTATTTATTTATGGGTTTTTTTTCGCACCCCCTCCTTCCCTCCTACACCCCCATAATCCAATAAACCCTAAAATACCCCTGTTTTTAAAAAAAAAAATTTAAAAATTTCTAAATTACCTCTAAAAAAGGTTATTCCGGTTCAAAAATGGGGTATTTCGGATTTACCTTGTAAATCCGAAATTCCATTTCGGATTTACAAGGTAAATTCGAAACACCCCCTATTGTGAACCGGAATTACCTTTTTTAGAGGTAATTCCGAAATTTTTAATTTTTTTTTTAAAAAAATGTGTATATTAAATTAAGATTTAAACGCGTTTTATTTTTAAAATACGATACGAACGATTTACGATTTAAATAACAATACGTCAAAATATATAAAATGTCCAACATAAAATAGGAGTACAAATACAACTATGGGTCCAAAATGTCTAAAAATGACTGAAAATAATGACGTGAAGTAGGTGAACGGGCGACATCTAGGGCATCCCTGGCCAATGCAGCTGCTCTCTGCACTCTCTCCTCTAAAGTCTCAGGGACAACGGGCTGCTGATGATATGGCTCTGATCCGCTCTGGGCGTGGCTCGCACCGAGTAAGACGCACACCACAGTTTACCCGACCGTACTCAAGGTAGGTAATCGATCGCACTTCGCCGTGGTAGGTCGCTTCTACTACCACCCGCCAAAAAGTCTGCGCCCGAATCTGATACATCACCAACCCCCGTATGATCCTGTCCGGAGATGGAGCATTGCCCGAAATGGGTGGAGAGGGGATCGTCTGTACCTGCCCGAACTGCCAACGCACCCTGTCTGGCATGTAGGGAACCAGATCATCGCCCCAAATCAACCACCCTCTGTAAACAGATATGTTCGACAAAGGAACACTCTGCCTGTGGTCATGATAAGGGGTGAGAATGACATCCTGTAGCTGCAAGTTATCGATCCGCTCCCTAAAGTCCACCAACTTTATTTTATCCAGCTTCTTGTTCCCCCAGCTGGTGGCACGTGGCTGATGCGTCCTAGCCAACACTTTCCGACCAACGATGGTGGGAAAATGCTCGTATATCCAGCATTGAAAATAAATAATTAAATTAATAAATAAGCAGTTATTAATATATGAGTAATTTAATTAAAAGCTTTAAATTAAAAAAATAAATAATTGATTACAGGCGCAAGGCTTTAAGCGCTGGCAGTCGAATAAAAGACCGCTTTCGTCAACTGAGTGTAGAGGTAAGTGAGAGCAGCTACACCCCAAGACCACTGGCCACACTGCTGAAGATTCTGAAGCAGATACATTCACCCCATTGGCAGTAAATGGTGACTCTTGTCGGACATAATGGTGGTGTCTAACAAGAAGAGCATGTAGCACCGTGCAGCCTGCTCATAAGCACCCTGTGCCATGTTCTCCTTCTAAGAGTCCTCTATAAAGGCGATCCTCAGATACTGCCCCCTGTTTTCCCTAAGCTCCTCGATGACACTAGCCTGATCCATGCCCAAAGAGTCCACAGCCAACTGAAGAGCCTCAACAGAATCAAAATCGGGCCTGTGGTCCAATGGGGTGCCCTCCAGCGGCAAGTGTGTCATACCCCAATTTTGTCCGGCTTAGGTCAAAACCCTAATTTTCCCCAAAAATAAATAAATAAAAAGAAATAGCATCATGCATTGCATTTAGGGTCCTAAAAGTCATTCCAAAGTTTCTAAAATCATTTTTAAAGTTGAAATGCACTTTTGGACAAGTTAGATTTTTAGGGTAAGGGGCATTTTGGTCATTTTACGCAACAGGATAATTTTCTCGTCAAAAGTATGCACACACCAAAAGTATATTTTTCTCTTATCCAAGAGAATTTTTGTACAATTTTTAGAGAGAATATCCTAGCCTAAAATAATTAAAATGCACTTTTCCTATTTTTATTGCATAAAAATATTAAAAGACCATTTAATATTTCCCAAATTATTAAATGACAATTTTGGTTGTCTAAAAATAATTAGGAGACTATTTTATGGTGCCCAAAAACATGTTACATATTTCCAATAGGTGCACTTCTATTTTACATGCCCTAAAATTTAAATTTCAAAACCAAAAATGGGAAGTGTCCTCAATAAGACAAAACACCAAAAACCATCATTTTTTTATTTTTCCCCTCACATTTCAGCATATTATGCGCCACATACCCCCTCTCCCCTCCTTCTAGAAGTTTCTACACACTTCATTTCTTATTCACTAAGATTTGATTTATTCCTATCCTTAACTTTGCCCTCTTTGGTAAATTACCTCACTCACTTACACTAATGCTTCCACCCAAAAATGCAAACTTACTTCTTTGGTAATATCCCATCACAAAAATACCCCTAACCCTATTTCATGAGACACCCCTTTCCCAAAATAAATAAAAGTTTATTTCCTTTTTCTTTTTTTTTCCTATGGCTTGCGCCCCACTCTCTCACACACTCACCTTCACTTGTGTTTTCTAAATACCCCTAATCCATGTGATGATTCATCCCAACCCTCCATTTAATTTTAAGACTCAATCCTAGAGGCTCATCAAAACAAAAAGACAATGATACCCCAAAACCTCAAAAAAATCTATAAATACCTCTTCCTTTTCACCCATGAAGGACTTTTGCCTTTCATTCCCTTCAAAAACACAAAAACAATTCTCCTCTCCTCTCTCTCTCTTCAAGGCCGAAGCCATTCTCCTCCTCCCTCTCATCCATTTCTTTCAATCTCTTCTTTTCTCTCTTAGAAATAAGGTAAAAACCCTTGATCCCTTTGCATCATCTTCAAGCATTATACATTAGAACCTATTTTCTTCTCCTCATCTTGCATTTTCTTCATCATTTAGCACATCTATCATATTCATTTTTCATAATGTAGCTTGTTGTTGTTGGTGGGTGAGATTTGGTATCTCACCCTTAATAAATGGTTTTATGATGCTTTATGTTAATTTTGTTGTCATTTTACTAAACAAAAAATAGGCTCAAGTTAATTTTATGTTTCTTCATTGTGAGTATTTTATTTTAGTAGTAATGTTGTTCTTGTTTAGTTGTTGATGATCTAGTCATATGATCTATCACTAGTGCTTAAGGCACTTTGATTTGAGTGATGGAGATGACTAGAAAGGATTCAAGTTCATTTCATAGCTTAACCTTATGTTCATTTCGCATACTCCAAAATAAATTAGGTTTTGCTTGATTTTCAATTTGTTTTGTTGATGATCTTGCAAAAGGATTCACCACTAAGTACTTGGTACTTTTGATTTAAAGTGGTGAAGATTGCAAGAAAGGATTCAAGCTTATTTTCATAGCTTAACATCTTGCTCATTTCGCATAGGTAAATAAATTAAGTTTCATTTGATTTTTAATATGTTTCTTGGTTTAATTGTTGATGATCTTGCAAAGGGATTCACCACTAAGTACTTGGTACTTTTGATTTAAAGTGGTGAAGATTACAAGAAAGGATTCAAGTTTATTTTCATAGTTTAATATCATGCACATTTCGCATATTGTAAATAAATTAGGTTTTGCTTGATTTTTAATTTGTTTTGTTGATGATCTTGCAAAAAGGATTCACCACTAAGTACTTGGTACTTTTGATTTAAAGTGGTGAAGATTGCAAGAAAGGATTCAAGTTCATTTTAGAGTTTAACATCATGTTCATTTCGCATATGCTTTAATAAATTAGGTTTCATTTGGTTTTGATATGTTTCTTGGTTTAGCTATTGATGATCTTGCAAAAGGATTCACCACTAAGTACTTAGTACTTTTAATTTAAAGTGGTGAAGATTGCAAGAAGGGATTCAAATTTATTTCATAATTTGATGTCATGTTCCTTTCGCATTGTGTGCAATAAATTAGGTTTAGTTTGATTTTTGATGATCTTGCAAGAGGATTCCCACTAAGTACCTAGTACTTTTGATTTAAAGTGGTGAAGATTGCAAGAAAGGATTCAAGTCTATCTCATAGTTTAAATGTTTAATGTTCTTGTAATTTAATTATGTTGTTGTTGGTTGATGATCTTGCCAAATGATTCCCACAAAGTGTTTAGAGTATTCAATCCAAAGTGATGAAGATGGCTAGAAAGGATTCATTAGATTTAATTTTGTACAAGTTGTCTTTTCACCCTTTACTTTATCTCTTAATAATTCTTGTAAGATAGTCATAGATTTTTGCTTAATACTCAAAGTTTTCCTTGCATGTTTAGTCTTGGCCATGGGCCTATTTTCATTGAATAATACCTTCCATTGTTTGATCTATAATTAGGGTTTGGTTTAGGGTTGGTGCCATTATGTGTGCCTTTAGGTTAAAGTTTAGGTTTGAGGGCTAGGTTGCTAGATTGTTTTTTAGGTTGAATAAATACATGCTTTGCTTGGGACTTATTTTGCAATTTCACATGTTAGCTTAGATTCCTATATCATGATACTCTTGTGTATTAATTGTTATTTGCTTGTGAATTTGCAATTGTTGCGCTTTGGTTTAGAATAAAAAGGATTTGCAAATGTTCTACTTTCTTTTCAAAGCCCCAAGTCAAATATTTTCAAATAAAAACCCTAAGGTCTTTTCATAAATAAAATCATTAACCATCACTCGAAGCTTCGCTTGTTTGATCGTTAATGATGGAGTTACTAGTGGTAGTCACTCGAAGCCATTGCTTGTTTGACTATCATGAAAACTCCCACACCTTAATCAAAAGCAAATTAATAAAAACTCAAAAACAATATGAGTCATTAGTGTTAATTATCACTAATACTCATCCTTTTCCAAAATAATTTCAAAAAGATAATAAAACGCTTGCGACTAGTAATCACTTGAGTATTTGCTCGATTGATTATCGGTTCCAACACTTTTCTTTCAAGTTAGTAGTGAACGCCACTGCCGAAGCTTGTTTGGTATTCATGAACGCTTGAGTCATATTTCAAAAAACAAAAGATAAGATAAAGATAAAACACAGATTTTCAAAACAAAGAATTAAGAACTACGTAGCTTTGATCCTCGGTCATTGAGGGTACGTAGGGACCGGTCATATCCCGTCAAGCTCGCTTTCAAAAAACCCCCCAAACAAAGAATTAAGAACTACGTAGCTTTGATCCTCGGTCATTGAGGGTACGTGAGGACCGGTCATATCCCGTCAAGCTCGCTTTCAAAAAATCACAAAATCAAGAACTAAGAACTACGTAGCTTTGATCCTCGATCCAATGAGGGTACGTAGGACCGGTTATATCTCGTCAAGCTCGCTTTTCAAAAATCTCAAAAAGATTCCTTTCTCCCTCGTCTTCAATAAAACTCTTTCAAATAAAAAAGGAAAAGAAAAGAAGTAGAACAAAAATTATCTCAAATCAAACAATCTAAACCACACATCGAATTAATGGTTCCCTTTCGGTAGAAAGGAGGTGTGGGGTGCTAACACCTTCCCCACACCTAACCGAATTCCCCGAACCTACATTTCTGCTTTTGAAAGACCACCCGCCTTTTCGTAAAAAGACCTTTTTCTAATGTTTTGGTCTAAAAACTAAAATATTAGTGGCGGCTTCACAATTTTCACGTTGTACACTGAGAAATCCCAAACCGGATTTTTCGGGGCGCAACAGCTGGCGACTTCACTGGGGACATAAAAAAAAAAAAAAAAACTTTTTTTTTTAAGAGGGCCAAGCTTAATTAATCCGATGTGTGGTTCAAAATGTTTGATTTGAGATTAGTTTTTGCTTTACTTCTTCATTTCCTTACTTTTTTCTTTTTATATGCTATGCATCTCCCCAATTCTATCCCCTTTTCTCTGCTCCCTTTCTTGAGGTAAGCTTTATATGGTTGTTGATGACACCTTAGGTTAGTTCATTTGTTTTGAAGTGATAAAACCTTAGGGTAGACGACATATTATTGTTTGCTTCTGTCTGGACTGGTCTGGTTTTTTCTTTGCAGGTGGGGAGGGTAGTTTTTAGAAAAGTATGTCCTCAATCACACACTTTCACACCTTACTGTTTATATGTTATGAGTGGGCTCCTATACCCGGATCCAACAAAACCTAGGAGAGTGGAGACGATTAGTGATCGTCATTCGAGACTCATGCATGCGATACTCATGAAAGTCTCAACCAGTGTACGCTTTCTCATTGACGCTTCACACTTGGTAGTTCTCTACATTTGTGGATGTCGCCATGAGGATTCTATAGCTCTGTAGCCATTGTGAGGGTGTGAATTAGAACTACATAGAAGGAACCTTTGAAGTTGCCCTAGAACTTAGGATTCCCACAGTGTAGGACACGAGGACATACAAATTGTGTGTTGCATTGTAGTTTAGACATGTCTTTCCTAAAAAAGAAAATTTTCAAAAAAAAAAAGAAGAAAAGAAAGGGCTGCTATTATAGCCTTTTCTTTTGCCGGTCCGTACAAAGCGACATATGACCCACTTTTCAAAAAAAAAAAGGAAGAAAGAGTTATCACGTAGCTTTTTCCTCCATCCGGTCTATATGAGGCAATGTACGGTCCGTGCTTTCAAAAAAAAAGGGGAAAACTCGAGTTATTGCAAATAAAGTTTTTCTAACCTTGCATTTGCATAAAGCATCATTGTCATTGGCATACATCACTGCATTGCATAAATTTAAGTTTCTGCAACTCACGCATTCATAGTACATCTCATTTGCATTTGCTTGTCGAGGACCACCAAATAATGCACCATCTTGTCATAGGTGTATCGAAATGGAATCAAGTAGCAAAGCTTCACTTACTCCTCGTCTCCGATTGTGAAGAAAGTGGATGTTGGTAGTTTGAAGCGGTGTGCAGCCCTCATGGGTCCAATTGAAAGAGATGCTTTCGACTTAGCATATGGGAATATCCGCAAGCTCCTGCAGTTAAATGTCCAAGAAGAGGCTCTTGTGGCTTTAAGCCAATTCTATGATTCCGATACGAGGTGCTTCTTCTTCAAAAATTTCCAACTGTCGCCCACACTAGAAGAGTACGAGCAGTTTTTGGGATTCTCCCGGTCTCAGGCAAGGCCCTATCAATTCCAGGGGCCGTACTACTCTGATGAGAGGTTAGCAACATTGTTGAGGATTGGTAAGGACCAGTTGAAGTTACAGAAACTGAAAAGAAATGGTGTAGCCGGGTATCCACAAGAATACTTTGAAGACCTAATGCAATCTTATGCTCTAGCCAAGAATTGGGGTCCGTTCAAGTTGGTATTAGCTCTTACCATATTTGGGGTCGTCCTTTTTCCTCAAATAGAGAAATATATTGATGAAGATGCCATTGGAGCCTTCTTAGCCTTCAAAGATGCCAAAAGCCCCGTCAATCCCGTGCCTGCCATTCTTGCCAATACATATCATGCTTTCACCCGTCACAGTCAGTTCCGCACAAAGAAGATATGCCTCTCTGTCCATGTCCTCTATGCTTGGCTTATTCTTCATGTGGTCCATAACCGTCTAGACGTCAAAGAGTTAATTTCCTATGCTTTAAGTTGTGAGGTGAAGGTCAGAACTACTTCAGATGGTTTGAGTTTCTCGCAAAACCTTAACGACCTCCAAATCACCGGTACACCTGCTTTGCATGTTGGAGTGACAGGACCTACGGTGTTGTTCGGTTGTGGAAGCTTCCAGACGCACTCCCTCATGGGGACTCAAGGGTGCATCAACTATAACCCTTCCTAACTCTAAGGCAACTAGGTTACCCAATGAAGAACTCACCCTCCGACAAAGATGCTTTGTCTCGTATCTACCTCTATAAGGGGATGCCTAGATGCGGTGACTTGCTTCGAAGAGTTCAGCAGTCATGGGAATCTGTAGTGCAAAAAGGAAGTGAAGAATTGTCAAAAAGAACTAGTGATGTCTCCTTTAACCAATGGCTTAAGGACAAGCTTCAGAGTATGAGATCACCAAATCAAGGGATGCTTACCCTTGAGGAGGAGATTCAAGAACCTTATGTCCCTACCCATGAGGAGTTGAGCGAAGCTAAATTCACCTTAGCAAAGGTAGGAGAGGAGAAGAAAGCCTTGCAAACCAAGTTGGAAGAGATGACTCTAGAAAAGGAAAGGTTAGAGGAAGAAAATGCTATCAAGATGATCGCTGTGGAAGAAAGTGTCAAGCGATTCAAAGGAGAGGAACAAAGCAAGATAGAGGCCCAGGGATTCCTGAAAAGAGCTAGAGAAGAACTCCAGAAGTACAAACAGAAAGCAAGAAAGGCGCTTGAGGAAGCCCAAAAGTGGAAGACACTAGCACACCAGTCAGAGCAAGAATCACACTTGGTGAGAGAGTTGAAGGTCACCGAGGAACCTTGAGAGGAGAAAATGATGTTGAGGAGATCCTCAAAGAATATCAACAAGCCTTGAGTTTTGAGAGAGAAATATTTGGTGAATTAAAATGTAACCTTCATTGTCTGGAGGAGGCCTATAGCGTGTTCGAGTTGAGAGTCGATGATTGGGAAGAGCGCTACTTGGAATTGATAGGGAAAATTGAGGAGCAAGATATCGTAAAAAGAGCTAAGAGAGGAAATCCAGATGTGGAAAGGCAAGTTCTCAAAGCTATCCGAGTGGCTAGTCAAGCTATGGCAGAATTCCCGTGAATCTAAGAGCGGCGGAGGCTGAAATGTATTTCTTCAACACCCTCCGCAGGTATATAAGTTTGTGAAGTATTGCCGGGCATTGGTCATGGAGTTCAAGGAACAATCTCGAGAGCAAGAGTCAACAAGAAAAGGAAGAGAGCCAAGAGTTTAAAGCCATTTGTGTTTGAGTTGATTAAGATGTATTTCTTTATCTAAAGCATCTACTCAATATTGTATTCTCAAATATTGTATTCCTTTACTTTATTTCATTATGAACATGGTACCACATTTTCCTTTGGCAAAAGTCGTTAAAGCTCGTTGTCCTTGATGAATGAAGTGTTTGGTTTGCTATTTTTGATTCCTCGCTCCTTTCACTTTCTAAAAAGGAAAGAAAAAGAGAATAATAAAGAAAAGAGAAGAAAAAGAAAAAGAATAATAAAGAAAATAAAAAAAAAGAAAGAAAAGAAAAGAAAGGAAGGAAAGGTTGACGCGCTAGAAACAAGATGAGGCATTACGTGGTTCCCGACGTCGAGCAAGCATTATGCATACATTCATACATTCATCCATGCATCTTTCTTTTTCCGCTCTTATGTAATAAACGCCTAAAATAAATGTAAAAGGCAAGTCGCGTGCGCCAACATCGGTATTGGACTCGCTCACGTGCCGGAGGAATGGCAATCTTAGCGAGATATCGATCCACCTCACCCAAAGAATGAGAATCGTAATCCTCCGCTCCGCACTCGGCGAATGGAAGTGGGACAAGCCCGACTCGTAGTACGTAATCGAGCGACGGCTCCCCCAGAGCTCCAAATCGTAATGATCCCGAAATGAGGAATGAGATGAATGCTTTAAAAGCACGATGAGTGAGGTGATGAGGCTCTTGTTGTCCTTTGAAAGATGGGAATGATTTTCGATCGCCCAGCTGGCTCGCTATATGGCCTTCCTTTGGGATACACTCCCAAGTCAAGAAGCAAATCGAGGTTGGTCCCGTGGTCAAGAATCGAGAATGTGCAACATGTCCATTGGACCTAAGGAGTAATCACAACCCCGGATCCGATTCCTCACCCAATTGTTATACCTCACCCGCTCCTCGAATCTCACTACACCACCACCGCTTTTTTCGCAGACTCGTGGCTTCATGTCGTGCAACTCGCTTATCCCCGTGTTCAATACTCAATGCCGCCACCGCGCAAAGATGTTGTAAGCAATTCTCCTCGTGGTTATTCCACCAACACCAAAGAAGCCAAGGAACAATTCCAAATGTTAGAAGAAAGGCTAAGGATGGTTGAAGGTTTTGGCTTGAGCTAGAGAGGCAAGAGATTTGTGCCTTATCCCCGATGTGGTGCTACCCCCCAAGTTCAAGGTCCCCGACTTTGACAAATATAGAGGTGCTACTTGCCCAAAGAGTCATCCGACGATGTACTCGCAGAAAATGTCTACTTACTCCCGGGATGACAAGTCATTAATCCATTGCTTCCGGATGACTTAGCTGGGCATCTCTCAACTGGTACATGAAGTTAGAGCCATCCCAAATCCGTTCTTTGGAAAGATTTAGCGACGCTTTTCTCAAACAAGATCAATATAATGCGATATGGCGCCAGATCGGACCAGTGCGCAGTAACATGAGTAAGAAAGACAATGAGTCAATCAAGGAGTATGCCCGAGAGATGGAGGGCTTTGGCATGCGCAAGTTACACCCTCTCGCTAGACAAGGAGTTGGTTTCTATGTTCATGGAAACTTTGCCGTCGTTGTATTATGACCGCTTTGATCGGTAGTGTCTCGTCCCAACTTTTCGAGATCCGTAATTGTAGGAGAGAGGTTGGAAAGTGGATTGAGAAGTGGAAAGATCTCACAAGGATTTACCAAAGAATGCAAACCCCGAGAAAAGCCATTCTCCAAATTTTCCCAAAAAGAAGGAAGGAGAAACCAATGCCATCACCATCAACCCACCATATCACCCACCTAATATTCCAGCAAATCCCGCTCCCATACAAACAAACCCATCCATTCCAAAACAACGATCAAGCAGCGACTACCAAAAAGCCTACCAAAATGAACCTTTGACCCAATTCCCATGTCCTACACAGCACCTTTTCAACTACCTCATCACTAACAAACTCATCAACACAAGGCCTATGAAACCCGTCCGACCACCTTACTTCAAGGGGTACAATCCTAATAGCACTGTGCTTTCCATGAAGGAGCAGAGGGGGCATGTTGTGGAGGATTGCAAAGCCTTCAAAATAGTGGTACAAGATTTGATAGATGCAAAAGGCATAACTTTCAAACAAGAGGATCCAAATATTACCACTAACCCACTGCTTATCATCGAGGCCTACCAACGCCATAGAAAGTTCCGGTGGGCGATTGATAAAGAAGGCACACGAGATCAAGACTCTCTAAGTGTCATTTATGATGAGCTATGCCGGGCTGAAGTTGTTAAGGAAGGATGTTGCCATGAAGAGGTGTGTCTTCTTTCTTTGTGCATGGGAGATTGCGAGACCTTTGTGATAATCCCGCAGACTTGATGGATCGACACATGGTCCGAGATAGGAATTCATGGTATGGGGATGAAGTGTTGACTCTCTATTCGCATGACTGATGATAGAAAGGTCGAGAAGCGCTTGAAGTCTGCGCAGCTTCGATCCAAGAATGGTTCAAGTCAAGATTTCAACCAACGATCCCATCAAGACCCAGTTCCTTTCTCGCTCAAAGAAGAAATCATTGAGGCCATAGCATCATTACCGCAAAGGAGGATGTTGGGACACTGCGGAGAGCCCCAAAGGAAAATTTGACTACTTGGTCGTATGATGCCCCCGAAAGCGCCCGAATCCGTATAGAAGATATCCATTACGTGGGTGGGGCGAAGAGGATGAACAATACAATCAGATAGCTGTCATCGAGGAAGAGTTAGCTGAAGAAGGCGAGGGTCGGGATATGGTTTGTCGGGATATCGTCGATTTCCCTGTTGTTTTCATTTCAAAGTAATGATTTTTTGTAATGCAAATCCTTTGGCTCTGCCCAAGGCCTTAGGACATTTTCATAGGGGCATGCATGTTTCCTTTTAAGATATCATCTATCAATAAAATGTAGTTTTGAATTCTCAAATGAATAAAACTTGCTTTTCGTGTCTTCATTTTGTGTCTCCATTTTTGCTTGTTCATTGCTTTTCTATTCCCGCAAATGCAGATCTAAAATGAATGTCTCTGGAAATAATAATGCCAATGGTTCATATGTTAACTTTGATTACCCCGTTAATCAAGCTGAGGAAGATGTTGAGGATGACCGAGACTCTCCGAGTTGATGAGAATGGTCGAGCAAGAAGAAAAGGTTATTCTACCATATGAGGAAACTATTGAGGTTGTCAATTTAGGCACAGAAAGTGAAAAGAAAGAAGTTAAGATTGGCACTTCAATGAAAAAGGGGGAATATGAGAGGTTGGTCCAACTCCTGCGTGATTATGTTGACGTCTTTGCATGGTCGTATGAGGATATGCCCGGGTTAGATACGGATATAGTGGTGCACAGATTTCCAGTCAAACCTGAATGCTCTCCAGTTAAACAGAAGTTAAGAAGGATGAAGCCTGAGATGTCTTTAAAGATCAGAGATGAAGTGAAGAAACAGTTTGACGCTGGCTTCCTAGCTGTAGCTAAATACCCACGGTGGGTTGCTAACATTGTGCGCATGCAAAAAGGATGGGAAAGTTAGAATGTGCGTTGATTACGAGATCCGAATCGGGCCACCCCAAAGATGACTTTCCTTTGCCTCATATTGATGTCCTAGTAGACAAAGACAAAGACAAAGACTCCTGTTCTCCTTCATGGACGGGTATTCGGGATATAATCGGATCAAAATGGCTCCTGAGGATATGGAGAAGACGACTTTCACGACCCTTTGGGGAACGCTACATACAAAGTCATGCCGCTCGGTCTTAAGAATGCCGGTGCTACATATCAAAGGGCTATGGTCACATTGTTTCATGATATGATGCACAAAGAAATAGAGGTCTATGTAGATGATATGATTGCAAAGTCCAAAACGATGAGGAGCATATTGTTAACTTGCGTAAGCTCTTCGAGCGGTTAAGAAAGTTCAAGCTCGAGTTAAACCCGCCAAGTGCACTTTCGGGGTAAGGTCGGAAAGTCATTAGGGTTTATCGTCACCAAAAAGGGATAGAAGTGGATCCGCACAAAGTGCGTGCAATTCTTGAAATGCTGCTCCTAGAACAGAAAAGAAGTTCGGGTTTCCTGGGAGATTGAATTATATTTCCGTGTTTATCTTCCGCTTAATCGCCACGTGTGAGCCGATTTTCAAATTGTTGTGCAAGAATCAAGAGACTAAGTGGAATGATGACCGCCAAGAAGCTTTTGAGAAGATTAAGAAATACTTGCGTAATCCACCTATCTTAATGCCTCCGGTTACACGGACCTTTGATCCTATATCCGATCGTGTTAGAAAATTCAATGGGTTGTGTGCTAGGGCAACATGACGAACCGCAAGAAGGAGCATGCAATTTATTATCTCGAGCAAAAAGTTCACCGATCGTGAGACGAGGTACTCATTGCTAGAAAAGACTTGTTGTGCCTTAGCTTGGGCTGCTCACCGCTTAAGGCGGTACATGTTAAGTCATACCACTTGGTTAGTGTCAAAGATGGATCCTATCAAGTATATCTTCGAGAAGCTGCGCTCACACGGAAGAATCGCCGGATGGCGGATGCGCTTGTCGAGTATGATCTTCTTTATGTCACTCAAAAGGCCATAAAAGGTAGTGCGTTAGCCGAATACCGCACATCACCCTATTGAGGATTATCAATCAATGCAAGCAGGATTTCCCGGATGAGGACATTATGGCTCTGTTTGAAGAGGAAAGTCCCAGAGAATGAGAGATGGAGAGTAGTGTTCGACGGTGCTTCCAACAGCTTATGGGCACGGAGTCAAGGCGGTGTTGATTTCCCCGACAATCGTTTCATACCGGTCACCACTAGACTAAGTTTCTATGTCACAAACAATATTGCAGTAGTATGAAGCATGTATTCGGGATTGAGCAAATCTAGAGTGGAAAGTCAAAAGACTAGATGTGTACGGAGACTCACGGCTAGTCATTCATCAAATGAATGGGGATTGGGAGGCCGAGAGATCCCGAGTTGGTACTCTATAGGGATTACATCGAAAATTGGTTGAACCCTTCGAAGAAATCACATTTCAACATCCGCCTCGCAGAGAATCGATTAGGTGATGCACTAGCTACTTTGTCTTCAATGTTTAATGTCAATCGTGATAAGAACTTGACCCGCATCGAGATCCAAAGATCGAAGTTTGCCAAACATTATCACCACTCTTGTGCAAAGTGATTGAAGATGAAGAGGATGATAAGCCTTGGTATCATGACATCAAGCGGTACATCCGAATGCAGAGTATCCTCCGGGGCATCGAAAAATGATAAAAGAACACTCGTAAGGTTGTCGATTTATTTCTTCTTGAGCGGTGAAGTGCTCTACAAAAGGAACCATGATAAAGTACTCCTTAGGTGTGTGACAAAGGAGGAAGCGAGAAAAGATTATGAGAGAGGTGCATGAAGGCACGTTCGAACTCACTCCCCGCGGGCATACCATGGCAAGAAAGATATTAAGGTCAAGCTACTCTCGGTTGCGTATGGAAGGGGATCACTACGATTTTGTGAGAAAGTGCCACAAATGTCGATTTATCTTGATCATATTCATGTTCCACCGGCCGTTAAATGTCCCGACCGCGTCTTGGCGTTCTCAATGTGGGGCATGGATGTCATTGGTCCCATAGAGCCCAAAGCGTCAAATGGGCACCGCTTCATTCTAGTTGCGATTGATTACTTCACCAAATGGGTTGAAGTTGCCTCATATTCCAAAGATAACTAGCTCGGTGGTTACCAAGTTCGTAAAGAAAGACTCGGTGTGTCGCTATGGTCTCCCGTGATAAAATCATCACGCATAATGGTAGCAATCAATAGTAAAATGATGAAAGAGTTGTGCCTGAGTTTAAGATTAAGCACCACAATTCCTCTCCCTACCGTCCAAAGATGAACGGGCAATTGAA
Source organism: Oxytropis ochrocephala (assembly GCA_020916435.1). NCBI lineage: Eukaryota > Viridiplantae > Streptophyta > Magnoliopsida > Fabales > Fabaceae > Oxytropis > Oxytropis ochrocephala. The sequence continues at coordinate 35,279,832 of CM037094.1, read as the reverse complement.
GCGACCAACAAAAATATCAAGAGAATTGTGCGTAAGATGGTAGTGACCTACAAGGATCGCACGAAATGCTTCCTTCGCTTTGCATGGGTATCGTACTTCGACTGGGGCAACCCCTTTCTCTCTAGTGTACGGGTCAGAAGCGGTTCTTCCCATCGAGGTTGAGATACCATCTCTCCGAGTGCTCATGGAAGCCAAGTTAGAGGAGGCTGAATGGGTTCAAGCCCGCCTAGATCAGTTGAATCTCATTGAAGAGAAAAGAATTGCAGCTCAGTGTCATGGTCATTGTACCAACAAAGGATGAAAACAGCGTTTGACAAGAAAGTTCGTCACAGAGAATTCAGTGAGGGAGACCTTGTGCTCAAAAAGATTCTGCCAATTCAAAGTGATCCCCGTGGGAAATGGACTCCTACCTATGACGGACCATATGTGGTAAAGAAAGCCTTTTCTGGAGGAGCGTTAATACTCACTAGCATGGACGGTGAAGAACTCGAAACCCACCAATTGAGATTCACCAAGAAGTATTACGCCTAAAAAAATAAAATAAAAAGAAAAAAGAGAAAGATGAGCCAAACAAGAAATAGCTCGCTAGGTTGAAAACCCGAGAGGCGGCCTAGGCAAAAATTGAGCGACCGGTGGATTGAAAACCCCAAAAGGGGCGATCCAGCAAAAATTAGTGGTCGGAAAAAGTTGGACTTAAAGAGATAAAAGAGGCAAGCGGCGTCTCCAAAAGCTTGGATAAAAGGGTGATCAAAGCTATAGATATGAGCAATTGGCATCAAGTGTTCCAGAGACAAAGAACATTCATAAGATTCATCAAGGTCCATTTCTCTTGTTTTTTTAGTTTCGAAAAAATTCCAATGTACTCCTTTCAACATCAGTGACATTACGCACGCCCGCTTCCATATGAATAAAAGTCCAAAATTTTCACTTTATCGGTTTCTTCGCTTTCTTTTCATTTCTCGCTTTAAAACTACGCTTTATGGTAGATGATAAATAAATCATGGAAATGTGCATAAATCATAGCATTAAGATCATTGCGAAATTTTTGAAAATAACAACAAAAAGAGACGATCTTTCACCCCAAGTAAACTCACAAAAATCAAATAAGAAGCGCTCGCGCGTTGGAACAGGAGGACAGAGCTCGGCTCTCGAATCGTTATCATAGATGGTTGTGATGTCACATGATACAAGTTCCGAGTTGGTCGGGCCAAAAAAAAAAAAAAAAAAAAAAAAAAAAAAAAAAAAAAAAAAAAAAAAAAAAAAGATAATAAACAAAGTCATGCATTACTTGCATCAAGCATAAGATCATGTACTCATCAGCCATGCATCATAAAGTAGGGAAAAGAAAATTCAGGCGTTTGCATTACATGCACCATAAGAAAAAAGAAAGAAAAAGAAAATAGCAATCATGGCATTTGCATTGCATACGTGTGTTCATCTTACTTGCAGGTACAAAGAGGGATAGGTACTTCGGTACTAATGTTCAACTTCAAGTTCCAGAGGAACCCTCTCGTGGAGAGATCGTAAAAAAAGAGAGCGCGTCCAAGCACGCAAAAGAGGAAAAATCGAAAAGAAGAAAGAGAAAAGAGAGCGTCCCAAAGACGCAGTAAGAGAAGAGAGAGCGCCCAAGTGCGCAAAAGAAGAAGAAGAGAGCGCCCAGCGCGCGAAGAGAAAAGAGAGCACCCAAGTGTGCGAAAGAGAGGTCTCACATCGTATATGAGCAACGCGATGGACCGCAATTTCATGCGAGGCATAGTGGAATAGTTGTATCAAGCCTAAGATACGATGACGCCGCAGATTGATCTGATATCGATTCGAGTCGATAACGATCCCCGGTGCTCGAAAGACCGTGAGATTTCGGAAGAACGTGCTCTCCAAGCCGCGCATACAAACTCCTGGATTCGCCAAGGGTTCGTTTAAGGATTACAGTTTTTAGCGACTGTGCATTTCTGACTTTTCAAAGACGCTAAGTGCCCATCTACACTTTCAAAGACGCCAAGTGCCCATTTACGATTTTCAAAGACGCCAAAAATTCCTTTTTACCTTTTCTCAATATAGGAGGTTAAGTAACCATCACAATAGGATTCTTGAATTGATCACTCAAGAATCCAAAAAAAAAAATAATAAAAGAAAAAGAAAGGAAATTCGGATTTTGACCTAAGTAGACAAAATCGGCACAATTTCTGAATTCTTTATCTCTATTTTGCCTCGGAATATGTTTCCGCCAACTCATATTCCTTGTCAAAATCCAGATAAAGAGGGGCAAACATCATACCCCAATTTTGTCCTAAACTTTAGGTCAAAACCCTAATTTTCCCCAAAAATAAATAAATAAAAAGAAATAGCATCATGCATTGCATTTAGGGTTCTAAAAGTCATTCCAAAGTTTCTAAAATCATTTTTAAAGTTGAAATGCACTTTTTGGACAAGTTAGAATTTTTTTTTAGGGTAAGGGGCATTTTGGTCATTTTACGCAACAGGATAATTTTCTCGTCAAAGTATGCACGCACCAAAAGTATATTTTTCTCTTATCCAAGAGAATTTTTGTACAATTTTTAGAGAGAATATCCTAGCCTAAAATAATTAAAATGCACTTTTCCTATTTCCCAAATTATTAAATGACAATTTTGGTTGTCTAAAAATAATTAGGGAGACTATTTTATGGTGCCCAAAAACATGTTACATATTTCCAATAGGTGCACTTCTATTTTACATGCCCAAAAATTTAAATTTCAAAAACCAAAAATGGGAAGTGTCCTCAATAAGACAAAACACCAAAAACCATCATTTTTTTATTTTTCCCCTCACATTTCAGCATATTATGCGCCACATACCCCCTCTCCCTCCTTCTAGAAGTTTCTACACACTTCATTTCTTATTCACTAAGATTTGATTTATTCCTATCCTTAACTTTGCCTCTTTTGGTAAATTACCTCACTCACTTACACTAATGCTTCCACCCAAAAATGCAAACTTACTTCTTTGGTAACATCCCATCACAAAAATACCCTAACCCTATTTCATGAGACACTCCTTTCCCAAAATAAATAAAAGTTTATTTCCTTTTTCTTTTTTTTTTTCTATGGCTTCATGCCCCACTCTCTCTCACACACTCACCTTCACTTGTGTTTTCTAAATACCCCTAATCCATGTGATGATTCATCCCAACCCTCCATTTAATTTTAAGACTCAATCCTAGAGGCTCATCAAAAACAAAAAGACAATGATACCCCAAAACCTCAAAAAATCTATAAATACCTCTTCCTTTTCACCCATGAAGGACTTTTGCCTTTCATTCCCTTCAAAAACACAAAAACAATTCTCCTCTCCTCTCTCTCTCTTCAAGGCCGAAGCCATTCTCCTCCTCCCTCTCATCCATTTCTTTCAATCTCTTCTTTTCTCTCTTAGAAATAAGGTAAAAACCCTTGATCCCTTTGCATCATCTTCAAGCATTATACATTAGAACCTATTTTCTTCTCCTCATCTTGCATTTTCTTCATCATTTAGCACATCTATCATATTCATTTTTCATAATGTAGCTTGTTGTTGTTGGTGGGTGAGATTTGGTATCTCACCCTTAATAAATGGTTTTATGATGCTTTATGTTAATTTTGTTGTCATTTTACTAAACAAAAAATAGGCTCAAGTTAATTTTATGTTTCTTCATTGTGAGTATTTTATTTTAGTAGTAATGTTGTTCTTGTTTAGTTGTTGATGATCTAGTCATATGATCTATCACTAGTGCTTAAGGCACTTTGATTTGAGTGATGGAGATGACTAGAAAGGATTCAAGTTCATTTCATAGCTTAACCTTATGTTCATTTCGCATACTCCAAAATAAATTAGGTTTTGCTTGATTTTCAATTTGTTTTGTTGATGATCTTGCAAAAGGATTCACCACTAAGTACTTGGTACTTTTGATTTAAAGTGGTGAAGATTGCAAGAAAGGATTCAAGCTTATTTTCATAGCTTAACATCTTGCTCATTTCGCATAGGTAAATAAATTAAGTTTCATTTGATTTTTAATATGTTTCTTGGTTTAATTGTTGATGATCTTGCAAAGGGATTCACCACTAAGTACTTGGTACTTTTGATTTAAAGTGGTGAAGATTACAAGAAAGGATTCAAGTTTATTTTCATAGTTTAATATCATGCACATTTCGCATATTGTAAATAAATTAGGTTTTGCTTGATTTTTAATTTGTTTTGTTGATGATCTTGCAAAAGGATTCACCACTAAGTACTTGGTACTTTTGATTTAAAGTGGTGAAGATTGCAAGAAAGGATTCAAGTTCATTTTAGAGTTTAACATCATGTTCATTTCGCATATGCTTTAATAAATTAGGTTTCATTTGGTTTTGATATGTTTCTTGGTTTAGCTATTGATGATCTTGCAAAAGGATTCACCACTAAGTACTTAGTACTTTTAATTTAAAGTGGTGAAGATTGCAAGAAGGGATTCAAATTTATTTCATAATTTGATGTCATGTTCCTTTCGCATTGTGTGCAATAAATTAGGTTTAGTTTGATTTTTGATGATCTTGCAAGAGGATTCCCACTAAGTACCTAGTACTTTTGATTTAAAGTGGTGAAGATTGCAAGAAAGGATTCAAGTCTATCTCATAGTTTAAATGTTTAATGTTCTTGTAATTTAATTATGTTGTTGTTGGTTGATGATCTTGCCAAATGATTCCCACAAAGTGTTTAGAGTATTCAATCCAAAGTGATGAAGATGGCTAGAAAGGATTCATTAGATTTAATTTTGTACAAGTTGTCTTTTCACCCTTTACTTTATCTCTTAATAATTCTTGTAAGATAGTCATAGATTTTTGCTTAATACTCAAAGTTTTCCTTGCATGTTTAGTCTTGGCCATGGGCCTATTTTCATTGAATAATACCTTCCATTGTTTGATCTATAATTAGGGTTTGGTTTAGGGTTGGTGCCATTATGTGTGCCTTTAGGTTAAAGTTTAGGTTTGAGGGCTAGGTTGCTAGATTGTTTTTTAGGTTGAATAAATACATGCTTTGCTTGGGACTTATTTTGCAATTTCACATGTTAGCTTAGATTCCTATATCATGATACTCTTGTGTATTAATTGTTATTTGCTTGTGAATTTGCAATTGTTGCGCTTTGGTTTAGAATAAAAAGGATTTGCAAATGTTCTACTTTCTTTTCAAAGCCCCAAGTCAAATATTTTCAAATAAAAACCCTAAGGTCTTTTCATAAATAAAATCATTAACCATCACTCGAAGCTTCGCTTGTTTGATCGTTAATGATGGAGTTACTAGTGGTAGTCACTCGAAGCCATTGCTTGTTTGACTATCATGAAAACTCCCACACCTTAATCAAAAGCAAATTAATAAAAAACTCAAAAACAATATGAGTCATTAGTGTTAATTATCACTAATACTCATCCTTTCCAAAATAATTTCAAAAAGATAATAAAACGCGTTGCGACTAGTAATCACTTGAGTATTTGCTCGATTGATTATCGGTTCCAACACTTTTCTTTCAAGTTAGTAGTGAACGCCACTCGAAGCCGAAGCTTGTTTGGTATTCATGAACGCTTGAGTCATATTTCAAAAAAACAAAAGATAAGATAAAGATAAAACACAGATTTTCAAAACAAAGAATTAAGAACTACGTAGCTTTGATCCCTCAGTCATTGAGGGTACGTAGGACCGGGTCATATCCCGTCAAGCTCGCTTTCAAAAAAACCCCCCCAAAACAAAGAATTAAGAACTACGTAGCTTTGATCCCTCAGTCATTGAGGGTACGTAGGACCGGGTCATATCCCGTCAAGCTCGCTTTCAAAAAAATCACAAAATCAAGAACTAAGAACTACGTAGCTTTGATCCCTCAGTCAATGAGGGTACGTAGGACCGGGTTATATCCCGTCAAGCTCGCTTTTCAAAAATCTCAAAAAGATTCCTTTCTCCCTCGTCTTCAATAAAACTCTTTCAAATAAAAAAGGAAAAGAAAAGAAGTAGAACAAAAATTATCTCAAATCAAACAATCTAAACCACACATCGAATTAATGGTTCCCTTTCGGTAGAAAGGAGGTGTGGGTGCTAACACCTTCCCACACCTAACCGAATTTCCCGAACCTACATTTCTGTTTTCGAAAGACCACCCGCCTTTTGTAAAAAAGACCTTTTTCTAATGTTTTGGTCTAAAAACTAAAATATTAGTGGCGGCTTCACAATTTTCACGTTGTACACTGAGAAATCCCAAACCGGATTTTTCGGGGCGCAACAAAGTGGAGCAGCACAGCCACATCGTCCAGGGTGACAGTCATCTCCCCAAAGGGCATGTGGAATGAGTAGGTCTCAGGATGCCACCTCTCCACAAAAGCAGATATCAACTCATGGTTGATTGCCCCCAGAGGTGTGATGTCCAGCTCAAAAAGCTTAGCCTGACGCAACCAGTGGGCTACCTGTGGGTGGTGGTCGTTAGGTCTAATCTTAGGAAACTTCTGGCCGTGAGATACAACCTTTAGTTTCCGAGGCTGAAAAAATTAAAATTAAACCATACGTTATTAAAAATAAGTAATTAATTGTTGTTAAGTAAAATTAAAATAAAGAATTAAAATATTACCTCGCCTCTATCTATCCAGGACGCGCAGTGCGTATCCCAGTGTAACAATAATGGTGGGTGATCCACAGCTGGGGCAGGCTGAACCTCCTCCTCCTGTTGAACCTCCTCCTCCTCCTGATGTTGACCCTCATCCTCCTGCTCCTCCCAAGCCCGCCAACCGTGAGCTGGAATGTCATGATACAGCTCTGGGTGCTGCTGTTGGTGCCGCATATTGTACTCATAATCTGGGTGGTCACCGTAGGGCTGCTCATACCGGGGCTGAGGCTGAGGCTCAGGCTCAACCATCTCTATCACTCTGGCACGGGCTCTCTAGCACCGCTGACGCTCAGAAGCATGTCCAGCAGCTCTGAGCCTCTGTAGAGTGTCCGGAGAAGGAGTATTGCTCTCGCCGCCTCCCAAAGATGCTTTGTCGTCAGCCGCGGGTGCCGCTCGGAAGACTCGCCGCGCTTACACCGCTCGTCGTCTACTTGCCACTATTAAAAAAAATAATGTAAATAAAAAATATTAATAATTGAAAAAAAAATTGTAATTTTCGGAATTACAGGTAATTCCAAAAATCTCTCTCCATATTTACTTACTTTTTTCGGAATTATGAAATCTGATTTGTGAAATCTGATTTTTGTAAGTTTTCAAGGGCATTTTCGTCCGTTGTGGCAATTATTGGGGTGGGATAGACAAGGAGGGGGTGCGAAAAAAAGCCTTTATTTATTTGTGTTTAAGATGCCAAGCTGGAAGCAAAAGAAGCTCGGCAGGCGTTAGAGTCGACCTTTGCTACTCTAAACAAAGCCAATCTAGACCTTAAACGGCTGAAGGAGGCAAAGGCCAAATCGAAGGCGACCGAGGTATCCGAGGTCAATCAGAACCTTCAAACTCGGGTATCCGAGCTGGAAGCAAAGCAAGTGTCGAAACCAAGCTCAGATCTTCAAGAGCGGATCGACCAGTTGGAGGCCGAGCTGTAGAAAGCTCGAGAACAGAAGGTAGTCGATGATCTAGAGATTGCTGATGCTTGGAAGCAAGGGGTTGATAATATGCAAAGTGCCTTTGACAATGCTCTTGAACAAGTAGCTGTTTTTCAGCCTGGTTTTGTGCTCGACCCCAACGTGCTGCAACCCGCCCATCTGGTGCAAGACGGGAGGATCGTCAAGGTCGACATCAACATAAATGTTGTAACCAACATCTTCCCTCCGGTTTAACATGATCTGTCTGCTCTTTTTATTAAACTCACTTTTTTGAACTTGAGGACCCGACCATAACTGGGAGGGTTTGTAATATTCGTACGTTTTGAATATTAACGTCGGTTTTTGATTGCTTCGATGTTTATTGTGTGTTTCAATCGTATAAGTTTTTGCACAAGTTATGTATGTTGTCGGCAGGGCAGTTTACTAAGACTCGGCCTTGGTTGAACTCGCCCTTTAGGGAGATGGAAATATCGGCCATCAAATGTTGCGTTTTAGAAAATGTAAGTGGTTTTGCCCGTCCTTGGGGCAGTTTATCGGGACTCGACCAATATTGAACTCGCCCCAAGGGTTGCGACTTCCTCGGTCGCTTACATTCTGATCTCGAAAGGTGGTCAACTCTGGGCATGGTCACTTTCAGGCTATCCTGCCCCCTTTTTAACCTCGGAAACTTTGTATGTCGCTTTCTAAAAAGCAAAAAAAAAAAGTTAAAAACATCAGTCTTGAATAGCCGGTCTTAATTTAGACTTCAGATAGAGTGATTTGAAGATCGGGTTAGATTTTGCCCGTAAGCTCAAGTAGCAACTAGCTATAATATTTTTTAAGCTTGGTAGAATTCCAAGCCCTTGGGATCGGCTTCCCATCCAGAGTTTCCAATTCGAAAGCGCCATTACCAGTCTTAGTTGTGAGCCGGTATGGACCCTCCCAATTGGGGGCGGGTGTTGTGATCGTGATCCCGACGTAGACGGCTCAAAAATATGATTTTGAGGAGTCGCCACCCAATTTATTAAAATAGGAAAAATTGAGAAAAACCTAACTTAAATATTTATTAGTCTGTGTAACTAAGTGGGATTCGGGAGTCGGTTATGCATAGGGAAGGGTGGAAACTTAATTCCACTGCACCCCTAATTCATCTGTCCTAAGACAGTTACCCTAAATTTGATTGTGCAATAATAAATTACTTATTTATTTGTTTACCCCAAAAATAATAATATTTAAAACATTGACTATTTACAAGAAAGTAAAATAGGGACTAAATTAAGAAAATTTAGTTTTTGACTTGACGGGGAAGCCTGCTCCTACGTACTCTCCGGTGCGATGAGAGACTCTAAGTCACGTAGTTCTTCCTGAAAATTTGTTGGTTGGTTGATTTTAATTTTGAAGGGGTTTAAGATCTAAGTTATACAACTCGAGTCTCTTAAACTGGGATTGACAAGATGTACATCTCGGTCAAACCCATTTTTGGTATTTTTAAGAAACTAGGGGCTACATAAAAATAAATTGATTGGGGATTTTGAAAAAATGTTAATTTGCTATTTGGTTTTAATTTTAAAGGAGTTTAGGATCAAGTTGTACAATTCGAGTCTCTTAAACCGGTGTTGGCGAATTTGATAAGATGTACATCTCGATCAAATCTTAATTATAATCATAATTGACAAGAGAGTGTCCCTAAGTTTATTAAAATAAAGAAAAAACATAAATTAAAAAAAGAGTGATGTGAAGAAGACATCACATGAAGTGAAAGAGAGGGGAGGGGGCGCTGGTTTTAAGAAAAACCAGAGTAGTCAAATCTCACTACTTTAAAAAATAAATAAATAATTAAATAAAATAAAAAGTAAATTAAACAAGAAAGTGGAGGGGTGCTGCGCTAGCTTTTCAGTATTGTCCTTTTTTTAAACAAGAGAGAGAGATATAACAAGGGGTGGAGGTAGGGGTGTTCAAAACCGAACCAAACCAATAGAAAACCGCAAACCGAACCGAACCAAACCGAAAACCGCAAAAAACCGCTTTCTATCGGTTTTGTTCGGTTTTTTTTATTAGTAAACCGCAAGGTTCGGTTTGGACCGCGGTTTTGATTATAGAAACCGAACCGAACCAAACCAAACCGCAAAATCCTATATATAAAAATAAAATTAGACAAAACAATATATATAGAGAATAAGGAAAGCAGATTATTTAAGGGGCCGTTTGGATTAGCTTATTTTTGAGCTTATGAAAATTAACTTATGAAGATAAGTAAGTTTTTATGTAATTCATAAGTTCTCACTAACAAAAATTGTATCTCCCTAAGTTATTTTTCCATAAACTACCTTTGCATGCTTATGAATAATACATAAAAATTAATTTATTTGCATAAGTTTTTTTTCATAAGCTCAAAATAAGTTCTATCCAAACAGGTTCTAAATTGTGTTTTGTCTAGCAAAAAACCGAACAAACCGAACCAATCCAAACCGCATTGGTTTGGTTTGGTTTGGTTTGGTTTTTTTTTCAAAAGCCAACCGAACCAAACCAAACCGCATCTATTTTTACCTTGCGGTTCGGTTCACTTTTTTGCTCAAAACCGAACCAAACCGCACCGCGAACACCCCTAGGTGGAGGGGTGCTGAAAAAATACTGAAAATATTGGATTTTCAATGCCTGCAAACAGTACTTTTTTTTCCTAGTTTGATGTTTGCAGGCATGGGTTACAATTGGCACTATGTGATGGGCAGTGGCTTCTTTGGTGAAAAAAAGTAAAATATTGATGAAAGAGACCACAATCTTTTGCCAATAATAAAAGACGCCTTTTTTTAATATTATTTTTATAATTCGTTTTCTATTTTTTTAATTTTTTAATATAAATAAAAAACAATATTTAAATCTAAAACAGATTTTTTTTAATAATTTAATTAAGTTCTACTAATAGTAATAATACAAAGAGTTCAATTAATAATTGCAAAAATAACTCAAAATCGCAACAAGCACAAAATAGCACGTGTGAACGAAAAAAAATCTAAAATTGCGCAAAATGACATATTTTGGGAATTTTTATAAAAAATGTAAAAATACTGATTAAAATTGAGTGTTCATAGCAGGTTTTCCCTGAGAAGTGTTTTTCAGACCGACATCAGCTCGTCGTAACAAGAGATCACCGATCTCAAAATCCTGTGGCACAACTCTTGAGTTCTATCGGGTTGCTACATGTCGGACTTCATCCACGAGATCGAGGTCTTCCCTGAAAAAGGCTCGACGTCGGACTTCATCCACGAGATCGAGGTCTTCTCTCAAAGCTTGGTTGTTGTCTTCTGGTGACTTTGGATTGGATGTCCTCCAACTTAACTCTCCAATTTCTACAAGAATGACTGCCTCGCTTCCATACGAAACTCTCCAATTTCTACAAGAATGACTGCCTCGCTTCCATACGAAAGCCGGAAAGGCGTTTCGCCAGTAGAACTCTAGAGTGTGGTTCTATAAGCCCACAAGACATAAGTAGTTATTCTACCCAGTTTCCCTTAGCGTCGTCCAACCGCTTTTTCAAACCATTAAGAATTATTTTGTTTGCTGCCTCGGCCTGCCCGTTGGTCTTGGGGTGCTCTATCGATGTGAAGTGTTGCTTAATATTAAGATCGATCGCCAGCTTCCTGAACCCTTTGTCAGCAAACTGGGTCCCATTATCCGTTACTACTACCTCGAGGATTACGAACCTGGTCATGATGCTTTTCTTGAAGAATGAGATGCAGTTCTTTGCGTTTATGATAACCAGGGGTTTGGCCTCGATCCATTTCGTGAAATCATCAACTGCCACAATCAAGAACCTAATTTTTCCAGAGGCTTTTGGGAATGGTCCTAGCAAGTCGATCCTCCACCATGCAAAAGGCCTGGGGAAGCAAGGTTTGCGAGCTCGGTGGGGGGAGCCACATGGACATTGGCATGGATTTGACACTTCAGACATCTTTTAACGTGGTTCCTAGCATCAGTTTCCATAGTTGGCGATCTTCTGCCGAGATGATGCCCACAAATTCCCTCGTGAATCCCAGCCAGCACGTAATCCTCCTCCTCCCATTTGACACACTTCAACAATGGTGAGGAGATGGCCCTTTTATAGAGAACTTCGTGAGGGGTCGGAGGTTCGTCCCCCGACACAATGTACTTCAAAATTGGCAAAATCCAACCTTTGCTCTCCTCTACAACGCATACCAATGACATCGGATCTGGATCAACCTTTACACTAGGTTTGCTAAGCACTTCCTGGATCACACATCGGTGGTTTCCAGGTGCCTTAGTGCTTGCTAACTTGGACAAGATATCTGCCCTGACATTCTCTATTATTGGGATGTGCTTAACCTCGGCCACTTAAAAACGAGTTATAAGCTCGCACACTTGGGTCAGGTACTTTTGAAGGATCGTATCCTTAGCCTTGTACTACTTTCCGATTTGGGAAACCACCAACAAAGAGTTGGTGTTTAGATTGACCCGAGTGACTTGTAGGTCAAGGGCAAGTCGAAGCCCAGCGATGCATGCCTCATACTTTGCCTGATTGTTTGAAGTCGGAAACTTGAAGGTGAGTGACACTTCCTCGATCACAACTCCGGAGGGACTCTCCAAAATTATTCCGGCCCCACTCCCCTTCGGATTTGACGAACCATCCACGTGAAGGGTCCACAATTCGTCCTCGGCGTCAGTCGGGGTCATTTCAGCAACAAAATTTGCTAACACTTGGGCTTTCATGGCCGATCTTGATTTATAGTTGATTCCGAACTCAAACAGTTTCGCCGCCCACTTAATCATTCTTCCAGCCAAATCTGGTCGATGTAAAATTTGACAGATTGGATGATTCGTCCGAACCACAACCTGATGAGCCACAAAGTATGGTCGAAGACGACATGTTCCAATAACTAAAGCCAATGCGATCTTTTCTATCTTTTGATATCGGACCTCCAGTCCTTGCAATGCCTTGCTCACAAAATAGATAGGACTTTGTCCTCCCTCTGATTCTCGAACCAGGACTGCGCCTAAAGCTTCATCTGAGATCGACAGATATAAGTTTAATATCTCTCCGGGAATGGGTCAGGTTAAAATCGGAGGTTCAGACAGAGCTCTCTTTAGCTGGGTGAGGGCCTCCTCCCGTTCCGATGTCCATTTAAAAGCAGTGTTTGAGATGAAACGAGATAAGGCGGCGATCATGCCATTAAGCTTGTGGACTTCTTTCTTTGTGTTGGGAGTACACATTTCGGTCACAGCCTGACACTTGTCTGAGTTGGCCTCAATTCCCCTCTCAGTGAGGTAGAAACCCAAGAATTTACCAGCTCGGACACCGAATGTGCACTTTTCTGGGTTTAGCCTCAAACTGTTTTTCTGAACCTCGGCAAAAATCTCCTTAAGGTCGGCAACATGAAGGTCTTCCTTCTCGCTCTTTGAGATTATGTCATCAAAATAAACCTCAACCCCACGTCCGATCTGATTTCTAAAAACTTTTTTCATCATTCGCCGGTACAAAGCACTGGCGTTTTTCAAACTGACACTACAAAAAACACGGTCATTAGCGAGGGAATTTTCGGTCGCTAACATGCCCAATTCCGTCGCTAATTGCCATTAGCGAGGGAATTAGCGAGGGACCAGTTCGGTCACTAATTCCCTCCTCGCTAATGGAATTAGCGAGAGAAATGTGTTCCGTCGCTAATTACCGAGGAACAGTCCCTCGCTAATTCTATCGCTAATGCTGACAGCACGCTTCCCGAGTCTGACTGGCACGCTTCTCAATCTGAGCTTATTATTATTATTAGTATTATTATTATTATTAGTATTTAGTATTAGTATTACTGTTATTATTATTATTATTATTATTATTAGTATTATTGTTGTTATTATTATTGTTGTTGTTGTTATTATTATTATTATTATTATTATAACCAAAATTTTCAAAGAGAGAGAGAGAGGAGTGAGAGTGGTGGTGGTGGTGGTGGTGGTGGTGGTGTCGTAGAGAGAGAAGGAGAAGAGTAAGGGAGAAAGAGAGTGAGATGTATGTGGAGGTGGTGGTGGTGGTTGTGTGGTGGTGGTGGTAGTGGTGGAGGTGGTAGTGTTGGTGGTGGTGGAAGAGAAGAAAAGAGAGTGGTGGTGGTGGTGGTGTGGTGGAAGAGAAGAAAAGAGAGTGGTGGTGGTGGTGGTGGTGGTGGTGGAAGAGAATAAAAGAGAGTGGTGGTGGTGGTGGTGGTGGTGTGGTGGTGGAAGAGAAGAAAAGAGAAGAAGAGAGAAAAGAAAATGAGAGAGAGAGTGGAGTGAAAAGAGTGTAAATGAGAGAGAAGAAAGAGGTGGTTCGGATTAATATTAAAAAATATGACATTTGAGGAATTAGTGAGGACCCAGCTAATTACAATGCGCTAATCGTAAAGTGTCTTGTCAATCCAATGCGGCGTCTTTTGCATCGCAGTGTCTACCGTCAAGGTCGAGAAATTAGCGAGGACACTAATTAATCCGTTTGTCTTGAAATGCGTGCGTATGCAGCAATTGAAATTGGCGCCTTGCATTTAGCGACGGCCAGTCCGTCGCTAATTACCTAATTTGCGAGGGACCTGTTTCCCTCGCTACGTCCGTCGCTAATTTCTGAGTTTGCGAGGGACCTAATATTCCCTCGCAACGTCCCTCGCTAATCACCTGTTTTTTTGTAGTGTGAGTAGCATGACTCGGTAGCAAAAGTTTTCGCTGTCAGTCATAAAGGCGGTTTTTTCCTGGTTCGGAGGGAACATATGGATCTGGTTATAGCTAGAATAAGCGTCCATAAAAGATAACAAACGAAAACCTGAAGCATTGTCTACTAGGCAATCTTGTCTACTAGGCAATCAATGCTAGGTACAGAGAAGGCGTCCTTGGGACAGACCTTATTAAGATCAGTATAGTCAACGAACATACGGCATTTTCCATTAGATTTTCTGACAAGTACAAAGTTTGAGAGCCAAGTTGTGTACTTGACCTAAGTCTTCAACTGCTTTGGAAGTAGCAGCCTTTTCCGAGCTTTGTACCTCTTGCGTTGGGCGACCCACTTTGCATCGGGATAGACAGATAGGTGGTGGTAGGTGACTTCGGAGGTAATCCCAAGCATATCTTTAGCGAACCATGCAAATATGTCAGCTTGGTCTCTCAAGCATTGAGTCAGCTCGACTTTCACATCTTCGAGATATTTCGCATCGATCTTGACGGCCTTGGCAGGCTCTTCCCCTAGCAGGATTTCACAAAATCAATGTCCGATTGTGGCCGCTTGATCTTCCATTTTAGTTCCAAAGTCAAGGCGCCTACATCCTCATCTTCGAAACTATCTGGGTCATACCTTGCTCCCAGGTCGGTCAAGTTAACCATAGCCCCGAGCCTACCCAAAGTCGGCTTTCCGATGATACAATTATAAATTGGAGCACAAGGCAGCACACAAAACTTAGACTTCACAGTTCGAACCATTGGTTCTTCTCCAAAAGTAACCATCAACTCCAAATAGCCCAGCATCCTTGTTCTTGATAAATTAAAGACGGAGAGGTCTGTTCCCCTATAAGGAGAGAGATCCTACTCCAAGACTCAAATTCTCTTAAGGAGGTCAATGAAAATGATGTCAACTGATCTTCCTTGATCAATAACCATTACTGCCGAAACAAGGAGTGGTATCTCTTTTTTGGCCTTTCCGTCCAGCAGATCTTCGTCCCCAAAAGCCAAGGGAGGTCGGGAAGGTAGGACCAGAATTGCCGAAGTGGAAGCCACATTTTGAATTTCCTTCCACTTCATCTTCATCAATCTTGAGTTGCCTCCCCGGGGTCACCTCTTGAGATTACCATTACCATCGGTCGTCCTCTAGACCTCTGGGTATCCAGCTCTTCTTCCGAGGTTTATGCTTTCTCTTTTCCCTTCTTGCCAGTGTCATCTTTCTTGTCTTTGACCCCTTCGTCCTGTTGAAAGGGTTTCTTAACAACTAGCTTAACTTACTTTACTTGATTAGATCCTCTTTGTCGTCTTTAAATGCGTTGCACTAGCTGGTATCATGGCCATTGCTCTGGTGATACCGATATTTGTTAGATTGTTATCCTGGCCTAGGTGGGATCGGATCAGGATACTTCACCTCTCTGAACTCGTTATTTTGGCACTCTGCCAAAATTTTAGCCTGACTGCAATTGAGCTCGGCGTACTCCTGATGCCTACCCACATGGGTTTTAATCTCCTTAGTGCTAGGGCGCTCTT
Source organism: Oxytropis ochrocephala (assembly GCA_020916435.1). Classification (NCBI taxonomy): domain Eukaryota; kingdom Viridiplantae; phylum Streptophyta; class Magnoliopsida; order Fabales; family Fabaceae; genus Oxytropis; species Oxytropis ochrocephala. Next base: position 35,264,085 of record CM037094.1, on the reverse strand, counting down.
TGTCAACCCGAGGTTTGGCATCTCCGGGATGCAAATTCTGGGCTTAACATAGAAACGACTAGCCTCATCGCCCTCCTCACGGTCAAAATATTTCTCAGAACAACAGAGGAACTCTGCAAGAGTCTCAGGTTGGTTTACACTATAATCGATCTTAAACAAACTTCCCTTTCGAAGCTCGGCTTCCAAGAAGAAAAGTCGGAATGAGTCGTCAAGGTTCCACACTTTTGCAGCCTTGATGTTGAACCTCTCAATGTAGTCTCTGATAGATTTCGCTTCTCCTTGTCGGACAGCTTGTAAGACCTTCCAAGACTTGGGTTTCATTTTGGAATGGGCGAAATTAGAGGAGAACAACTTGGCCAACTCAATACAAGACGAGATTGAATTTGGCTTAAGCTCTCTAAATCAGTCACCAACCGAGTTGTCAAGGGTCAAAGGTAAAGTCCTACACTTGATCGGGTCTGGAGCATTCTGGTAATGCATCATAGTGTCATAGTAGTCGATGTGGCGATCAGGATATCCAGTGTTGTCATAAATCTTTAACCCTTCAGGAGGTTTCTCTAAGTGACAAGGAACTCGAAAGTAATCGATCTCGGAAGTGAATGACCCTTTCCACTGGACCGACCTTTCCTGAGGTCCGGCTAGGAGGAGCTGACCCAAAGCCGGAGGGTTGGTGGGCACAGGAACCATTGCCCAAGGTGGGGAACGTCGATAGTCATACCTATCCGGCGTTCTCTTCGAGTTATGGCGACGACGCTCATGCCTTGGGGATCCTTCTCGGCTTCTAGAACGTTGCCTTGGTGAGGAGGAAACGAATGAAGAGTTGTGCTGCGGGGATACTTCTAGATAATAGGTATCATCAGTTGAACTAGGGGGAGTTCGGGATCTTCCTCCCCCTCCACGACGAGGTGGAGAACGGTTATAGTACCTTCGCCGAGCTTGGGAACGATGGCGTCTCTGGTCGTGGTGAGACCTTCGCCTCGAGGGACGCTGTTGAGGAGAGCTTATGTCCAGAACATAGCGATGTTGAGGTGAGTTCCGGTCTGGGATATTGTGTTCCTTGAGTTCAACTATCTCCACTTCCAACTCGGAAACACGCAGGCTTCGTTGATGTTCAGCCTCAGTCTGCCAACTAAGTAACTGGACGAGCTGTTGAACTTCCTCGACCGGAATCTGGTGAAGGTGGTGGAAGTCAGGCTCTTGCCGAGCTTCCAAGAACCAAAGCACGCTCCAATTTTTGAGCATGGGAGGAGCTGTGTGGAAGAGTGATTGCCACTCCTTCCGGCGTCTCCCCTTGCCGGGGTCGAGGTTCGATGACGCTTGGAATTCGAGGTCTTGGTCTCAACTGTGGAGCCATGACTGATCAAGGAAAAAGGGAAAGGAACCAGAGTTGAAGATCCTCCCACTGTGGTCGCCAATGTTCTATACCGTATCTTTCGATCCGAGGTGGGGTGTACCTGCAAAGACACTCTGACGCTCAAGTCAGTCAATGAGGTCTTCCACAGATAAAATATGGGAAAGTGTGCATACATTAGGTATGCTGTTGGTGGCTATTTATAGATGTTGAGGTGTGTCTGACCTAATTCATCATGGTCGTCTGATCTAGGGTCTAGATCCTGGTCGTTGCTTCTTAGATCCAAAGTTGGTTTATGGGCCTCAACTTGCTGGCCTAATACTTGCTTGGGAGGAGAAGAGGGGTGCGCTAAGCGCAGCTTCTCCTCCATTACAATATCCAATCCATCCTTTAATAGTTTTTTTTTGAAAAAATTAATAGTTTTAAAATATAAAAATCTTTTGATAAAAAAATTGAGTCAAAAAAAATTATTTTGGTTTAGGGTTTAGGGCACTCTCTGTCAACCCGATGGTCATACGAGTCGGCACGGCAGATGGAGGACCTGCGGCGGTCGGTGGCGGCAGGTGGTGGAGGTTCAGTAGGTTTCTATTTTTATATATATATATATATATATATATTCATATTTTTAATATTATATATATAAATAATATTTGTAGAGGGGCATTATCCTTAACACATATGAAAGAGCATCTGAGCAGGTAATCAATATGCAGAAATATGAAATTTCTCTGGTATATGAAATACAACTTCGGATCTTGGAGTGGCTGAAAGTTTAGGCATCAGAAAGTATTTTGGGCTCTCGTCAATGACCGGTAGAAGCAAGAAGCAGATCTATGGTTATCTCAGGGATAGAATGTGGAAATATATTCAGAGTTAGTTCGGCAAACATATTTCCAAAGTAGGTAGGGAAATTTTGTTGAAATCTGTTGCTCAATCTATACTTACATATTGTATAAGTTCTTTTTTAATTCCTACAACTCTAGGTGAGGAATTGGAAAGAATGATGAACTCTTTTTGGTGGGGTACTAACTGTGGTGCATGGAAAGGAATTAATTGGCTAAGTTGGGATAAACTCACTGCTCGGAAAAATTTGGTGGTATGGGTTTCCGACACTTTAATGGGTTCAATTTGGAAATTCTAGGTAAGAAAGCGTGAAATATTATTTCTCACGCAGATATTATAGTTGGTAGAGTTTTCAAAGCTAAATATTATTCATCGTATGCGACTTTATGAGGGCTCGCTTGGGCCATAATCCCAACTATGTTTGGCATAGTATATTCGCTTCTCGGGTGGTTGTTAATTTGGGTGTTAGGTGGAGGATTGGAAATGGGGAGAGTGTGTTGGTGTGGAGTGAGCAATGGTTGAAAAAAAGGAAGGACATCTTTGTTAGATCTTCAATTGTAGTAGGTACAGAGCATCTCATAGCCAAAGACTGCAAATTGATATATCAGCTTTTAACCAATCAAGAAGCAACCATCATCAAAGCTATGTCTAGGCTTGTTTCTCGCGAAAGTGATAGGCTCATTTGGAACCGAAGCAAGAACAATAATTACTCAGTGTGATCAGCCTATTATGCTATTATGGAGGAGCTTGTGGATAGCTCTAGATTGCAAATTGAGGGTGAATGGATGAAGCATATGGAAGATGAAGATTCCTCCCAAAATCAATTTGCTTCCGTGGTGAACCGTGAGGGAGGTATTACCAACACGAAGCAATCTTCTTCACCATCATGTTATGTGCGAAAACCATTGCCCAATGTGTGAAGGAAATCCGGAGAATGAATGACATTTTTTTTATTGTGCTTTTGCGTCACAAGTGTGGGAGAATTTGGGTTTGATACAGGAGATCACGACAGCAGCTATGGATGTGTCAGAAAGTTTTCGCAAGTGTTTCTTTAAGCTGATGACTGCACTATTAGCTAACAGCAAGAACAAATTTGTTTTAATGCTAATTTCCATGTTTTTTATTTCACTTCTTCCTGTATTGAGACTATTACGCTTAATGAAATGATATGAGTTTGTTATCGTAAAAAAAAAGTGAACAAAAAGTGTTCACTAATATTATAATAAAAAGACATGAATAATAAATTTATTAGCTACCGATATCCATAACACAAACTTCAAGGTTTTTTGTTTGAATATAAGAAAAGCCGAAAGACAAACCATTGATTCTTTTCGTTGGTACGATGTCCCCACATCTCATCTCTAATGTGATTCCTACACATTGCGAATCAAGTTGCACCTTTATCAAATAAGTTTGTCAAGCTGTCATTGTATTCACCATCTCCAACTTTAGAAGATCCATTTCTTCGCTTGCTTATGTAATTATGAATAGCATAACATGTTACCATAAGCCATTGCCTAGAAGGTTTATATGCAGGCACCAACTTCAAAATAATAAGGATATATTTTTATAAAAATGATATATAGTTCATTTAATAACTGTCTAAAGTAGATAACTCAACAAGAATCAGAAAATAGTCTCTGCCTGTTTTCAATTTCTAACACCAAAAGTAAAGATAGAAAACCGAAACAACCTTGAGCTGTTTCTACTTTGCAGTTTTTAAAACTGAAAAACTAAATCTGGTTTTGAAAAAAAGTAACGAAAATTCTTTTTCCAAACAGGTTTGGACATAGCAGCAATGTAAAGGATTTCTCGTACAACTAACATCCATGTGGGCATTTAATAGTGTTCATATTTCCCTAGTAGAAGAGGAAGTGCCAGCAGCATAAAATAATCCTTAAAGCAAAAAATTTAGAGAGCGATGGTGTCTCATTTGGTCCTACAATGATGTGAGAACTTCACATAATAAAGCTATCCAACTGTTGCACCTGAATTGTCTGCATATAGTAACTGAACTAACTTTGAGATATCCTTGCACCTTATTTAGTTTCAGAGTTTCCACCTTCAATTTGGGTGCTAACACTTGAACCTTCATGTGCATTATTTGACTCCAGTGGGACAGATAACATCTCACTTCTTGATTCTTCAGCAGGATTTCCCATTCCAACATGTTCTGTGATTTCTGAGACCTGTGTCTGTTCCAATAGGGGTTGATAACTTGATCCAGCCACGGATGTTGGTGCTGGTGTCAAAGAAGCTAAGGGGCCGTTCAATGGTGCTGTTGCAGACCCTTGGGCTTGTGATAGAACATTCACCAGGAGCTGAGCCAAAAGTACTTGTGGATCATTATCACCTTGTTGGACTTGAGCATTAATTGCATTTGCCAGAGCATTGATGTCAGGTGGGTAAATTGCTTGGAGCCCTACTGCTGCAGGCAAAGCTTGGTGTCCTACTCCAGACGAAGTTTCATTACCTACTCCAGATGGAGCTTGGTGACCATGGGCACGCTTTAAATGCTTTTTTCCAGTCACGTGACTTTGGTAAACAACTTGGGACTCACATTTTACATTGCACAACTCACATGTAAAAGCTATAGCTTGCTCAGGTTTTGAAACCTGCACTAGCTTTGAACCATCAGCAGTCCTCAGGTGTCTACGTCCTTTCCTCCTCCTCTCGCCTTACGCTTCAATCCACGGCCTCTTGCAGCAGTGTTTTCCATTGTTACGCCCTCAGGCATTTCAGCTGGAACTTCAGATGTCTCTCCTAGATTATTCTGCAACTTTATTTCATCATTCTGATTATCAGCTGTAATTTCAGAGCTCACATTTTTTGCCGGGGATTTTTTCTCCTCAGATTCCTGAATATTCATAGTTTGATCTGTTGGATTCAATTGAGGGGTAGGAACCTGTTCGTTCTGTTGCCCATTTATAGCATTGTATCTCTGCATCTTTTCATGCACGATCACATTCTTCTTATGTTTCTTTCCATTCTTATGCTGCTCCATGATTTCTGGAGTATTGCACTCAACCTTACAAATTTCACAATATACCATACGTAGTTGCACTGGTGCAGTTTGCCCTCGAGCTGGTTTAGGTAATGTTTGCCCTGAAACTGATGATGAACTTTGAGCCACAAAACTGGCTCCAGCAGCAGCAGGTGCAGCAGAATGTGATCGGAACTGTCTCCCAACACCCACTCCACGTCCTCTACCATGGTAAGAGGCTCCACCACGACCACCTCGCTTGAAAGATCTACCACCTCTTCCTCTGTATTGTGATGGCCCAATCTGAAATAAGAATTTACATACAAAGTCACTCATATATTGATATGGTAGCAATATACAGGAATGAAAGATGTGCACACAAATGATACAATATCACAAGGGTAGTAATACTGTGTAGAGAGAGTTTTAAAAAAAATATGCCAATGTGATGATATGCAAGTCAATTAACGAAAGAACTCTTGTTTCTCCAAAAACATGCATATATTGGAGAAAAAGAGTTAATGACAAAGATAAAACTGATCAAGAAAAGGAATATCTGGTCCGTCAAGTGATAATCAACAAAAATTTATAACAGAATGTCATTTTAAATTATCACAAACGTTGACCAACAGGAGAGACCATGATTGCCCTAAGACTGCTTCCAAGGCTTCCTCGATTTCCAGAATCAATTCCAATTCTTACATACAGTTCAATCCAACTCTCAAAATAAATAATAAAAGGAAAAATAAGTCAACAATCTGATTAAACAATTTGCTTGTAAGCAAATAATTTAATCTTTCAAATGCTTTCCTTTGCTTTAAATCTGCCTTCCATTTCTTCAAAATATCTTAATCAACCAATTTACCGATCAATTGACAAGGGAGTTTGGCCAATTTGTGCACATCAACAACTTTATCAGCCTCAAGATACTGTTGATAAGGCAATCCTTGAAAAGATGTCAGTTTAAGGTCCTGAAAAAACATGCTCAAAGTATCCCTAAATCTGAAACTGAAAACGAAACACCCTCTGACAAAGAAGAAATAAAGCATATCAAACAAAAATTTTATCCTTTGAATAACCAAAAGAACAGAGTTTCTTTTCTCAAACTGTAAGGCACCGCATTAGTAAGGCCAGACAGTTAAGAAGAGAAACAAGATGATCTTATGCCCACATCAGCTCTAAAGCAACCAGCAAAGACCCACCACCATGCGGCCTTGTTGTGGCATTGAAGGTAAGAGCCACAATTTCTTATTAACTTAGATTATGCAACTACTGTCTTTATCTGGTCACTCTAGGGTGTGTTGTGGCCAAGTATGGAGAATTCTCAACATCTTCTGAATATGAAAAGCTGGGGATATAATACCTATTCCAGTATCAGCCTTTTTTCTCCACAGAAAGTTCCAAAAGATCCTGAGGAAGCACAGCAAGATATTCTCTCTAAAACCATAACAAAATGTTTGAAGCGTTAAAGTGTTGGAAATCTTCAATTAGCCTTTTTAGTTTACTTCTTCAAGTTTTGGTAATAAATCAAGAAACTACCATGTTAGTGTAACACCAAATGTGCGGAACTGAGTCAACATTCAACAAGGAGTAAACCATATCGAACGATGGTTTAACACTGAATCAACATACTAAGTTAACGGTTTCAGTTGTAAACTACCCTATGAGAAATTTTTTATACGGAACAAAGATGTGGTAAATACATAACATGGTTCTACTAACCTTATTTTCAATCAGATACACGAGCAAACAAAGCCGCTAGGGATTTTTCTTTCCCCAGACATTATCTTCGACAAAAATTAGTAGAATAAGAGCACACACACACACACACATATTAATATTTAACGACAACATCAAAACGGGGAAAGGAAAATAAAACTCTGCGAGATTAAAAAACCTTTGGATAAATATTAGTTTTTGATTGAGCTTAACTCTATCAATTCGTCCACGTAGCAATTCCGCCCAATGAAGTAAGGCTTGGTTGGTGGTCAAATTTATTGTAAGAAAACAGTTGGCACAGGCCATAAGAAATCTTAGGCAAGTTATCATAATCAGACAAGCAGAGCATTCTATAGAATAGTCCCACTAATTGGTCGGTCCTGCTCTACCACTGCAAGCTACAATAGGAAGGATAAATAATAACACCCCCACCCCACCCCACTCAAAACAGAAAGAAAAGATTAGGTAGAAAGACTATGAAAGAGAGATGAAGCAAAGCACAGAAGTAACATTTATAGAGTTTGGAATAAAAACATTGAAATAAAATTTATCCAAAGTAACACAAATGCACGAACAGTGTCAAACAACAACACAGCTTGAGCAGAATCATTCAAAGGAGTGAAAGGACCAACAAGAAACTAATCACATTAATACCGCCGAAGAACAAGGCCATTTTTACCATGGGCCCAATAAAAAAAGAATCATAAGTGTTTGCTATTATAACCGTCAAATAAATATGCCGTAAAGTTTATGGTATACATATTTTTTGAATACAACAAACAGTCAACTTACGATATACAAGTTTAAGAAATGTGTACGATAAATTAGTTGTTTATGATATACATGTTTTCTTTTAAAGTTATATACCCTAAACTAGTATTTACGGTACCAATTTTAGAAAAAACTGGTATGGTAAACAGCTACAGTTAGCCTTTAGAAAAACAACAATTCCCACACTCAGCTTCCCGTTTGCAATGGAGTACATCTTTGACTGTGATGAAGACACAATTGCCACAGAAACAGAATAATGAAGTGGAAAAGATCCCAAATAGTCCTTCCATTGCAATTCAGAGTCAATGTGAAGACTGTTGTAAAACAATACCTCACACACCAACCTCACATTCATCAACACTATAACCTTAGAAGAACGACAACAATCACCATGACATTGTTGATTACATTGCTGAATCACACAAAAAAATCACTTCTGTTACAGGGAACTAAACTAATTGAAGAGCTTAATTTCAAGCACATTGGGAGGTAAACAGTCACAGAGACTCCTAATTTAATTCATTATTTCCCAGACAATCCAACTCAAACATACACCAAATTGAACCCACAATTGACCTATGTCCATAGTCACACACACACACACACACATAATTTTCCTCTTTAATTATTTTAGGGTACAAAATAATTTCCACTAAAATTTCCAGAAATAACAAACTCAGAAACAGAAGAGACTCCCAGTCATACAAACAATTGAACCACAATCCATCTAACTCAAAATCCATAGTCATACACAATTTTCCTCTTAAATAAATATTTCCACTTAAAATTCCACAAATAACAAAGTCAGAAAGACAATGAATAATGAAATTGAAAAAAAAATAAAGGAAATGTAGACGCAATGAATAAATTACAAAAATTAAAAGGGGATAAGTTTTACCGGAAGATGGTTGATTCCGAGTTGAACGGGTTCAGGATTAACACCAGGAGGGTGAAGCGGAGAAGGTTCAGATTGGTAATGAAGATGGGGTTGTTGAACTTGAGAAACATCGGGATAATAAGCAGCGTATTGTTGATTATAAGCGTAATAAGATTGTTGTTGTTGTTGTTGGTATGCTGCTGCTGCTGCTGCATAAGATTGATCGTACTCGTAGGGTTGTTGAATTTGAATCTGAGAAGATGATGATGATGATGATGGATCGTATTCATAGGATTGTTGTTGCTGTTGCTGAGGGTTGTAGCCTGAATAGTTCATGGCTAACAACGCCGAATTTTGATGTTTCGAAAAGAAGGAGGATGGAGAAGAACGAAGTGAAGGCGACGGGAAATGAAGGGAGATATAGAGAGAGAGGTTCTGTTGTTTGTAATTGTATCTGATTGAACGCAACGTTGGGTCGTCGTTTTACCTTCATCTTTGAACACGTGTGTTTTTTTTAAGCAAAAAATAAACTCTTATTTTTTTCTTTATCAACTAAACTAAATTGGTTTCATTATTAAACATTCCCAGGTGTAGCGGTCTATCTCTTCCCGATCAATAAGCATATAAAGGAATGCAACTTTTACCTTATTTCTAGATTTATTGGTGAATAACGTCTGCCCCAGCATGTAGAGAAGGTAGGCACAAGCAACATCCTGAAAGCAGCTACCATGGATGGCTGCGGGGTGGACAGTTTCCCCCAACCACTTGAGAGTTACAGTCACCCTTTTTGCAGGTATCTGATCATAGGATCTGCACCCAAATAATCTACAAGCAGATCCTGAGCCTCAAGCTTGGTTGGCTCTGTCATGTCGTACCATTGCCTTGCAATGGGAATATGCAGTAGTTGAGCGACATCGTCCAATATAATCGTCATCTCACCCACTGGAAGGTGCAAGTTTGATGTCTCTCCATGCCATCTCTCGACGAAGGCATTTAACAACCCAATATTGATGTTGTTGAAGCCCAAATCCTTAAGACTCAACAACCCAGAATCTTGTATGTACGTAACCCACAACCTCTAGATGAAAATAAAATCTCCTCATACTGTGGTTGTGGATCTTCAGCGGCTCATGTTTCTACATTTCTGATTATCAACAAAACTTGGTTAACCGTAAATAGTTAACTAACATAAAATGTTTTAAAAAAATAAAATAAGTATATAAACTTACGGTCCCCTCCCATATCTGGCGAGCAACATGAGTTCCATATAAACAGATCTATCATCTGGGCCTCTTGAGTAAGGGAACGTGGCTGATGCAGACGTGGAAGGTCTCGATGACGAGGCCTCACCAGTAGGGCCAACAGTCTCAGCAACTGGGGCAGCGGTATCAGCAATGTGGGATGGACCAACGAGGTCAGCAGCAATGAAGTTACCTGCATCCTGCTCAATGTCATCATAAACCAGAGCAGGTGCAGGATCAGCATGAGGTGGGATTGTTTTCCCGTGTCCACGGCCACGTCTACGTGCTCGTGGATTATTCTGGGCGTTCCTAGTGCATACGGATGTCGTCGGACGCACTCTCTCGTCCTCCTCCTGTCTCTGAGATGAACTACGACCTCTTCTAGTACTTGCCATAACTGAAAAAACAATTTACAAACACAACAATCGGCAAACAACCCATTTAAATCAAATTTACACTGGTTCAGTGGCCAGGGGTCGAATAGTTTGGTAGTTTGGGTTCGAACTGCCTTATTGCAAACTAAGGCTTTCATTGGTTCAATGGTTTATTAACGAACCAGTTCGGAAATAAAAAATGAACCATTGTAACACGCTTGGTTTGGTGCTAATGTATCGAACCACTGTTATAATCTAAGAAAAAAACATAACGAAGACAAAGATGAAGAAGAAGAAACGTACCAAACGCAAATAACTGAGATGCTGGTGGTGTTGGAATGCTACAGTGGTGGTGGAACGCAACGGTGGTCGCTAGAGATGATGTGGTGGCCGGAGTTGGGTGAGGGAGAAAATAGGGGAGGGTGTGAGAGAGGGGTTCGGTTGTGTTGCGCCCGAAAAAGTCCCCGAGGGAGAACCTTCCTCGTTTACAACTTTTCTAATACAATGAAGCCGCCACCAATACTTATTTAAGGAAAGTATTAGAAAAACCTCTTTGGAAAAGCGCATGGCCTTTGAAAACTGAGAGATTTGGGTTCGGGTGTCAGTTACGCGCGGGGAAGGTATTAGCACCCCACACGTCCTCTCTACTGAGAGTGAACCTTTAATTAAATGCGTGGTTTTAGTGTGTTGATTTAAAAATACTTAATTTTGCCTCTCTACTTCTTATTGAAAAAGTCTTAATGAAAATCTCATTTATTATGAAAAAAAAAAGGAGGAAAAAGGTTTTTTAGAAAGAGTGTTTAACGGGATGCGACCCGTGTAACACCCCGTTTCTAACCGGTAAATTTATAATAAAATATCAGAGTTTTAAAAAAAATCATTTTTCACGACACCCTCAAGGGGATGCTACATTTACTTCAATAAACATCAAGAGTCGGTAATAAATTTGATCATTAATCAAAACATAATGTGTAACACATCATAAATGGGACGAACCCTCAAAACACCTGTTAGTTTACATAATGGTAATCTCTATCACCACGCAATGGAATAAAAACAAATCATAATCATCATCAATAAAACAGTTCAACAATCAATAGCAAAATCAACTAATAACTAGTGTTCGTTCCTCCCCCGAGTGCTACGTGATCGGAGCGACGACCGACTCAAAAGATGAAGGAAGTCAAGCCTTCACATATGGTTACCCGCGTTACGCGCAAAGATAGGGGTAACATTCAAACAGAAGGGGTGAGTCTCTAACAATATAATAACATAAATGATAGAGAATATACTAGAGTACAGCACTACACCAAAGAAACCACAGCAACGAAACTCCTTCTCCCTCTTCTCTCTCTTGATCACCGATTCCTCTTCTCTCTTTGCACTCTCTTCTTTCTTTCTTTCTTTCTTTTCTTTTTCTCCCAATTGAGGCACTCCCCTCTAACCCTAGCGCCTAGGAGCCCTTTCATTGGGCTTGGGCTCTTGGGCCTCTTCCTACCACTCCGTAATTACCGGGGACTACTCCCTTCATTTAAATAAAACATTATATTAATATTTTAATACGACAATACTCATAAAATACCGAAATAATTTAATTAAATAATTAATTAAATTATCTGGGCGTTACAACCCGCTCCTACATATCTCCCGGTGTGATGGAGAACTCAAAGCTACGTAGTTCTTCTTGTCTTTTCTTTGAAAAGGTTTTTATCTTTTATCTTTTTAGTGAGTTTTCGAAATAAGACGAGCATTTAGTGAATGATTAAACTAACAAAGGTTATGAGTAATCACCGCTAAGTAATCTTGAAAATGAGAGTCACTACCACTAGTCAGACGAGCAAAGGTTCTGATTGACTATTAGTAGCAACTCGTTTTTTATTTGCTCTTTTGAAAGTGGTTTTCGAAAGAGATTGATTGACACGAATGGTCAAACTAACAAAGGTTATGAGTAATCATCGCTTATTGTTCTTTTGGGAAAAAGACATTGCTACCAATGGCTAGACGAACAAAAGTTCTGATTAGCCACTAGCGACAATGGGTTTGAAAATGATTCTTGCAAGGAGAATGTTTTTGTTCTGAAAATGATATTGGTTTGCGAAAGTGTTTATTTTTTGTTATGAAAATAACTCTTTTCTTTTTTGTTATGCAAATGCTAATTTTTATGGTTGCCCTTGACGAGAATGTGGCTCGCTCCTACATATCCCAAATGGGAATCAAAGCGACGTAGTTCTAACGAGCCTTGAAAGTGAAAGTCTTTTTGCTTTGGTTTTGAAAAGTGAAGGGCGTTCATAATGATCAAACTAACAAAGGTTATGGGTGATCATTACTAAAAACTCACTTAAATGCATGTAAAAATCTCTTTTGAAAAATGAAACACTTCATGATGACCAAACTAACAAAGGTTATGGGTGGTCATCACTAACAACTTGCCATAACTTTTGATGCTTAGGAAAATATCTTTTGAAATTGAAAGCGTTCATGATAATCAAACTAACAAAGGTTATGGGTGATTATCGCTAGTAGCTTATGCATATGAAAACATCTTTTTTTGAAATTTAGACTCTCATGACAACCAAACTAACAAAGGTTATGGGTGATTGTCACTAGTCACCATTTTCATGCTAAGCTATTTAGAAAAGAAAACAATGAATGCAAGAAGATTTGGAGATTCAAGCACGACACAATCATTGAAATCGAATCCTTAGGCAAGCAACAACATGGACATAACTTGCAACTAATCTCATTTGAATTCTTGAGCAAATATTAGCCTAGACTACACATATTAGACCACAACACATAAATAGGCAAAGAAGGAAGTTGAATTGGGCATTAAGCAAAAATGCAAGAGTAGACAAGATTGAACCTAAATGCACATCTAATGGAAGATGCTAGGCGAGGACCATACTCAAACATTTCTACAAAACGCAAGGGAATCTAAATGCACATCTAGTGGAAGATGCAATGTAAGGAATGGACCTATCTAAGTATTGATGATACCACATGAGAGTAGACAAGGAAGTTGTAGGCACAAATGAATTCAAAAGAGTAGCCTCAAGTATGATCATTGGCAAACCGTAAACAAGCAAGTCATCTTAGCAATCAAAGCATCAAAGTATGTTGAATCACTTTGGTAAATCCTCAACACTTAAATTAGAGTGCACAAGTGTGAATCCTCTTGCCAATCATCAACAAAGACAAGTTTATTAAAGCAAGCATTTAGGAACAAACCCAAACCCTAATTCTTTTGAAGTGTGCGAAGCACATGAAGGGGTGAAGACCTTCTTATTATTTCACTAAATAACTTAACTAAACAAGCAAGTTAAAGTAAAAAGTTGGGGCAAAGTTTTGGTAAAAGTTTATGAATGCAAGAGGGTAAAAATGTTTTATGAGGTGAAGTGAAAATGTTTTGGTAAAAACTAAGTGAAATGGTAAAAACCAAAGTGGTAAAATGTTTTTATGTTTTTTGGTAAAAAGTTAATGAAGTGGTAAAGTAAAATGGTAAAAAGTGAACAAACGCAATTGCACAACTTGCATTTACTCAAACACAATCAAAATGACAATTTTCAAGCAATCAAAAGTGGCAAAAACCCTAGTCATGGCCGAATGCAATTGTGCATTGAATCATCAACTTATTTCATGCAAAAATTGACAAATTAACACACAAAACATCACAAGATATAACCCTAATCTACCATGCAAGGTTCTAAGATAAAACAACAAGCAAATCATGCATTTTATTCACACAAAAATCAAAGGAATCAAAAGAAAACACAAACTCTAATTCTTGAGCTTGAACCCGAGGCCAAACATACCCACAATCAAGCAATTATTCAACTACAACTCATGAAATAAGCAAGAACACATAAGAACCCTATTTTTCCCTTCTTGACCAAAAATTATGCAAACAAGATGGATATGCAAGGAAATGCAAGAAAACACAAGAACAACTCCTCAAAAGCCAAGGAGCCACCTCAAACCCCCATGCCTCCCTAGGTGCTTGTCAATAGAGTTTGAAGTGGCTCCTCAAAGCAACAACAACAATATGACGGAGTTGAGATGAGGAGAAGAGAGATTATGCAAGAATTTAAAGACTAGATGCAAAGATAAAAGGCTTACCTCAAAATCTCACAAAGAAATGAAGAAAGATATGAAATGAACTCAAGAACAAACTTGGATCTACTCTTGAACTTCAAAAATTGCTAGATCTTGGTGATTTGATGATGAAACCTTGAAGATAATAGAATGGTAGAAGATGATCTAGTGTAGGAATCAAAGAAATGGAGGATTTGATGGTGAAAAATTGAAGAATGGGACTCGACGATCGAGAAGCAGATCCTGGGACTCGTACGAGGAATTTGAAGACTATCAAGACGGGGAAATCAGAGATGTCTCCCAACGACCGAGGAGACACCATTTTGGGTGACCCAGGGGACAATCTTCTCAAATGCCACCGTTGTATGGTCCGCTAGTGAGCGGTGTGTTCTACGGAATGCCAAACAATGAGGCATACCTTCCCATGCAGCCTTTTGAGCCGAGTGACGTCCCGATCGGCCATGGACCTTTAGCTAGAGAGATACGTCATTACCGTATCCCCAGAGACCTGAGGAAACTCCCCAATTTGAATAAATTCAACGGCCGTGGTGATCTAGACAAACACTTAAGGTACTTCAACAATTACTGCAGCTATAGGGAGCTAGGAATGGCCATGAAGTGCAGACTCTTTCCACAGTCGCTCGAGGAGCGAGCACTGGAATGGTGGGAGAGCCTGCCACCCAGCACCATCTTTTCTTGGGACGGCCTGGTCAGAACATTCTTGGCCAACTACACGGCCAACAGATGCCTAGAACGGCATGAAGAGCACTTGGATACGACTATCCAAGGGGACAATGAATCATTGAGACAGTACATAGAGTGATTCAACGCCGAGCCGATCGATCAAAGCGACGACCGACCGATAGAGACAAGTCAAGTATCTCAAACGTGGTATCGAGATAGGACCACGAGTTTGCGAAAGAGTTTGGCCTAAATCGTTACATGGATCTGACCATGTTCCTACGAAGAGCCAACGACCATATGGCCTACGAGGAAGCACTTTGCTAGAGCTAGAAAGAGCGCGCGCGTATCCAGAGGAAGAGCGAGATAGGTCGTTTAAAGGACAAGACTCCTCGTGATAACAGGCGGACTCACCGACCTATGAATAAATATCGCGCACACTAACGGCCCGACCGTTAAAGAGCTTGCACTTATGATTTACTTTTCATGCTCGAATGTATGTCCGGTCGCTCACCATGCAAGTAGCAAACGAGCGGCCTTAAGGTCACCGATCGACCTGCAATGGAGTGCCATCGAATGGCCCAAGTGTCAGAATGACCCACAAATGAGGGTAGGCCCCGAGCGGTCTACAACGAGCGCCATCAAATGGCCCAACCGAGTGCCATCGAATGGCCCAAGGGTCAGAATGACCCACAAATGAGCGTAGCCCCCGGCGGTCTCTGGCCGAGTGCCATCAAATGGCCCAAGGGTCAAAGAATGACCCACGAACGAACGTAGGCCCCGAGCGCTGTACAACGAGCGCCATCGAATGGCCCAACCGAGTGCCATCGAATGGTCAAGGGTCAGAATGACCCACAAATGAGCGTTGGCCCCGAGCGGTCTACAGCGAGTGCCATCAAATGGCCCAAGGGTCAAAGAATGACCCACGAACGAACGTAGGCCCCGAGCGGTGTACAACGAGTGCCATCGAGTGGCCCAAACAAATGTGGACCAACGAAAGGCCTAAAGCGAGCGTAGGATGTCAAACAACCTACAACGAAGGCAGCCAACGAATGGCCTACGACGAACGTAGCCCAACGAATGGTCTGTTAAGAACGCGGCCAGCAGCGACCGACCACAACTATCGCAATGAGGGCCGCCTAGATCGAATCTGGTAAGTCTGTTGCCAATAATCGCAAACGCGTCAAACGAGTCTGCTACGATAGCGGCCCATCGAGGTCACGATCGAGCTGTTTCTGAAACGAGCTCGGTAAGCAATGCGTAGCAACACTTGAACGAATTTAAGTATAAACGAAGCGACCTAAGAATGGTCACACCCCGGAGGACGATTTCAATTCGAGTCGAACTTGGTAAACTGTCCAAAGGCGGTCAACGAGTTTGAGCACAATCGGAGCAACCTTAGAATGGTCGCACCTCCTAAGACGAGCAAGATCCAATTGGATCGCATTCCATCATGAGTGGCAGCGACCACATCCCGACGTGAGTGGCAGCGTCCACATCACGAGTGGCAGCGACCACATCCCGACGTGAGTGGCAGCGTCCACATCACGAGTGGCAACTACCACATCCCGACGTGAGTGGCAGCGTCGACATCACACGAGTGGCAGCTACCACATCCCGACGTGAGTGGCAGCGTCCACATCACGAGTGGCAGCGACCACATCCCGACGTGAGTGGCAGCGTCCACATCACACGAGTGGCAGCGACCACATCCCGACGTGAGTGGCAGCATCCACATCACGAGTGGCAGCGACCACATCCCGATGTGAGCGGCATCGTCCACATCACGTGAGTGGCAGCGTCCACACCCCCAACGGTTTGCACTAAGTCGCTCCCTGTAGGTCGGCCCCGCGAGGCTAGACAGGGGGTGTAACACCCCATTTCTACCCGGCAATTTAAATTAAAATATCAGAGTTTTTCAAAATTTATTTCTTTTAATTCATCCAAACGGGAATGTTACATTTACTTCATCTAAAACAACAGCAAAGTAAAACAAAACAACTATTAAGTCAAAATGATACGTAACATTTATCAAGTGGGATGGAATCCTCAAAACGCATCAACTCAGTTCACATAAGAGAACATATACATCACGCAGCGGAAAGTAAAAGGAAATTTCAGAAAAAGGAACTACAGTCTCAGCAATGTCATAATAAATCTCAACTAAAGTAGTTCAACAGTGAAACAACAAAACAACTAGAAATCTATGCCCATCCCCTAGGTGCTACGTATCAGAGCAGACCGACTCGGGATGTGAAGGAATAAGACTTCACTCATGGTTACCTGTGGTAATAAACAACATAAGGGGTGAGTCTCAAACAACATAATAAAGGCTATAATAAGTAGTATATCAGATCATAGAATTTAATCAATCACAACATCACATCCACATCTATACAGCAGACACAGTCATATCAGATATCAATCAGCAGAGCATTTATCAATCATGAGAATGTATGTAATGAAATGCAAGCATGCATGTGGTACCATTCATCGTCAATAGTTTTAGCCACTATGGGCATCATCGTCAATAGTTGAGCCTCGTTGGCCGAAGCCTCACATCGTCAATAAAATGCACATGTAATGCATGAGACTCCATGAGCAACCAACAATCATAGTTTATGCATCATCAACATCATCTCTCACATCATCGTCAATTTTAATTGTTGGTCATTAGACCCATCATCATTAACATCATCATCAATTCATACGTCATCATCTTCGTCATTAGAAAATGTGTCCCAAGGACTAAAACATCACTAGAGGACCAAAACAGCACTAAAGGACTAATACAACACCTAAAGGACCAAAACATCACCTAAGGACTGAAACAACACTTAGGGACCAAAACATCACATCAAGGATCAAAACGTCACCTAAGGACTAAAACAACACTTAGGGACCAAAAGGGCAGCACTAGGCGCCAAAACTACCAAAACTGGCGCCCCCAGTGGCAACACAGCCACCAGGCGCCAAAAACACAGCAAACTGGCGCCCCTGTGCAACATAGGCACACAGGCGCCAAACTGGGCAACATTGGCGCCCAAGAACTCAGCACAACACCTAGACACAAACTAAGACACAAACTGAGACACAGGCGCACACACAGGCGCCTTGGGCAGCAGCATTTGGCGCCCAGCCTAGACACAGGCAGCAACATGGGCGCACCAGGGCAACAATTTGGCGCCCTGTGCTGCACCACACACGCACACACACACACTCATCACTGCCACACCACCTGGCGCCGCATTAGGCGCCCTGGGAAGCAACATTGGCGCCCAGCAACATGACAAGCCACGCACCCAGCACACATGGCGCCACACCAGGCGCCCTGGGCAGCCACATTGGCGCCCAACACTTAGACACGCCACACAACCAGCAACATGGCGCCACACCAGGCGCCCTGGGCAGCCACATTTGGCGCCCAACACTTAAAACAAAACACACCAGGCGCATGGGAAGCCACATTTTGGCGCCCGCACCTGACACATCACCCCACACACAACACACACAAAGAACACGCACAACACCAAGCAACTTGGCGCCTTACGGGCGCCATTCTCGCAAACAACAATCGCGCCATGGCGTGAACAACAATGTGGGGCGCCATTTTCCTTAGCAATTGGCGCCCTAGGGTGCCTAGGGTTTCCTAAATCCAATTTCTCCCAATTTTTCCTATGATCACTCATCAACAACAATTTCAATAACACCCATAATCATTCTAAACTATCAAATACATGATTCAACACACAATTCACATACAATTCGATTTCCTTACAATTCTCATAATCCAAACAATCCAACAATCATTCGAAAACAATTTTAACACCAAGGACACATCCAAAAACACAATCAATATTCTAATCCTAACATACAACCCATTATACCCCTTATTATAAGGCAAGACCCACCCTTACCTTGATTAAATCGAAGACGGAGTTCTCTCTACAGGGTCACCAACAAAACCACGGCAACAAGAAGCTCTTCTTCTCCCTTTTCCCTATCGCGCTCCTTTCTTTCTTTTGACACAATGCAAGGACGAGTCACAAACTCTCGAGTGTGATCTAATTTCAACGGCAAAATGTTTGACTCGTGCACATACAATTAAATACAAGAACAATCAATTTATTAGAAATGCGTAATTGCTCGTTTAACAAATTAACTAATGTTTGGAAGAGGAGTACCTATCGGAAAGTACCCGGAAGGACAACACGGCGACAACAGTTGAAGGTATGGATTTGAACGCCATACGGAGGGGCTGTTGCCTAACCTATGGCACTGTGAATGTGACAGGTTTGGAGTTGAATCCATGGTGGTTTTCGATTTGACCCATGACTAGTTCAAGATGATGATGGTCGACAAAACCTAAGCAAGGAAGGCAGGGAAATGTTCTATCGCGTTCTTAGGTGAAAGGGTCGACCATGGTGGTGAGGCCGTGGTGGTTGTTGGGTGTGACTTAATGGCGGTTTCATGGAGGTTGGGCGAATCGCGAATTGAGGGAGGGATTAGTTTGCGAGATGAAGGCTGTAATCAATGGAAATGATGCTAAAATCGGGTTCAGAGGGAGATTTCGAGTGGAAAGGTGTAGTTTTGGGTCTAGCCGTGGCTTGAGGAGGAAGAACGAAATTGGGGAAGGAGAGGTTTAGGGTTTTCGCTTGTTGCAGGTGGAGAGGAAGAAGATGAAGGAGGGTGTTGGGTCGGGTCGCAGGTCGTGGACCTGTTCTGCGCGTTTGGGCTGGTGTGGTTCGCTGGGCTAAGTAGTTGACTTAGTGGTGGGGTGCGCTTAGCAACCAGGAGGGGGTGTATGCAAGTAATGAGTACAAATTCACCTCTAAATCATTTTAAAAACCCCCAATTTCACTACAACTCTTATTTTAATACCTCAATAGCTTAAAATAATTTCTATAATAAGTAACATCTCAAATACTAATATTTATAAAAGTAAAATAAATAAATATAAATATATATATATATATATATATATATATATATATATATATATATATATATATATATATATATAAACAATCATATTCACAAATAGCATATAAAAATAAAAATACATTTGAATGTGACTTCAACTAATTTTAATAACTCAAACACACAGTAAATCAAAATAGTATAATCTTCTCTGTCAAAATATTCATAAAATAAGCACATACAAACAGAATCACCACGCACGAGAATCGGGGTGTTACAGGGGGCACCGAATCAAGCCTCGAATAGGCTGCGCTAAGTCGCTCCCTGTAGGTCGGCCGCACACGACACGGGGGCAACAAATCAAGCCTCGAATAGGCTGCGCTAAGTCGCTCCCTGTAGGTCGGCCGCGCATGACATGGGGTAACGATCTAAGCCTTAGCCCGCCCTTAAGCGACCTAGGCTTGGGGGGCAACTGTTTCGGAGTGGGCCAATAGGCCCAAAAGAGTAGTCTAGAGCAAACAGACCTTCGGAGCGCCATATGGGCCAGCGGCCCAATTCACAATGGCAGGCCAAAAACGACCCTCGATTGGCGTGCTCCGCAAGACACGCTAACGGCCAGGGCGCCTTGCCTACCAACAGCATAAATACCACACTCGCCTGTGGCTTCAGGTACGTTATCTTTACATTGTGATACCCTGCCCGAGCGATCACTGACTTGAGCGTCGGATTGTCATTGCAAGTACCACCCGCGTGCAGCCCAAACCGGTCATTTCCCTCTCTCAACGACCGGCCGATCGAGCGAACAACAACATCACTTCATTGGTCAAGGTACGATCAGAGATTATGAAAGAATTTAATGACTAGATGAAAAGATTCAAGGCTTACCTCAAAATCTCTCAAAGAAATGAAGAAAGGTATGAAATGAACTCAAGAACAAACTTGGATCTACTCTTGAACTTCAAAAATAGCTAGATCTTGGAGATTTGATGATGAAACCTTGAAGAGAATAGAATGGTAGAAGATGATCTAGTGTTGGAATCAAAGAAATGGAGGATTTGATGGTGAAAAATTGAAGAATGGAGGAGTAGTGGTGGTGGGTTGTATTCGGCCAAGAGAGTGGGAGAGGAGAGGGAGTGTATTGATAACTCATATTTATATGAGTTATTTATACTTATTCAAAGATAAATCATGCAAGTTCTCTAGCAATAGTAGATTGATTCTATTAGTTTTCTGTTAGTTTATTGTTTCTTAGTTAGCTAGGGGCTAAATTACGAGTTCTGTGCATTTTGGCACCAATTGGTGCCTTTGTGAGCATTTTGATGCTTCTTGTGTTTGTCGCGATAAAAAGCGAACGTCGCAACGTCCCTCACCACGTCTACGAAAGGCAGCAAAGCAAGAAAGAAATATCTCAGTTGTGGTGCACAAGCATTGATGGTCAAAGATCTAGAGCTGCAGAAAATCTTCTCTCTCATCAAGATCGACGCGATCGTGGCGCCTTGAAAGCGATCTTTGTGTCATTTCAAAGATTATTTTATTTACAAGCAAGCTTGGTAGGTGGGGAATGACATCAGCAAAGCATGTGACCCTTTTCTATAATTACAAGACTTATCTCTCTCTAAGAGACACTGCATCATACCAAATTTCAAACATTCATCATCTACCTTCCTCCATTGTTCGAGAAGAGTTTTCTAAACGAAGTTACGGACCACGAGACTTTCAGTTTTTGAACTCTACTCAACTCCATTTCGAGTCATAACCACTATTGTGAAGCTCGACGCGTTGTAACGTCTTTACAGGCGTGCATGCGGGAAAGGTTACTTAGGTGTATCTTTTGCGCTCGCTTTCTTTTCCTCTATGTATGGTATTTTAACTCCTTATCTTTACAGTAAAGATGCTCGGCATGAGCTAAACATTTTGTAGTTGGGTTGTTGTTTTGCATGTAATGAATTTCTAGTTAAATGTTATGAAGTATTGATGCTTATATGTTTTAAATCTTTGCATGATAATATTTCCAAACTTGTTTTGAGGTTGGCCTCTTAAAATAGGTAGATTCATAGTACAGCATACATGGTCTATGAAAAGAACTCAAAGATTTATATGAGCGAAAAGGTGTACTAAAGACATTTAGGCATTTTTATCTAAGTCTAGACATAGAATGGATAATAGTTCATAGAACATTCTTTGTGGGTACTTAAAATACAGAGTGGGCCTACTTAGAACCTAGACATAGGACATTCTAGTACTTGAAGCTTTGGCGTTTTGTGATCGAAAAGCCTGACTCTTTTGCAACAACGTTCAAACGTTATAACGCTCTATCTGAGAATAGCATTTGTACGTAATAGCGTGTAAACGTTATAACGTCTGACTAGAGAGGATTTACTTGCATGCAACAATCCAACTCATTCTCATCCATATTCACTACCAACCCTTATTTACTTGCTTTATTTACATTTCTAGTATTAACACCAACTTTTAGTGCCGATTTGTTACTTGATTCTCTTGTGTTTTGAGGCTTGAACTTTTGAAAGTAAACCAATCCTCGTGGGAACGATCTCTTACTTATATCCACTTTATTACTTGTGCGAGCGTGTATACTTGCACTATATTTGCAAATACCACACGAACGCAACAAGTTTTTGGCGCCGTTGCCGGGGATTGAAGTTAACTTTTATTGTTCAAAAGTATTAAAACACAAGTTGAAAGAATTTTACTGTGTTGTTTGTCGTTTCTGTGTGTGAACAGGTAGACGTTACAGCGTATGCTTAGTTCCAACTCAAGCTCTAGTTCGATTGAACCAGGGAGTGAGTCTACGCCTGAGTTTGACCCAGAACCTGAAAGAACCTTCAGGGAACTTAGGAGACAACAAAGGTTAAGAAGGCAGCAACAACAACATCAACATCAACAACCAATCATGTCTGAACATGGTACCATTGGAAGAAGTTCTAGAGGTGGACATGCTCCAAGAGGAGGTAGAGGACATGGTCGTGGACCGCAAACCCATAGAGAGACAATTGTTGTTGATGATGAACACTGGCAGAGGCATCAACTCATCAATGCAGGACCACAAGACATGGTCAATGACAGGGATAGGCCTATGCGTGACTATGCCGTGCTTAATCCTGCTCATCTACAAACAGGCACTGCAAGACCAACCCTTCATACTGGTCACTTTGAGTTCAAGCCAATGATGTTCCAAATGCTGCAAACTGCAGGGCAATTTGGAGGATACCCTCAAGAAGATCCATACGCACACCTAAGGCAATTTTTGGATGTGTGCGGCAACTTTATCATCCCCGGGTTTCAGAGGATGCTTTGATGAAGCTCTTCCCATACTCTCTTAAGGATAAGGCCAAAAGTTGGTTGAACTCCTTGGAGCCAAATTCAATTCACACTTGGGATGAGCTAGCGTAAAAGTTTCTTGCAAAATACTTCCCTCCCAACAAAATGCTAAGCTAAGAAATGATATCACTTCCTTCAAACAAAGGAAGGGGAATCATTATTTGAGGCTTAGGGAAAGGTGGAAGGAATTATCGAGAATGTGCCCACATCATGGCATTCCCGTGGTGATTCAAATGGAGACTTTCTATAATGGTCTAGATCACCTACTAGGTTGATACTTGATGCTTCATCGGTGGTGTCATTTTGAACATGTCGTTCTCTGAGGCATGCAAGCTCATTGATGACATAGCCACCCATAACTCTCATTGGCCATCTGATAGATTTACTCCTGGAAAGAAGGCCGGTGTCCATGAAATAAGTGAAGTGACTGCTCTTTCTGCTCAGGTGGCTACCCTGACCAATATGATCAAAACTTTGAGCACACCAAACGTGGCCACGCGTCTGGAAAGCGGCTCGCTGCGGCCGATTGAGCCTACACATTCTGGGGGAGTATTTTGTGCTATTGTGAAGAAGGGCATGTGTATGAAGAGTGTCCCTATAACCCTCAGTCTGTAAACTTTGTATCTCAGAACAAAGGAAACGGTCCCTATTCCAACTCATACAATTCAAATTAGAGAAATCATCCAAATTTTAGTTGGAGAAACAACAATGCTCTGAATGCCAGTAATACTGCTCCTGCAATACCTCCAGGATTTCCCCCTCAGCAACAACAACAGAGGCAGTATGGGCAGAATAATAATAACAGCAATCTGGAAGCCATGATGAAAACTTTCATAAGTGATTGTAAGATAACATTGCAAACCCATGAGTCTTCAATCAAAACTTTGGAGAACCAAATTGGACGATATAGCCTCGGCTCTTTACTCAAAGCGAGAATGGATCTCTCCCATCTACTCTTTGAAACACCATCATCGTCTAATCCAAATGTTAATAATGTGACGAATGCACAGTAAATGCTATCTCATTGAGAAGTGGTACTGAGTATCCTGAACCCACTATGCCTGAGGAAAACAAGGTGCCAGGGAAGGAAAAAGAGAAAGGGAAGGAGAAAACCAAAAGTGGAGAAAAAGAGAAGAATATTCCAGAATAACAAAAGTGGAGAAAACCAAAAGTGCTGATTTAGGTTATGTTTGTTTTAAATATATATGTGTAATGAGAAAAACATAAACCAGAATAACAGTGAAGAAAAAATTTGAAAGAGAACAGAAACAAGGAGAGAGGAAGAGAACAACAGTGAACCGAAACAAAAATAAAAAAAAGGCTGACCTTTAAAACGCCGCCGGAGACTTCGTCTTCTCCGGCGAGACCCCCATTTTCGAGCCACCGCAAAACCTTCCCTCACAAACCGAAACCAACCCCGATACCGAGCCACAGTCACCGTTAACCCCACCACCCTCCGTCGTCGCAATCGTCCCCAAAACCGAGCCCCCCATCGCCGGCGTCGTTCCCTCCCTCTCATCTTAGAAACCGACCGCCTCTCCCTCTCCGTTTATAGCTTCTCTCTCACCATCTCTCTCTCAGACCCGATCGCCGTTCCCTCCCTTCACTTTCTCTCACCTCTCTCTCTTCTCCCTCCTCTCTCTGCGGCGCTAAAAGTGGGATGGAATAAATGAGACCACTCAAACCCTAAAATGAGTAAATAACCCCTGACATCTGAATTGTTTTATTCATTTAATTTTAAGTTTGAAAAATTGCAAACCCCCACCCCTTGATTTCATGATCCCACCTTCCCTTTCAAGCCCACCCAGTTTTTTTTGGACTGCGCCCCAAACCCCAAAAAAACGAACAGGCCCTCAATTTTTACACCCCCTATTCAGCTACACAACCCCCTGCGACTAATAGCACCCCATTTCGCAATTGTCACCTCTTTCTCGT
The DNA here is from genome assembly GCA_020916435.1 of Oxytropis ochrocephala. Taxonomy (NCBI): domain Eukaryota; kingdom Viridiplantae; phylum Streptophyta; class Magnoliopsida; order Fabales; family Fabaceae; genus Oxytropis; species Oxytropis ochrocephala. The sequence goes on along the minus strand of CM037094.1, from coordinate 35,238,959 downwards.
TTTAATTCTTTTTCAACCCAAATAATTTCTCAATAAATCAAAAAAACTTTGTTAATGGTTTTGCGAAGCCTCTGCTTGCATAATCATTAACAATGAGGAACTAGTGGTGATCACTTGGAGCCTTTGCTCAATTGATCATCATGAATGCCTAATTTTTCTAAAGACTTTGAATAAATCAAAAAAAACTTTGTTAGTGGTCTTGCGAAGCTTTTGCTTGCATAATCATTAACAATGAGGAACTAGGGGTGATCACTTGGAGCCTTTGCTCAATTGATCATCATGAAAGCCTAATTTTTCTCAAAACTTTTAAGAAATCAAAAAACTTTGTTAATGGTCCTGCGAAGCCTTTGCTTGCATGAGTATTAACAATGGAGTGCTAATGATGGTCACTTGGAGCCTTCGCTCAATTGATCATCATGAAAGCTCAGTTTTCACAACTAAATAAGATAAAAACCAAAAACCAGAACTACGTAGATTTGAATTCTCTATCGCACCGGGAGATACGTAGGAGCGGATCCCCTCCGTCAAGCACAACAAACCAAAAACATTTTCCCTTTCAAAAAATCAAAGCGGCTAACTCTCGTCAAGTGCCGCAAATAAAAAATTCCATTAAGTCTTTTCTATTAAGAGGCAAATTTAAGTATTTTTCAAATCAACACTTAAAACCACACGTTTAATTAAAGTTTCCCTTTCAGTAGAAAGGAGGTGTGGGGTGCTAATACCTTCCCCATGCCTAACCGACCCCCGAACCCAAATCTTCCGGTTTTCCAAAAGACCATCCGCCTTCCAAAAAGGTTTTTCTTCAATATTTTCCTTATAAAAAATATTGGTGGCGACTTCATTGTTTTAAAAAGTTGTAAACGAAGAAAAACCCCTCGGGGACTTTTTCGAGTGCAACAACCTCCATCACCAAAAGCCAATCAACCCCAACCCTAACCTAAAGAACCACCCACCCATGACCACAATGTTCCCAAAACACCACAATCCAAACCTCAGGACCAACCCATTCCACAACCACCCCCCACTCAACATGAACCACAAAAAGAATCATCACAACAACCATCCGCTGAAGAAGTACCTAGAGGAGACGTGGCAACGTCTGAAGCAACCAATGTAGGAAGTAATCCAGACCCACAACTCATGTCCCCACCCAAAAAGCTAAGAGTCAAAAGTGTACCCACCCAGAACCCATTTGGAAGGAAGAAGAGGCAGGAATTAGCCGCTGCGACTAAAGAAGCCAAAGCTAGTGAAAAGCAAGAACAAACTGAGGCTGCCGCAGCCAAAAGACAAAAATTGCAGGTAAGAAGGAAAGTTGAAGGTGTTAAAGGTAAGCCAACAACCGCTACAAGTGCAGCATTTGTCGCTGCCAGTGGTTTTGAGGATGCCCCTGCTGCCATTGCTGAAGAAGGAGTTGTAGACGTTACAACGTCTGCTGAGAAAGAGGCTGTAACAAAACTTGCAGAATTGCAGGTGATGAAAGAACGTGAGGCTGCCATAGAAAGAGCAAAGGAGCAAGCAATGGAAGGGGCTACTCAAAAGTTGGCCGAACTTCTCCTGAAGCAAGCCCAGGACAAAGTTGCTGTTATTGGTGGTCCATCCAAAGACGTTATAACGTCTCAAGAGCCAGAGGTGGATAAAGCCCAAGTGGACCCCAAAGAAGCAAAGCAAGTTGATCCTGCAGAACTGGCAATGAAAGCATGGGAAGAAGCGAAGAAAAGAATTGCTGAGAGTAGTGCGAAGATGTCCCAAGAGGCTGAAGTTTCAGTTGCTGCTGGTGCAAGCTCAGGAGTGGTAGGCTCAGATGAAACCACAACCACTACAGAGGCAGGAGGAGAAAAGAAGAAGAAGGAAAAGAAAAAGACAACCGCTCAAGCAAGCATCCCCACTAGGCAGAGTGGAAGGCTCAGGTCTGGTGCTCTCAACAAGTAGTTTAGCCCTCTTTTTAACAATAGCATAGTTGTAGTTTTTTATTTCCGTAAGAATAAAACAACAGTCAAACGTGATAACGTCTGTTTCAGCGTTGGATAGTTAATAGTTAGTAATTTGTTTTTTTTAAAATGTTCCTCTCCCGATTTAAAAAAAAAAACAGTGAGCAGTGAGGACACTGCTCATCCTTAAGTATTGGGGGGAGGATCATCGTTATGTCTTATGTTTTCATGTTTGTGTATTCATAAAGTTAAATGCAAAATCAGATTGTTTTCCTACTCTATCAATTATCAATAAAATGTTTTCTCTTTGGGCTAAATCTAGTGATGGCTGTATGTGAATTTCTGTGAGTAGTTGATGCATGCTTAGATGAACAGATTGATTACTGCTTCCACACAAATTCTGTTTTGAGGAAAACCTAGTTAGCTAAAGAACTATTTGATGCTAAAGCTAGTTTTGGTTAACTATGGTGACTGTAAAACTTGATTAAAAACCTAGAGTAGCAGTAGAAGCTAAGTTTGGGGGTATATCAGGTTGTACAAAGGCTGGGTGCAAAGACTGTAGGATGGTTAGTGCTTGTGTGGTGTGAGTGCAACGTTGTAACGTCTACCCGTAACGTTATAACGTATGCCGTGTGTGTTGGTGTGTTGTGTGTTTCAAACGTTATAACGTCTCATCTATAAACGTTATAACGGAAACCACTCTTTCATAGGCTAGGATAGCTTCTGAACCTAGCTAGGAATAGAATTAATACAGAGATCACACACTCACTTCGGGCAGTAATGAATCTAGAATGTAATTTTGCATTGGTGTGTGAGTGTGTAGTGTAAGTCTGAAGAAAGTAGCCCCTTGAGAATAATTTTCTTGATCAATTGATTGAGTAGAGTGTAACCTGCTGGTGTATTTGATTTCATGAATCTTTTATTTTGTTTTGTCTAGATTGCTTGAGGACAAGCAATGATTTAAGTTTGGGGGTGTGATAACTCATATTTATATGAGTTATTTATACTTATTCAAAGATAAATCATGTAAGTTCTCTAGCAATAGTAGGTTGTTTCTATTAGTTTTCTGTTAGTTTATTGTTTCTTAGTTAGTTAGGGGCTAAATTACAAGTTCTATGCATTTTGGCACCCCCTGGTGTCTTTGTGAGCGTTTTGATGCTTCTTGTGTTTGTGCGATAAAGAGTGAGCGTCGCAACGCGTCTCCACCACGTCTGAGAAAGGGCAACAAAGCAAGAAAGAAATAGCTCAGTGGTGGTGCGCTACTAATGATGGTCAAAGATCTAGAACTGCAGAAGATCTTCTCTCTCTCTTCAGCGCTGAAGCGGCTGACATACTGTAGCAGTGCGGTGTCATTTCAGCAATATTTTATTTGCAAGACAGTTTGGTAGGTGAAGAGTGACATCAGCAACATGTGACCCATTTGACTATTTAAGTGAAGACTTGTCTCTCTCAAAACAGACACATACACTCACCCAATTCAGATCAATCTTCTCCATTCATCTACCTTCCTCCATTTCAGAGAAAGTTTCCTTAAAGAAGTTCTGGACACAGACTTCTTCATCTTAACTCTTCTCAAGCTCCATTTCCCATTCCCAGTCACAACCACTACTGTGAAGCTCAGACGTTGTAACGTCTTTACAGCGTGCATGCAGGAAGGCTACGAAGGCGTATCTTTTGCGTTTAGTTTCCTTTTCTCTATGTATGGTATTTGGATTTCACTTCCTTATCTTTCTGTAGAGATGCTCAGCATGAGCTAAACATTTGTAGTTGGATTGTTGTTTTGCATGTAATGAACCCCTAGTTTAATGTTATGAAGTATTGATGTTATGCGTTTTAAATCTTTGCATGATAATATTTCCAAACTTGTTTTGAGACTGGCCACTTAAAATAAGTAGATTCATAGGTACAAACATGGTTTATGAAAAGAACTCAAAGGATTTATATGAACGAAAAGGTGCACTAAAGACATTTAGGCATTTTTATCTAAGTCTAGACATAGAATGGATAATAGTTCATAGGACATTGCTGTGGGTACTTAAAATACAGGAGTAGGCCTACTTAGAACCTAGACATAGGATTTTCTAGTATTTGAAGCTCTGACGTTTTGTGGCTGAAAAGCACAGCTCTTTTGCAACAGCGTTCAAACGTTATAACGTCTATACAGAATAGCATTTGTATGTAATAACGAGTAAACGTTATAACGTCTGACTAGAGGGGAATTACTTGCATGCAGCAATCCAACTCACTCTCATCCATATTCACAACTACCACTTGTTTACTTGTTTCAATTACATTCTTAGTATTAACAACAACTCTTAGTGCCGATTTGTTACTTGCTTCACTTGTGTTTTGAAAACTTGAACTTTGAAAGTAAACCAATCCTCGTGGGAACGATCTCTTACTTTTATCCGCTTTATTACTTGCGCGGCGTGTATACTTGCACTGATATTGCGACTAGAACACAGGCAACAATACACACCTCCAAGAGCCGAGGTTAATGCAGGAAGTAATCCCCCTGGGGTTGCAGAGCAAGCCAACCCATCTCGGCCGCAAACAGGGGAGGAATAGGAATGCCTCAAGTCCAAATTCAGATTCCTATTCCGCCGGGAACTCCGTTTGGCTTTCATTCACCAGCAACGGTCCATCCCCAAGTTCAGGGACCAATTCCTGGGAATACCACTCACTCACGTGACCCACATGTGAACCTAGCTGTAGTGTCGATGAGTAATCCTCACTACGGTGTGAATGGTTTTCGTCAGAACTATCATGTTGAAACTCCTCAAGCTAGAGACAGGTACCATATGTTAGAAGAGAACTTAAGAATGATTGAGGGGTCGAGCTCTAGAGCAAGTGAAGCTCGTGATCTGTGTCTCATCGCTGATGTGGTTTTACCTCCTAAATTCAAAGTGTCTGACTTTGACAAGTACCGAGGCGTGACTTGCCCTAAAAGCCATCTGACCATTTATTGTAGAAAAATGGCTACACATTCTCAGGATGACAAGTTGTTGGTCCATTATTTCCAAGAGATCCTTGTTGGGGCATCTCTCAACTGGTACATGCAGCTAGAACCGTCCCATATCCATTATTGGAAGGACTTGGCTGATGCCTTCCTCAGACAATACCAATACAATACAGATATGGCGCCTGACAGAACACAGTTGCAGAGCATGGCAAAAAGAGATAATGAGTCATTTAAGGAGTATGCCCAGTGGTGGAGAGCTTTGGCTGCACAGGTGACACCCCCTTTGTTGGAGAAAGAACTAGTCTTCATGTTCATGGAAACCCTGCCACCGTTATACTATGATCGGTTGATCGACAGCGTATCTTCCAATTTCTCAGACATGGTAATCATCGATGAAAGACTAGAAAATGGACTGAGAAGCGGCAAGATTGCCCATGGTTCCGCAGGTACAACCACCAACAAGAAGCCATTCTCCGGATTTTCGAAGAAGAAAGAAGGAGAGACCAACACCATCACCATAACCCCACCTTATTAACCACAAAATATCCTTGTCCCCACTCAAACACAACCAACCCGTCCACCACAAAATAACTACCACAAAAACTACCAAGACAAAAAATAGACCACCTTTGATCCCATTCCCATGTCCTATACTGACCTTTTCAGCTGTCTTGCCACAAACAAGCTCATCAATACCAGACCCATGAAACCAGTCCAGCCACCCTACTTCCGAGGCTACAATCCCAACGTTACCTGTGCATTTCATGAAGGGCAGTTGGACACGCTGTTGAGGACTGCAAGGCCTTCAAAATTGTAGTGCAAGATCTAATTGATACCAAAGGGATAACCTTCAAACAAGAAAGCCCAAGCATCACAACTAATCTTCTGCCTGGTCATGAGAAACCTGCAACCAATGCCATCCATGATATGGGGGGCCAATCTTAATTAGAACTGTGGAGTGTATCCAGACACCCTTAGAGGTTATTCATTCAGAACTATGCAAATTCGGGGTCATCAAGAGAGGTTGTACTCATAAAGAAGTCTGTTTTGATGTTAATTGTGTTGGGGCATGTGAGGCCTTCAAGACAGTTTTGCAGGACTTATTGGATCGTCATATAATCCAAATGGGTGTGCAAGAGAAAGAGGAGGATATGCTGGACCCCAATCAGGTGGCCGTCATTGAGGAAGAATCAGTTGTGGAAGACAAAGGTGTGGACTTAGTGCGTCGCAGTGCTGCAGATGAAGAGCTTGATAATTGGAAGATCATTGATTTCCCTGTTATTTTCATTCCAAAGTAATGATTTTGTAATGCAAATTCTTTGGCTCTGCCCAAGGCCTTAGAATATTTCATATGGGCATGCATGTTTTTCCTTCAAATATCATCTATCAATAAAATGTTGTTTTGGATTCTCAAATGAATAAAATTGCTTTTCATTATCATGTGTCTTCATCTTGTGTTTCTATTTTGCTTGTTCATTTCTTTCTATTCCCGCAAATGCAAATCTAAAATGAATATCTTTGAGAATAATGATGCCAACGGTTCATATGTTAATTTTGATCACCCCGTTAATCAAGCTGAGGAGGATGTTGAGGATGACTGGGAAGTGTAACACCCCAATTCTACCCATTCGTTTTATCACATATCAGAGTGCGGAATTTAAATTTAAAACAGGCATTGGAGCGTCACACACGACATTTCAAAATCCAAACCACATAAATTTAAACCAACGTGGAAAAATACTTCAAATTAGTTTTCAATCATCGGAAAATGCTAAATAGCTCAAGTCACGACATCATATTCAAAACAGCCCACACAACAAAATAAAATAATAGAACAACATTCGTCCCATCCCCAGGTGCTACGTATCAGAGACGACACTGACTCGATAGGTGAAAGTAGAGAAGTCCTCCACTAGCGTGTACCTGCACGTTACCACGAAGGGTAACATTCAACATAAAGGCATATATGAAAGATAGCATATTAGAGAACAAACATCTATAACTACCATAGCGCATAAAAATCACATTACAACCATCACCGAAAAACATCAACAAGCCACAACATAGAGCACAACGGCAAATAACCTCATCATCGTTTATGTATATCCATGAAAATGCAACCCACGTCGCCGGGCATATGCATGAGGTACCATCGTCGTAAAAATAGCCTCCAAGGTCGAAGCCTACATCGTCACAATAATGCTTATGGCATGCATGAGACACCATGTACAACACCTCGGAAAACAATCAACAACAACAAATGTCATACATCATGATACGACAACATCATTGGCATCATTATTCGTCGCAACATCATCAACACTAAGGTGGTCTTATTCGACCCATCAAAATCATCAACATCACCATTTTTAGTTCGTCACATTCGACACAGCGTCGCTATCATTATTATGGATCATTCACATTCGACTCGACAACTACAACATCAACTATTTGACATCAACTATTTGACATCAACTACAACATCAACTATTTGACACAGCGTCACTTTTAACTGTTAATCATTCTTATTTGACATTACAAGACATCCTAGCATCGGGCAGCACAATATGGCGCCTTAGAATTCGACGCGCCTCAGAATTCGACACACTTACACTGCACTTCGACACACCTACACTGCACTTCGGCACACATACACTGCACTTCGACACACATACTCTGCACTTCGACACACATACACTGAACTTCGGCACACATACACTGCACTTCGACACACAAACTCTGCACTTCGACACACATACACTGCACTTCGGCACACACTCACACGCGCCCGACACGAGCGCCTTTGGGCGGCACACAATGGCGCCCAGATTTCGACACGCCTCGAGTCGACCGCGCCCGAGTTGAATCGCATGGCTGAGGGAAATGGAGTGGATATTCCGAGATGGATTGTACCGAAGCTCAAAAGGTCAGGTATGGTACTCATATGATGGCCGAGGAAGCTGATGATTGGTGGCTAGATATGAGGCAGAGGTTGGAGATCGCGAACGAAGAGGTTACAGAGCCGCTTTTCCGTAGGGAGTTCTGGGAAATACTACTCGGAGGATGTCCGAGGTAAGAAGGAGATCGAGTTCCTTGAGTTGAAACAAGGGGGTATGTCCGTGGATCGAGTATCTTTGCCAAGTTCACCGAATTGGCGAAATTCTATCCGCACTATGATGGGGCTAATGCGGAGTTTTCCAAATGCATCAAATTTGAGAATGGGCTGCGACCCGAGATCAAGAAAGCAATTGGGTATCAGAAGATCCGTGTCTTCTCGGAATTGGTTGATAGCTGTAGGATCTTTGAAGAAGATAGCAATGCTCACTTTAGAGTTATGAAGGATAAGAGAAACAACTTCCAGAGCCGTGGTAAGCCATATGAGGTTACTGCTGGTAGAGGTAAACAGAGGGCTGTTGTTGGTAAGAAGCCAAGTGGGGGAGATGCCCCCGCGGCCATTGTGTGTTTCAAGTGTGGGAAGCCTGGTCACAAGAGTTTCAAGTGTAAACCTGAGGTAAAGAGGTGCTTCCGATGTGGTAAAGAGGGTCACATGGCAATGGATTGTGATCGTAAAGATGTGGTCTGTTTCAACTGTGAAGAGGTGGGACACTTTAGCTCTAAGTGTCCAAAACCGAAGAAGGAGAGGTCTAGCGGAAGGGTGTTTTCCTTGGCGGGTACTAAGCCTACCGAGGATGAGGTACGTGCTACATTAATGGTACTCCTTTAAAGTCTCTTGTTGATACTGGTGCATCTCACTGTTTTATTGCTGTCGAATGTTGTGAACGTCTGGGTCTTGCGTTGTCTTCTATGAATGGAGAGATGGTGTCGACACTCCAGCGAAGGGGTCGGTAACCACTTCTCTTGTTTGTTCTCAGTGTCCTTTGTCGATCTTCGGCAGGGACTTTATTATAGATTTTGTCTGCATTCTGGTTGGTAGGTTAGACGTAATTTTGGGTATGAACTGGTTAGACCATAACCATGTTCACATTAATTGTCGAAGCAAGTCGGTAAGTTTTGGGGACGATGAGTCGAGTCTGTTATCTGCTAGTCAGCTTCGAAGGTTGATGAAGGAAGAGGTTCAGTTGTTCTCGTTGATGGCCTCATTATCTGCTGAAAACCAAGCTGTCATTGATGGAGTGCCGGTGGTGTGTGGCTTCCCCGAGGTGTTTCCCGATGAGATTCCAAGTGTTCCGCCAGAGAGGGAAGTTGAGTTTTCTATTGATCTTGTACCTGGTACCAGACCTGTTTCTATGGCACCGTACATGATGTCTGCGTCGGAATTGTCGGAGTTGAAGAAACAACTCGAAGAACTGCTGGAGAAGAAATTTGTGAGACCGAGTGTGTCACCATGGGGAGCTCCTATGTTGCTGGTTAAGAAGAAGGATGGTAGTATGAGGCTATGTGTGGATTATCGTCAATTGAACAAGGTAACCATCAAGAACAAGTATCCACTCCCGAGGATAGATGATTTGATGGATCAGCTGGTAGGTGCGAAGGTGTTTAGTAAGATTGACTTGCGGTCGGGGTATCACCAGATTAAGGTGAAGGACGAGGATGTCCAGAAGACAGCATTCAGAACTCGGTATGGGCATTACGAATACTCTATGATGCCTTTTGGTGTTACTAATGAGCCGGGAGTACTTACTTGGATCAGTTCGTGGTGGTATTTATTGATGACATTCTGATTTATTCTAAGACAGAAGAGGAGCACGCAGAGCATCTGAAGTTAGTGCTGGAGGTGTTGAAAGAAAAGAAGTTATATACCAAGTTGTCTAAATGTGAATTCTGGCTGAAGGAGGTGAGCTTCCTTGGTCATGTTATTTCTGCTAGTGGCATTGCTGTGGATCCATCCAAGGTAGATGCAGTGTTGCAATGGGAGAGTCCGAAGTCGGTTACTGAAATTAGAAGCTTCTTGGCGTTGGCTGGTTATTATAGAAGATTCATTGAAGGTTTTTCTAAGTTGGCACTTCCGTTGACTCATCTAACGTGCAAGGGGAAGGCTTTTGTTTGGGACGCCCGATGTGAAGAGAGCTTCGCCGAAATGAAGAGACGATTGACGACGTCTCCTGTTTTGACGTTGCCCAATCCGGATGAGTCTTTTGTGGTGTACTGTGATGCTTCAAAGATGGGTTTAGGTGGTGCGCTTATGCAGACAGTAAGGTAGTTGCTTATGCGTCTAGACAGTTGAGGATCCACAAGAAGAACTACCCTACGCATGACTTGGAGTTAGCTGCAATTGTCTTTGTATTGAAAATCTGGAGGCACTATCTCTATGGTTCTAGGTTTGAAGTATTTAGTGACCATAAGAGCTTGAGGTACCTGTTTGATCAGAAGGAGTTGAATATGAGGCGGACGGTGGTTGGAGCTATTGAAGGATTATGATTTCGCTTGAATTATCACCCGTGCAAAGCTAATGTCGTGGTGATGCTTTGAGTCGAAAGACATTGCATATGTCGTGAATGATGGTTAAGGAGTTGGAACCATTGAGCAATTCGGAGAGATATAAGCTTGGTTTGCGAAGTGACACCTAAGAGCGTCAAATTGGGAATGTTGAAAATTGATAATGACTTCCTGAATAGTATCCGAGATGCCCAGAAGTCGGATGTTAAGCTAGTCGACTTGATGGTTGGGGATGATCAATCTGAGGAAGGAGACTTCAGGTTGGATTCCCAAGGTGTGTTGAGGTTTCATGATAGAATATGTATCCCTGATGACGCAGAAATGAAGAGGACAATTCTTGAGGAGGGCCACAGAAGTAAGTTGAGTATCCATCCCAGAGCTACGAAGATGTATCAAGACTTGAAAAGCTGTTTTGGTGGCCGGGAATGAAGCTAGATGTGGCACAGTTCGTGTATGCGTGTTTGACTTGCCAGAAGTCAAAGGTTGAGCATCAGAAGCCTGTAGGGTTGATGCAGCCGTTGGACATTCCAGAGTGGAAATGGGATGGCATTTCCATGGATTTTGTGACGGGTTTGCCTAATACAGTGAGAGGGCATGATGCAATTTGGGTGATTGTTGATAGGTTAACAAAGTCGTCTCATTTCATTCCTATTAACATCATGTATCCAGTACCTAAATTGGCAGAGATTTACATCCGAGAAATTGTGAAGCTCCATGGTGTTGCTAAGAGTATCGTCTCGGATAGAGATCCGAGGTTCACTTCGGAATTCTGGAAGAGCCTACAAGAAGAGTTGGGATCGAAGTTGAGGTTGAGTTCAGCTTATCACCCACATACGGATGGTCAGTTAGAGAGGACTATTCAGTCATTGGAGGATCTGCTGAGAGCTTGTGTTTTAGAACAGGGAGGTTCGTGGGATTCCTACCTTACACTGATTGAGTTTACGTACAACAACAATTATCATTCCAGTATTGGAATGGCACCTTTTGAAGCATTGTATGGTCGAAAGTGTAGAACCCCACTGTGTTGGTATGAATCTGGAGAGAGTGTGGTGCTCGGACCGGAAATTGTTCGCGAGACAACCGAGAAGGTGAAGTTGATTCAAGAGAAGATGAAAGTGTCGCAGAGTCGACAGAAGAGTTACCATTGGTTGCGCCTTGAAGTCGAAGAAGCTCACTCCTCGTTTCATTGGTCCGTATCAGATCTCGGAGCGAGTGGGAAATGTTGCGTATAGAGTGGCCTTGCCGCCTAATCTTTTGAACTTGCACGACGTGTTTCACGTGTCGCAACTTCGGAAGTATGTCCCAGATCCATCCCATGTGATTCAGATGGACGATGTGCAGGTGAGGGATAACCTCACTGTGGAGACAATGCCGGTGTGAATTGAAGATCGCGAGGTGAAGACTTTAAGGGGTAAGGAGATAAACTTGGTGAAAGTAGTATGGTTGTGAGCTACTGGAGAAAGCATTACGTGGGAACGGGAGAGCAGGATGCGAGAATACTATCCCGAGCTGTTTGAATCAGGTAACTATTTCGAGGACGAAATATTCTAAGTGGGGGAGAGTTGTAACACCCAAATAATTTCATTAATTATTTAATTAAATTATTTTAGTATTACACTGACTTAATTATATGAAATTATTAATATAGTGTTTCACTATAATGAAGGGAGTAGTAGTACTCATTAACTCACGAATTGGGTAGAAGCGACCCAAGGACCCTAGGCCCGAGATATAGGCACTACGTTAGTGATGCAAGTCACATCACTTGAGAAAAGAAAGGAACGACGCCGTGAGAGAGTAGAGAGATTTCGCGAGTTGAAGGAGAAGGAAGGAGCTCGACATTGTTGCTGCGTTTTTACGGTGTGGTGATTGAAAGGTTCTCTTCTTCATCAATTTTTAAGGTTGGGTTGTATATGGGAGAGTAGTTCCTATAATGCCTAGGTCGTGGTGTTGTTATGTTTGTGATATGTTTGACGATCTATGAATATGTATATATTGTTTTTGATGATGTTGGTGATTGAACATAATGTTTGCAATTGAGCTGTTATGTTTGACGATATGTTTGATGATCTATGAATATATATATATATATATATATATATATATATATATATATATTGTTTCTGATGATGTTGATGACTGATCATAATGGTTGTAATTGAGGTTAAGTGGTGATTTTGTGAGTATTGCACTTGGTGTTTGATGGGTTGATCATGGGAAATAAAGGAATATAGATCGAGATAAAAAGAGAAGTGAATTCATTGATTAACTGAAGGCAATTACACCGTATTATATACAAGCCTTGATCCATGACTGAATTGTAATAGATTCACAGATAGTTGCAACTGAAACCTAGCTAGAGGCTTCCAAGAGAGAAGAGCTTCGAAAAGGAAAGTGACGAGTGAGATGAGTGAGTGAAGTGAGCTAGTGTAACCGAGGTGAGGTAGTGTAACCGAGGTGAGTTAGGGTAACCGAGGTAGTATAACCGAGGTAATTGCACCATCCCTTCTATTAGGAAAGACCGAGAGGAAGAAAGAAAGGAGCGTGTGACGAATTCCGGCCTGTGTCGAATTTTTGGCCTGTGTCGAATTTTGGCCTGTGTCGAATTTTGAGGCGTGTCGAATTCTGGGCGCCCTGCTGCCCAGTGCGCCTGTGTCGAATTCTGAGAGTGTGTGTGTGCCGAAGTACAGTGTAGGTGTGTCGAAGTACAGTGTGTGAGTGTGTCGAAGTGCAGCGTAAGTGTGTCGAAGTGCAGCGTAAGTGTGTCGAGCTGCAGTGTAGGTGTGTCACATATAACGATCTAAAAATGGCGATGTTGATGATTTTGATGGGTCGAGTAAGACCACCTAGGTGATGATGATATTGCGACGATGTAGGCTGCGGTCTTGGAGCTATGCTCAAAGCGACGTTTGTGCCCGAGAGGCTATTTTTGCGACGATGGTACCTCATGCATATGCCAGAGACGTGGGTTGCATCTTCATGCATATACATAAATGATGATGAGATTAATTGCCGATGTGCTCTATTGTTGTGACTTATTGATGTTTTCGGTGATGGTTGTACTGTAACGTTGTTATGCTATGGTTATTATAGCTGCTAGTCTCTAGTATATTGCCTATCATATACTTTTTATGCTGTTAGAGACTCACGCTTTACTGTTGAATCTTACCTTCGTGGTAACGTGCAGGTACACGCTAGTGAATGACTCCTTTTCCTTCATCCCTTTTGAGTCATGTCGGTCGCTCTGATACGTAGCACCTGGGGGAAAAACGAACACTAGACTATTTGCTGTTTTATGATTTCTAGACCATTGTCATTATGTTCTCGGATTTTTATGGATTGTATGATGTTGAGATGATTTTACGATGTGCTGCGTATTTTTTTTGAAAGTTCTAATTGAACACGCATTGTTTAAGTCTTGAGATCAAGTTGATATGTGACGCCCTAATGCATGATGAATTTAATTTCCGCACTCTGATAATTAAATAAATGAATGGGTAGAATTGAGGTGTTACACTAGGTGCTCCTATTTGTTGGAGTTCTAAAAAGCAACAAGTTGTTTCTTTATCTAGTTGTGAAGCAGAATACGTTTCTGCATGCAGTGCTGCAACATAGGCAGCATGGTTAGAGGCACTCCTAAAGGAACTACAAGTTAAACTTGATGAGGTTACTACTCCATGGGTTGACAACAAGTCTACTATCTGTTTAGCAAAAAATCCTATGGGACATGGTAGAACAAAACATATAGAGACACACTTTCACTACATTAGAGAACAAGTCTCTAAAGGAAAGCTAAGGATTAACTATTGTTCTACCAAAGAACAACTGGCAGACATATTCACAAAACCCCTAAAGGGTGAAATCTTTACAAGACTAAGGAGTTGTTGCGCTAAAAAGTCCCCGAGGAGAACCTTCCTCATTTACAACTTTTCTAAAAGAAATCGATCAATGAAGCCGCCACTAATATTTATTAAGGAAAATATTAGGAAAACCTTTGGAAAGCAACCTGGTCTTTCAAAACTCGAGAGATGTAAGTTCGGGGGTCGGTTAGGTGTGGGAAGGTATTAGCACCCCACACCTCCTTTCTACCAAAGGGAACCATTAATTCGATGTGTGGTTTGGATTGTTTGATTTGAAATAAATCGTTCTACTTCTTTTCTTTTCCTTTTTATTTGAAAGAGTTTTTAGAAAACAAGGGAGAAAGAAATCTTTTTGGGATCTTTGAAAAGTGAAACTAAACTAAGATTTTTAAAAGAGTGCTTGACGGGATGTGACCGCTCTCCTACGCACCCTCAATGAGATGAGGGATCAAAGCTACGTAGTTCTTGGTTCTTAATCTTGAGAAAATCTGTGTTTTGTCTTTATCTTATCTTTTGAGTTTTGGAAATATGACTCAAGCGTTCATGAATACCAAACAAGCAATGGCTTCGAGTGGCGTTCATTACTAACTTGAAAGAAAAGTGTTGGAACCGATAATCAGTCGAGCAATTGCTTCAAGTGATTACAAGTTGCAACGTTTTTATTATCTTTTTTGAAATTGTTTTGGCAAAGGATGAGTTTTAGCGATAATTACCACTAATGGCTCATATTATTTTTTAGGAAATTTGAATTGGGTTTTTGTTGTTTAATTAATGTGTGGGAGCTTTCATAATAGTCAAACAAGCAAAGGCTTCGAGTGACTATCACTAATAACTCCTCATTAACGATCAAACAAGCGATGGCTTCGAGTGATGGCTAATGATTTGTTTAGGAAAAAAAATGCCTTAGGGTTTTTATTAGAAAAAACATGTGATTTCAAGTTTGAAAAAGAAATAGAACATTTCAAATCTTTTCAAGTCCAAACCAAGGCAACAATAAGAACACAAACATAACAATCATAAAGAATATTCACAAATTGTTATGAACAAATTGAATACATGATTGAGCTAACATGTGGGTGCATGAATATACAATTATAATATGCAAGGCACATCATTATTGCATGTATAAACAAATAAGACATAGTGCTAGTGAATGCATGAACATGTGAAGAAGAATGCAAGATACAATATTAATGAATGCATGATTATGCAACAAGGGATACAAGACATAATATTGAGGGATGCATGGACATATGATAGAGCATGCGAATGCAAGAGGTATAGGCATAGATAAATGCATGAGCATGTGAACACAAATGATGAAATGCAAGATATGGAAACACTTTTGGGTATTTTTGCAAAGTGGTAAAAACTTTTAGTGAAAAGTCAGTAAAGAGTAAATGAATGTGCATGAAGTGAAGGGTAATTATTTAATGAAATGGTAAAAGTAAAAAGTTAAAAATATATTTTTTTTTTTACTTATGGTAAAATGCTAGTGAGTGGTAAGATAAAAATGAGAATAAGTGGTAAAAAGGTGAAAAAACACATTAACATTTCTACACAAGATCAAACACACATTTTAAGCATTGAAATGAACCCTAAAACACACTCTAAGGCCGAAACCTTGCATGACCTAAACATCAAGTTATTTCATGCCTAAATTTATGATCAACACATGAAACAAAATATACAAATCAAAGATTTTATTTACATAAATCAAAAGATAAAAAGAAGGCAAACAAACCCTAATTTTAAGGCCTAAAACCAAAACCCTCTAATCCCTCAAGATCAAGACAAAATTCAAACTTGCAAGTTATGACATGAACAATAAGATGCATA
Source organism: Oxytropis ochrocephala (assembly GCA_020916435.1). Lineage (NCBI taxonomy): Eukaryota > Viridiplantae > Streptophyta > Magnoliopsida > Fabales > Fabaceae > Oxytropis > Oxytropis ochrocephala. Next base: position 35,222,973 of record CM037094.1, on the reverse strand, counting down.
TATCATGTGGAAATCACTTATTCATGAAAAGGTGACAAAATGAGTATGAAAAAATGCAAGAACATGGTTGAAAACACAAGAAGCCTCTCCTCAAAGCCAAGGGTTCACTTCAAACACCCAAGGCTCCCAAAGTCCTTGACATAGTGTTTGAAATGAACCTCTAAGCCTTTAGAGAGAGGAAGAGAGGAGTAGAAGGAGATTTACATGCTAATAGTTAAAAATGCAAGAGATATGATGTTTACCTCAAGAAATGACTAGCAAAGAAGTAGAAAATGGAGATCAAGAACAAATCAACAATAATCTTCACAAATCTACCACAAATGTCATAAAACTTCAAGAAAGCAAGCTCCTTTATGGTGTAAAAATGGAATCAAAGGTGAAGAGAAGAAGATATATGAATGTGGAGTAGGTTTAAGGTGATTTGGTGGATGAAACTTGAAAAAACTATGGAAGGGAATGAAGGGGAGGGTTCGGCCTAGAGAGGAGAAGGAGAGGAGAGAATGCTAGCTAGGGTAAAAATGAGAGTGTGTGTGTATGATCTCTTATTTTTGGGTTTTTATATGGGGTGTCACATTAAGGGTATTTATGACAATGTATCTCTTGTAAATCAATAGGATTTGAGAAAGAAATTGAATCAATGGTCAAGATGCATTATCACATGGATTAAGGGCAATAAAATGAGGAGAGAGAGGGCTGGGTGTGCAGCATAAGGAGGGTGGTGAAGGATAAGCTCATTTACAAAATTGTAATTTTCCATGAAGCTTATTACACAAGTGTCATTTTGATTCAAATGAAAGGTGAGGATTGATTTTCACACTTAAATGGAAGGCCATGATTTAGTACAATTTGCAAGCAATAAAAATAAATAAAAATGGGGTGTATATGGCTGTTTGTGCGCAGCTAAGAGAATGGAGAGTGAGTGGAATTGCAAATTGTACTATTGTTCTTATCCTTAATTCAAAAGAGTGTAGAATATTCCCTTCTAGATCATTCTTCCTAATTCATGCCATTTTGGGCCATATCCTATGATTCAATGATTGGGCTCTGAATTTTATGATCTCACCAATCCCAAAATTGATTTATTTACCCCACTTCGAAGGAAAAGACCATTTTACCCTTCTATCCAAAAACTAGGTTTTTAGGCCACAAGGTTTAATATTTATGCACAAAAATATTCACAATGGAGCACAAATATCCCTCAAATAAATCATTGATGATTATTCAAGGATTTGGGACAAAAGACCATTTTTATTGTGAAATGACCAAAATGCCCTTTCACTCTAAAAACCCTAGTTTTTGCCTGAAACACATTTTCACTTCAAAAATGATTTTTCACCCTAGGAGTGACCTCTAATACTTTGAAATGCATATTGGATGACTTGTCTTGAGGAACTGTCCCTTATTTGTGAAATGACCAAAATACCCTTTTGTCTTGAAAAACCTAATTTGTCTAAAAAGTGCATTCTAACTCCAAAAATGATTTTAGAAGTTTTGAAATGACTTTTAGAACCCTAAATGCAATGCATGATGCTCTCTTCTCCTCTGATTATTTATTTTTGGGGAAAATTAGGGTTTTGACCTAAGCCGGACAAAATTGGGGTATGACAGCTGTCCCTCTTTATCTAGATTTTAACAAGGAATATGAATTGGCCGAAACATATTCCGAGGCAAAATAGAGATAAAGAACTCAGAAATTATACCGATTTTGTCCACTTAGGAAAAACCCGAATTTTCTTTTTTTTTTTCTCTTCCTCCTTCTTTTTTCGGATTTTTTTTTTCTTCGGATTCTTGAATGATCAATTAAAGCGTCCTATTGTGATGACTACTTCGAATGTACATCCGACTTAGCCTTCTATACTTTGAAAAAGCAGTAAATGAACACTTAGCGTCTTGTGAAAAAAGATAAAAGGGGTACATGGCGTCTTTGGCGATAAATGGGCACTTGGCGTGCAAAAAGCGGTAAAATGCCGGTGTGCCTAAAACTCAGAATCCTTAAACGAACTCTTGGCGAATCCGAGTTTGCACGTGGCTTGGAGGAGCAAGTTTCTGAAATCTCTGGTCTTTCGAGCGGCCGGGGATCGTTATCGACTCGAATCGATATACAAATCAATCTCGGCGTCCATCAGATCTTGGGTCGATCATACTATTCCGTTGCGCCGCATGGGTCGCGGTCCATCGCGTTGCTTGTATACGATGTGAGACCTCTCTTTTGCGCACTTGGGCGCTCTCTTTCCTCTTTTGCGCGCTTGGCGCTCTCTTTTCTTTTCCTCTTTGCGCGCTTGGGCGCTCTCTTTTCTTTTCCTCTTTTGCGCGCTTGGGCGCTCTCTTTTTTTCTTCTTTTGCGCTTGGGCGCTCTCTTTTCTTTTCCTCTTTTGCGCGCTTGGACGCTCTCTTTTCTTTTCCTCTTTTGCGCGCTTGGACGCTCTCTTTTCTTTCCTCTTTTTTGCGCGCTTGGACGCTCTCTTTTCTTTTCATCTTTTGCTCGATTGGACGCTCTCTTTTCTTTTTCCTCTTTTTGCGCGCTGGGCGCTCTCTTTTCTTTTCCTCTTTTCTCTTTCTTCCTTTACGATCTCCCATCGGAGTTCCTTCTGGAACCTGAAGTCGAACATTAATACCGAAGTACCTTTCCATCTTTGTACCTGCAAGTGAGATGAACAAACGCATGCAATGCAAATGCCATGATTGCTATTTTATTTTTCTTTTCCTTATGGTGAATGTAATGCAAACGCCTGAATTTCTTTTTTCTTTACTTCATAGTGCATGACTGATGAGTGCATGATTTTATGTAATGCATGTTATGCAGGGTCTATTATGCAAATACATGTTATGCGAGCGTATGCGATGCGATGATTTAGTGGAATGATAAATGCAATGAGATGCTATTCTTGATTTTCTTTGGTCAGCTTTCTTTTTTCTGACTGTTTGTTTTTTTATTTATTTATTTATTTTTATTCTTTCTTTGATCAGCTTTCTTCTTTTCTGATCGTTTGTTTTCCCTTTTGCTCTCTTACTCTTTTGCCCCTGTTGGCTTACCTTCTTGCTGGTTCAGCCGATCCGCGACACTCATGGCACGAGACTGAGGAATATATTGAACTTGCGGGACTCATGGGCCAGGTGCAGGTGAGCTTTAACTTTGTCGTTCGAAGCAATCGTGGGCTCAATCACTTTCTCTTGCATGACTAACTGGTTTTGGGGGGATTGCCTCTTTCCGTGACCTTTAAGAATTTCATAATGATTTGCAATGCTATATGATGTATGCACATGTTTTACAGTTCAGGATCACCATCATCATAAAACGTTTATTTTGAGCAGAAGAAGCAAAAAATAATCAGCAAACAGACATGAAAAAGTTTGAGTTGTTTTTTTCTGACGTAGAAGCCGATCGTACAGAATGTTACGACGACTGTTCAATACATTTGAGAGTTTTAAACTACAAAAAGACACGAAAAACAAGAGGGAAGCTGAATTCTGACTGTCCGTCTCTGTGGAGCAGTGCCAACATTTGTGTCCTTGACCTTGATCACTCCCTCATCCGAGTCTTCAGGGGAGTTGTATGCCTTTCTTTACTTTTCATGCTCAAGTTTTCTGACCCTAATTTTTGCCTGGATCGCCCTTTGCGGGTTTTCAATCCACCAGGTCGCTCTGATTTTGCCTAGGTCGCCCTTTCGGGTTTTCAACCTAGCGAGCTAATTCTTGCTTGGCTCATCTTTCTCTTTTTTCTTTTATTTTTCTCAGGCGTAATATTTCTTGACTGAATCTGAATTGACTGGGTTTCTGAGTTCTTCACCATCCATGCTGGTGAGTATTAGTGCTCCTCCAAAGAAGGCTTTCTTGACAACATATGGTCCATCATAGCTTGGAGTCCACTTCCCACGGGGATCAGTCTGGATAGGCAAGATCTTCTTAAGCACCAGATCACCTTGCTCGAATTCACGTGGTCGGACTTTCTTGTCAAAAGCCGTTCTCATTCTCTGCTGATATAATTGCCACGACACAAAGTCGCAATCCTTTTTCTTCAATGAGGTTTAGGCCGATCCGCAGGCTTGAACCCATTCTCGCTTTTTTGACTTTGTTTCCATCGAGACCCGCATGGAGGGTATCTCAACCTCAATAGGGAGGACTGCTTCCGACCCATATACCGGAGAGAAAGGATTTGCCCCAGTTGAAGTGCGTACTGAAGTTCGGTAGCCATGCAAAGCAAAGGGAAGCATCTCATGCCAATCCTTGTAGGTTACCACCATCTTTTGCACAGTCTTCTTGATGTTCTTGTCGGCTGGCTTTGATGGCCCCATTCATCTTCGGGCGGTAGGGAGAAGAATTATGATGTTGAATTTTGAACTCTGCACACAGGTCCTTCATCATTTTGCTGTTCAGGTTGCTGCCATTATCAGTGATGATCTTGTTTGGAAGACCATAACGGAAAATCAGATCTTTCTTCACAAATTTGGCAACCACTGAACTGGTTATACTGGAGTATGAGGCGGCTTCAACCCACTTGGTAATCTCTAAAACTTTGCCTTGATATAATTGTAACTTGAATGAATCTTGGAGTGCAAGCCTTTTGGTTTTTCTTCCCCCTTTTTTTTTTTTTTTTTTTTTTTGAGAGATTTTTTTTTGGACAAACATATTTAAATAAATAAACTTATTTGCCCTAAAGCTAAAACTCTGAGAAAACAAAAGCAATCGATCATTGATCGGAATGGGTTTTTGGAAGTTTTATTCCTGGCTAAGGGTTGGTGGAGGGCGGGATGCCGAGGTTAAAGGGAAGTATGTGCAGTTTATTGAGACAAGGATCTCTTGTGTTTTGTGGTAACATGTATCAGCTCACCACTTACATTTCTTTTTGTATTTTTGGGATTCTCATTTTTAAATTTTTTTTGATTTTCTTTTTGATTGATTTTTTTTTTTTTGATTTTGATTTTTTTTCTTTGACTCGAGTGAACTGATAAAAAGTGATGCACCTTTTTGATATTTGAGATGATCCTTGTCTAGGGTGATTTTTGGATTTTTTGGCTTACAGTGGGTAGTACAGTTTTTTTCCGAGAATATGGGAAAATGGTCAAACTTTATTTCAAATCACGATTGCTCGTTTTCTCAAAAATTAACTCAAGGACAATAATTTATTTATTCCTATATATTTGCCTTTTTTTCTTTTTGTTTTTTTTTTGTTTTTTTTTTAAGGAGAAAGTCAACTTTGGGACTAGCACGATTCAGATCTCTGTAGTCGACGCACATTCTGACTTCACCATCCTTTTTCGGAACTGGGACGATATTGGCAACCCACTGAGGGTACTTGGCCACTGCTAGGAACCCTGCATCAAATTGCTTCTTCTCTTCGCCTCTGATTTTGTGGGACATCTCAGGCTTTATCCCTCTCAGCTTCTGTTTGACAGGTGGGCATTCGGGATTGACCGGTAGCTTGTGTACCACGATGTCGGTGTCCAACCCAGGCATATCTTGATGGGACCATGCAAACACATCCACATAATCGTGCAACATATGAACCAACTTCATGCGATCTTCGTCATTCATGGCGGTAACCACTTTGACCTCTTTCTTGTTCTCAGCTGTACCCAAGTTGATCACTTCAGTGGATTCCCCATGAGGCCGAATAACCCTTTCTTCTTGTTTCATTAACCTCATGAGTTCTGGAGGAGTTTCCCAGCCTTCCTCAACATCCCCCTCAGCTTGATTGATAGGGTGATCAAAGTCGAAATATGGACTGCTAGCACTGTTATTTTGAGAGACAATTTCTATGGTTCTGCCTTTTGCCGAAGCGAAAAAGCAAAATGAAAAGCGAAACAAACAAGCAAACAATAATAAAACAGGAAAGAGGACACATGAAATACGGAGAAATGATTTTTATTGATGGAAATTCAAAACAAACGTTTTTATTGATGATGATGATTCTGAAAATAAAAACATGCGTGCCCCTAACAACTTGTCCTATGGCCTTGGCGAGCCACGGGGGTTGCATTACAACTAATTACTTTGAGTTAACAAATCCGGGAACTCAAAGAGCTTTCCCAATTCTTCACCTCTTTTCCAGCAGGACAGCGACGAACCAGACTCGCCTCACCCTCTTCAGACTTAGAACCCTCTCTAACAACAGCAACTTGGTTGTATTGCTCATCTTCACCATCCCATCCTGTGGGCTGTATGTCTTTCATTCGGATTCGAGCACTTTCAGGAGCATCATATCTGACCAAGTAATCAAACTTTCCACTTCTCAATCCGTTCTCCAACCTCTCTCCCACAATCACCAAATCTGAAAAGTTGGACGAGACACTAATGATCAGGCGGTCATAATACAACGACGGCAAGGTTTCCATGAACATAGAAACCAATTCTTTGTCTAGCAGAGGGGGTGTAACTTGCGCAGCCAAAGCCCTCCATCTCTGGGCATACTCCTTGAATGATTCACTGTCTTTCTTACTCATGTTCTGCAGCTGTGTCCGATCTGGCGCCATATCTGCATTGTATTGATACTGTTTGAGAAAAGCATCTGCCAAATCCTTCCAACAGAGTGCCGCGGATTTGGGATGGCTCTAACTTCATGTACCAATTAAGAGATGCCCCGGCTAGGCTGTCTTGGAAGCAATGGATTAACAGTTTGTCATCACGGGAGTATGTAGACATTTTCCTGCAGTACATCGTCAGATGACTCTTTGGGCAAGTAGCACCTCTATATTTGTCAAAGTCGGGGACCTTGAACTTTGGGGGCAGCACCACATCGGGGATAAGGCACAAATCTCTGGCCTCTTTAGCTCTGAAGCCAAAACCTTCAACCATCCTTAACCTTTCTTCTAACATTTGGAACTGTTCCTTGGTCTGTTGGTGCTCAGCAGAATAACCCGGGGGAGAATTGCTTACAACATATTGCGGTGGCAGCCTTGAGTATTGAACCTGGGGATAAGCAGAGTTGCGAGACACGAAGCCCTGAGTCTGCGGAAAAACAGCTGGCGGTGTAGTGAGATTCGAGGAGTGGGCTGAGGTATAACAATTGGATGGGAACTTGAACCCGGGTTCAGCGATTATTCTCATTCCGTCCAACAGACGTTGGCTGCACATTCTCGACTGTCGACACAAGACCAGCCTCCTAATTTGCTTCTTTACTTGGGGGAGTGTACCCCAAAGGAAGGCCATAAGTAGGCCACTGGGCAGTCTGAAAGTCATTCCCATCTTTCAAGGACAACAAAAGCCTCATCACCTCGCTCATCTGCGCTTTTAAAGCATTCATCTCATTCCTCATTTCAGGATCACTCTGATTGGAGCTACCGGGAGCCGATCGGGTTCGATTACGTACCATGAGGGTCGGGTTGCCCCACTTCCATTCGCCCGAGTCCGAATAGGAGGATTACGATTCTCCGCTCTTTGGCCGAGGTGGATCGATATCTGCTAAGATTGCCATTCCTCTGGCCTGTGAGCGCGTCCAATACCGATGTTGTCGCACCAGCTTGCCTTTTCTCTTTGTTTAGACATTTATTGCATAGGAGCGAAAAAAGAAAAATGCATGAATGAATGCATGAATGTATGCATAATGTTTGCTCGACGTCAAGAACCACGTAATGCCTCATCTTGTCATAAGCGCAAAGACTTTTTCTTTGATTTAGGAAGTGAAGCAAACGAGGAATCAAAATAGCAAATCGACATACTTCATAACTGGGAAGCGAGAAGTAAGTGAAGCCTTGCTATTCGATTCCATTCTGATGCACCTATGACAAGATGGTGCATTATTCAGTGGTCCTTGACAAGCAAATGCAAATGAGATGCTCTATGAATGCATGAGTTGCGTAATCTTAAGCTTTATGCAATGCGGGAATGTATGCAAATGACGATGATGCTTTATGCAAATGCAAGGTTAGAAAAAAAACTTTATTTGCGATAACTCGGGTTTCCTTTTTTTTTTTGAAAATGTACGGACCGTACAATCGCTTCATATAGACCGGTAGGGAGGAAAGCCACAAAGAAGAACTCTTTCTTCCCTTTTTGAAATAAAGTGGGTCATATGTTGCTTTATGCGGAACGACAAAAAAAAAAGGCTACAACGGCAACCCTTTCTCTTTTTTTGAAAATCTTTTTTTTTTTTTTTAGGAAAGACATGTCTAAACTACAATGCAACACACAATTTGTATGTCCTCGTGTCCTACAAAGGTGGAAATCCTAAGTTCTAGGGCAACTTCAAAGGTTCCTCCCATGTAGTTCTAATTCACACCCTCACAATGGCTACCAGAGCTATAGAATCCTCATGCCGACATCCACAAATGTGAGAACTACCAAGTGTGAAGCGTCATGAGAAAGCGTGCTCTGGTTGAGACTTTCATGAGTGTCGATGCACAAAGGTCTCGAATGACAGTCACTAATCGTCTCCACTCTCCTAGGTATTTGTTGGATCCGGGTATAGGAGCCCACTCATAACATACAAAATGTAAGGTGTGAAAGTGTGTTAGAGGCACTCCTAAAGGCACTCCTAAAGGAACTACAAGTTAAACTTGATGAGGTTACTACTCCATGGGTTGACAACAAGTCTACTATCTGTTTAGCAAAAAATCCTATGGGACATGGTAGAACAAAACATATAGAGACACACTTTCACTACATTAGAGAACAAGTCTCTAAAGGAAAGCTAAGGATTAACTATTGTTCTACCAAAGAACAACTGGCAGACATATTCACAAAACCCCTAAAGGGTGAAATCTTTACAAGACTAAGGAGTGTTGCGCCCGAAAAAGTCCCCGAGGGAGAACCTTCCTCATTTACAACTTTTCTAAAAGAAATCGATCAATGAAGCCGCCACTAATATTTATTAAGGAAAATATTAGGAAAACCTTTTGGAAAGCAACTGGTCTTTCAAAACTTCAAGAGATGTAGGTTCGGGGGTCGGTTAGGTGTGGGGAAGGTATTAGCACCCCACACCTCCTTTCTACCGAAAGGGAACCATTAATTCGATGTGTGGTTTGGATTGTTTGATTTGAAATAAATCGTTCTACTTCTTTTCTTTTCCTTTTTATTTGAAAGAGTTTTTTAGAAAACAAGGGAGAAAGAAATCTTTTTGGGATCTTTGAAAAGTGAAACTAAACTAAGATTTTTTAAAAGAGTGCTTGACGGGATGTGACCCGCTCCTACGTACCCTCAATGAGATGAGGGATCAAAGCTACGTAGTTCTTGGTTCTTAATCTTGAGAAAATCTGTGTTTTGTCTTTATCTTATCTTTTGAGTTTTGGAAATATGACTCAAGCGTTCATGAATACCAAACAAGCAATGGCTTCGAGTGGCGTTCATTACTAACTTGAAAGAAAAGTGTTGGAACGATATGTCGATCGAGCAATTGCTTCAAGTGATTACAAGTTGCAACGTTTTTATTATCTTTTTGAAATTGTTTTGGCAAAGGATGAGTTTTAGCGATAATTACCACTAATGGCTCATATTATTTTTTTAGGAAATTTGAATTGGGTTTTGTTGTTTAATTAATGTGTGGGAGCTTTCATAATAGTCAAACAAGCAAAGGCTTCAGTGACTATCACTAATAACTCCTCATTAACGATCAAACAAGCGATGGCTTGAGTGATGGCTAATGATTTGTTTAGGAAAAAAATGCCTTAGGGTTTTTATTAGAAAAAACATGTGATTTCAAGTTTGAAAAAGAAATAGAACATTTCAAATCTTTTCAAGTCCAAACCAAGGCAACAATAAGAACACAAGCATAGCAATCATAAAGAATATTCACAAATTGTTATGAACAAATTGAATACATGATTGAGCTAACATGTGGGTGCATGAATATACAATTATAATATGCAAGGCACATCATTATTGCATGTATAAACAAATAAGACATAGTGCTAGTGAATGCATGAACATGTGAAGAAGAATGCAAGATACAATATTAATGAATGCATGATTATGCAACAAGGGATACAAGACATAATATTGAGGATGCATGGACATATGATAGAGCATGCGAATGCAAGAGGTATAGGCATAGATAAATGCATGAGCATGTGAACACAAATGATGAAATGCAAGATATGGAAACACTTTTGGGTATTTTTGCAAAGTGGTAAAAACTTTTGGTGAAAAGTTAGTAAAGAGTAAATGAATGTGCATGAAGTGAAGGGTAATTATTTAATGAAATGGTAAAAGTAAAAAGTTAAAAATATTTTCTTTTTTTTTTTTACTTATGGTAAAATGCTAGTGAGTGGTAAGATAAAAATGAGAATAAGTGGTAAAAGGTGAAAAAACACATTAACACTATTACACAATTCTACACAAGATCAAACACACATTTTAAGCATTGAAATGAACCCTAAAACACACTCTAAGGCCGAAACCTTGCATGACCAAAACATCAAGTTATTTCATGCCTAAATTTATGATCAACACATGAAACAAAATATACAAATCAAAGATTTTATTTACATAAATCAAAAGGTAAAAGAAGGCAAACAAACCCTAATTTTAAGGCCTAAAACCGAAACCCTCTAATCCTCAAGATCAAGACAAAATTCAAACTTGCAAGTTATGACATGAACAATAAGATGCATATATCCTGTGGAAATCACTTATTCATGAAAAGGTGACAAAATGAGTATGAAAAAATGCAAGAACATGGTTGAAAACACAAGAAGCCTCTCCTCAAAGCCAAGGGTTCACTTCAAACACCCAAGGCTCCCAAAGTCCTTGACATAGTGTTTGAAATGAACCCTCTAAGCCTTTTAGAGAGGAAAGAGGAGTAGAAGGAGATTTACATGCTAATAGTTAAAAATGCAAGAGATATGATGTTTACCTCAAGAAATGACTAGCAAAGAAGTAGAAAATGGAGATCAAGAACAAATCAACAATAATCTTCACAAATCTACCACAAATGTCACGCAAACTTCAAGAAAGCAAGCTCCTTTATGGTGTAAAAATGGAATCAAAGGTGAAGAGAAGAAGATATATGAATGTGGAGTAGGTTTAAGGTGATTTGGTGGATGAAACTTGAAAAAACTATGGAAGGGAATGAAGGGAGGGTTCGGCCTAGAGAGGAGAAGGAGAGGAGAGAATGCTAGCTAGGGTAAAAATGAGAGTGTGTGTGTATGATCTCTTATTTTTGGGTTTTATATATGGGTGTCACATTAAGGGGTATTTATGACAATGTATCTCTTGTAAATCAATAGGATTTGAGAAAGAAATTGAATCAATGGTCAAGATGCATTATCACATGGATTAAGGGCAATAAAATGAGGAGAGAGAGGGCTGGGTGTGCAGCATAAGGAGGGTGGTGAAGGATAAGCTCATTTACAAAATTGTAATTTTCCATGAAGCTTATTACACAAGTGCCATTTTGATTCAAATGAAAGGTGAGGATTGATTTTCACACTTAAATGGAAGGCCATGATTTAGTACAATTTGCAAGCAATAAAAATAAATGAAAATGGGGTGTATATGGCTGTTTGTGCGCAGCTAAGAGAATGGAGAGTGAGTGGAATTGCAAATTGTACTATTGTTCTTATCCTTAATTCAAAAGTGTAGAATATTCCCTTCTAGATAATTCTTCCTAATTCATGCCATTTTGGGCCATATCCTATGATTCAATGATTGGACTCTGAATTTTATGATCTCACCAATCCCAAAATTGATTTATTTACCCCACTTCGAAGGAAAAGACCATTTTACCCTTCTATCCAAAAACTAGGTTTTTAGGCCACAAGGTTTAATATTTATGCACAAAAATATTCACAATGGAGCACAAATATCCCTCAAATAAATCATTGATGATTATTCAAGGATTTGGGACAAAAGACCATTTTTATTGTGAAATGACCAAAATGCCCTTTCACTCTAAAAACCCTAGTTTTTGCCTGAAACACATTTTCACTTCAAAAATGATTTTTCACCCTAGGAGTGACCTCTAATACTTTGAAATGCATATTGGATGACTTGTCTTGAGGAACTGTCCCTTATTTGTGAAATGACCAAAATACCCTTTTGTACTGAAAAACCCTAATTTGTCTAAAAAGTGCATTCTAACTCCAAAAATGATTTTAGAAGTTTTGAAATGACTTTTAGAACCCTAAATGCAATGCATGATGCTCTCTTCTCCTCTGATTATTTATTTTTGGGGAAAATTAGGGTTTTGACCTAAAGTTTGGACAAAATTGGGGTATGATGTGAGAGGAAATCGGCTTAGTTGCTTTTAAGTGATTGGTAACTATAAGTCCTAAAGCTATCTCTAGGGGCTTGTCCTAGAGTCTATTTTTAATGCTATAACTAGGGGCATGTCCTGGAATTTCCTTCCTATGTCTTTTTTGTTTTAGTACTATATGTGTTTTAGGTTTCTGCATTAAAGGAGGGTGTTGGTTTTTAATTAAAAACCTTAAAACACCTTTGATAGTCCTATTTGTAACTACACTAACAGACTTAACTAACTTCAGCAAGCACATTCAAAAACAGTTACAAAAGGAAGTTAAGTTTGTTATTGTGGTGTACCTATACGGTTTATTTAGTTTGGGAGTTTGTTAGAGTCTAACTAACTCCTCCCAAACTGACATGTCTGTTTTTGGTCCCTAATTTGAGTGTGTGTATATATATATATATGTGTGTGTGTGTGTGTGTGTAAATAGTTCAACACAATGTACAACATACAGTTTAATCAATAAAATTTACAAGTTTTCTTTTAAATTCATAGCAATTCTATTCTATCTTCCCTAATACTCCCTTTCTACCGTATGCTCCAACTTGATCAAGAGTTCTGGGTTTGCATTCGTTCACAACATGGGTTGTACCTTGCACACAGTGAAACAAAGACCGGGTAGAAGTGTTTTAGTGACTAAAACACAGGAAAAGGAATTAAGAGAGTGAGGAGGAAGATTTTTCCTTTGAAGTGAACGTGAGAGTGGTTTTTGGGCGAGGTGTAAGCTATGTTCTTCAATAGAACTCAATTCGTGTACATGAAGTAAAAGAAAGGGAAGAGAGAAAGATTAGGGCTTGCCAATACTAAGAGATCTGAAAGGGAAATCACATAAGGTGTTGTGATTTACCTTTGATTGAAGTATTTGAACCATAATCACCAAGATCTGTACCTGAAATTGAACATTGAAAGTTAGGTCAGAAACCCTAATTTGTTCAAGTGCAAATCTGTTAAAGAAAATAAGAAAGACAATCTAAGCTACGTTTTACCTTCGATTGTGATTTGATTGTGAAAATCAGGCTACGAGTGAAGGTTTCTCACTAAACGAAGTATCGCGAAGTGAGAAGTGAGATAGACGATGCTTCGTGTTGATTTTTCTTAGAATAAAACAAGTATTTTGTCTCATCATCGCAATATAATCATAAGCAGTAATACAACAGTAGCTACAGTTTCAATTACCATTGGAGGTGAGAGCCAAAGCTAGGGTTTCAGTAAAGAGAGAAGAGAGAAGAAGAGACAAAGCATCAAGAAGAGAGAGGAAGAATCTTATTCTTCTGACGAAAGAGTGAGGAGAAGTGTTGCACCCCGAAAAATCCGGTTCGGACTTCTCGTTATGCAACTTTGAAAAGTTTGGAGCCGCCACCAATATTTTAATTTTAAGACCAAAACATTGAAAAAAAGGTCTTTTAGTAAGGCGGATGGTCTTTCGAAAACACAGAGATGTAGGTTCGGGGGTCGTTTATGTGTGGGGAAGGTATTAGCACCCCACACATCCTTTCTACCGAAAGGGAACCTTTAACTTGATGTGCGGTTTAGACAAATGTTTGGTTTGAAAACGACTTGTTCTACTTCTTTTCTTTTCTTTTTTTTATTTCTTTTCTTTTTATTTGAAAGGATTTTTGGAAAACGGAGGAGAAAGGAAATCTTTGTTATCTTTGAAAAGGCGAAATAAAACAAAGATTTTTTAAAAAAAAGGGTGGGAAAGAGGATTCTTTTTAGGCTAAAAGGTACTTTTAGTCCCTGCAAATGTCAAGAAAATCCAGTTTAGTCCCTGCAATTCCAAAATTTTTAAAATAGTCCCTACAATTAGTAAACGTTACTACTTTAGTCCCTGCTATTACTTTACTCTTAACACCGTTAAGAGGTTTGATGAGGTGGATGCCAGCAAGGATTAATAGATGGATTGATCAAAAGATTGTGAGTAGATTAACACATCATCAATAGAGACAATGGCAAATTTTGAATGATCATTGAAATATCATTCATGATTCTTTGAAATTCAGAAGGAGCGTTTTTTAAGCCAAAAGGCATAACGTTCCATTCATATTGACCAAAAGGGACAGTGAACGCAGTTTTGTACCTGTCCTCTTCTTTTATCTGGATTTGCCAAAACCCAGATTTCATGTCAAATTTTGAAAATATTTTTGCGTCATGAAGACGTTTGAGAAGGTCTTTTTTATTGGGAATAGGATACCTAATCCATCAAAGAGCTTGATTATAACAAGCCTGAGAGTTTCTCTTTCTATTTCTGCTTGTTTGTTAACATAAAAAGCAGAGCAAGACCAATAACTCTTACTTTTGCGAATAAGACCCTTTTTTAGAAGATCATCTACTTCCTTTTGGCAACCCAGAAGAAGATCTTGATTCATTTGAATGGGCCTAGCTTTAGTGGGAATTTGCCTATTTTGGAAATCCTTCTCATAAGGAAGTTCCACTATATGACGTTTTCTTTCCCAGAAAGCATTAGGTAGATCAGAACAAATAGTAGAATGTATTTGTTCTAAAAGACCTTTAATCTTTAATTGATTCTCATTTCTGAGTAATTGATAATCAATATTTCTAAAATTAATTTCATCTTTCTGAAAATTGATTTGATTTTCCTTATAGGAGATTGGGTTTAAGTTTCTGATAAAAGGTTTTCTCAAAAACTTAAAAATGATTGGTTGTCCCAAGTGCTGGGCTATTATACCTTCTTCAGTAATTTGAAAAGGAAAAAGTGATTTTATGAACGGAGTTCATAAGATTACTTGGTTCTTCAAATTTTTAACCAAAAGAAACGAGGTATCTATTTTGATATTTTGATTTTCAATAATAGCCGAAGATAACTTGTAATTGATTTTTAACTTAGAGCCATTAGCAACACTAAGTTGTTCAGAGGTCTTTTCAAAATATTTTGTTGGAATAAGACCTTCTAGGATACAATTTGAATCTGCTCCTGTGTCAAATAAAGCAACAGTTTCAAAGATGAAATCCTTGATGATAATTTTGATGTTTATGTAAATTTTTTGAATTTTTACATAATTGATAAGACTAATGAAATCTTCAGGGGGATCTTCATCCTTTTCGGACTCAGGGATTTCCGAAGAAGAACTAGCCCTGTTGGTCCAGTGGTTGATGATAGATAGGTGACTATCCTGTTTTTCCCTAAGTTTGTTGACCTCAGATTTTAAGTTGTTGACTTCATGCTGAAGGTCTTGGATAGTAACAGGTTTGATACTGGTTTTTTCTAACCTGTTGAAGATATCTCTGAGGTTAAAACGATTAGTTACCAGGGGATTTCTAGGGGGTTTTGATGCAACATTGCCATCTGGCTCTGGGTTTTGTTTGGGGTAAAAGGTAAAAATGTGATTGGGGAGGAAAGATCTTTGAAGGAATCCTGTTAGGATCCTTATCCCAGAACTCTGGTTCCAGATGTACCACAAAAAAGAAGCTTTCTCTTGGTATGTACTGGGTTTGAGCAGGGGCGATAGGAGTTTGTCTCTGAGCAATAGTCAGAGCAGATTGTGTTTGAGCAGTGATACCCTGAGATCCAGGGTTAACCTGCAATCTTTGATCCCTTTGGGTTTGGATAGCTAGGTCCAAGGCTGGGAGGTCTTGGTCACTTTCTTCAGCTATACTAGCCCAATTTTTGGTGGGGAGATTGGTTAATCCTTGTTCTTGAAGGGCAAGGAGTGTTTGGATTGGGAAGGCATAGTCCCCTTTAGATTGTTTGTTTTGGGCATTTTGGGAAGAAGACCCTGAGTGATTTCCAGGTTGGTTAAGGGTGGAAGGCCCTGTAGTGATTGCTAGAGTATTGGGGTCGACTTTATTCTTCCCTCTTCCCCTTCCTCTTCCTCTTGAGGAGGAAGCCCTGGTGGACATTTTGATTGTAACCCTGAAATGAGACATAACAGATTTCGTTAGTAAAATCTTAATATGAATATCCATGGTATTATGATTAACAATTATAAGAATATTCTGAATATCATTATAATTGACATGTCTAAAGAGATAAATTAATTTATTCATTAAAAACAAATTAATTTGGTCTTTTAACATCAAAAGATTGATTGTTAAAAAAATTTCTCTATTAGAAAAGGTTCTAACAAGATTATAAGGATTAAGAAGTTTCTGTAAAATAGCATGAGTGGCTATATTATTGATAGTTTCTCTTGTATCCTCCTGAGTTTTTGTTCTGATAATAGAATCAGAAAGATTGGTTATAGAGCAGATATTTTGATCCTTATGCAGGAATCTACCCAGATGATTAGACATAATGGGCTGCCCTAGATTAAAAGTATCTACTCCATTAATAGATATGTGGAAAGAAAAAAGCAGAGCTGGGGATTCCCAGATAACTCTGTTTTCAAAATTCTTGATAATGGATGAGATGCTAATCTTGAATTTACTAATGGCGGAGGATAAATTAATAAAACTAGATTCGCTACTAGGTTTATAACGATTAAGCCATTTGTAAATATTTTGATGAGTCTTAGGATCAAGATTAAGAGTTCTAAACTCTCCTAAGATCCTATTGTATCTACTGGGCTTGTCATCCCCGCAGATGATTCTAATATTGTTCTTGATATCGTAATCAATCTTAAAACCTTTAAGCCTTCTTATGATCCTACAAGTTTGTGTCTTGTGACTGTTTTTGCCACAAGTGACACAAATAGCCTTTTTCTAGGGCCATCAGTCATCTTTTGGTTGATTGGTTGGTAGCAGTTTTTAGGCTTATTGCGGATCAAAGAATTACGAGATGCGTCTATCAAGGATTTCGTGTTTCTTGGCCTGCTTCTTCTTGTAGACTTTTAGTTTGTAACTGTGTTTGGGTTGATTGGGGCACTTTCGCAATATGGCCAAGAATGCCACATTTGAAGCGGAGAATTTTAGCATCAAGGCTAGTAGGATTATCTTCTTCAGAGGATGATCTATTTACCATGTTAATAGATACTTTGCTCTTAGGTAAAGAGTTGTCAAGAGCCCTAATCTCAAGAATGTCTAGTTGCTCCTTGATTTTGATTAAAAGTTCTTCGTTTTCATTGGAATGTTGAAGAACAGGATTGGCAATAGGTTTTTTTACCTGGGTAGGAATACCTAAAGCATGAAGATACCTATTTTTATCTAGGATATCTTTGAGTTCTTTAGCAGATGCGACAGGGATATCCTGTCTATTATAAACTAAGAAAGATTGGAATAGATAATTGATACCTTCTTTGGTGGCATAATCACGAAACCAGTCAACGAAAGGGATATTAGTTTTGATTTTGTTTAGAAATTCATAGAATTTCTCTTGGATTGTCCTACGTTTGTGATCGTACCTCGATCACCAAGTGTTTGTTGTTTGCTGCTCCTTCGTCCGGTCGCTGATGCTGGTGTGGAGACCGGTCTTCAGAGCACCTCGGGTGGTACCTGCAAAGACACTCCGACGCTCTAGTCAGAGGTGTGCTAACGGGCAGGGTATCACATGGTAGGAATTACGTACCTGACAGTGTGGATGAAGGTGGTATTTATACCACTGAGGCGACCTGGCCGTTGCGAGAAATGCGGCCGGTCGCCGAGGATTACGGAACAAGACACGGTCTTGGGCCGTTTTGTAGGGTTGGGCCGCTGGTCCATTGCTAACCGCGCCTCCGTTTCCTTGCTAATACACCCCAGAACAGTTGCCCCCCAAGCCTAGGTCGCTTTAGAGCGGGCTGAGGCTTGAATCGATGCCCCTGGTGGGTAGGAAATGTTTCTACTTTCTGTAGAACGTCGTCCGGTCGTGCGCGGCGTTTGGGCTTCGACCCTGACATTGATGCGCAATGATGGTACTGACTTGTGCGTGTCTCGAGGTGCCTTTTGGTGTTCCCCATGCAACGGATGGGGGAGGAGTCTGATGAGACCGGCGACGCTTAATGCGGTGGGCCCTCCTATAAATAGGGCCCTTGGTCGCGACGCTCTTCAACACTGGAAAGCATTCCTCTGCTGCCGACCGAGTTGTCTGCCAGCGCCCTGAAAGCTTTCGTTCGAGAATCTTCCGTCCGCTCCTCTTTTCCCCAACTGCTCTCTTCCAGGTAAGCCGCTCCTCTTTGCCTCTATTTCTTTATTTTCCGCTTTATTGCTTTCCTTTAGTTAGATTCCACGCCTCGTGAAAGGGGAGGCGTCCGGTCGAGGGACGACCACGTCGCCCCCTTCTCCCGAGCGCGCCGGCTCGGTCGACCTTGACGCATTGTCCCTTTCTTAGGTGGATCTGGCCAGGACTAAGCAGACCGCTCGCATATCTGGTGCCCCTCAGCAGAGCCTAGCACTTATGGCGTCGCGTTCCCAAGGAGAGCCGAAAAGGACCGAGTCTATATCATCGGGAGAGCGGGCGGTTCTCCCAAATTGTGTAGAGCGTTCCCCATCGGTCGCTTCATCATCACGCTCCTCTAGCTCCACTCGGCGGCAAATCTCTCCTATCGACCTCGACGGAATCAGCGAAGTCTTGGGTTCCACCGCCACCACCCGAAGCAGCTGAGCCGGTCGGCGAAGGAAGCGACGACCAGCTGATCGATGTCGTGGGCGACGAGGATATGGGAGATGTCACTCAGCCTGCGGTGGAAAATCTTTTAACTTTATTGATCGAGAGCCGACCGCCCGGGGCCCGAACCTATGCATATTGAGGCGGGTCCCAACCGAGCAGTCGTCGGTGGTGACGCTGAACAGGCCGGCGAAAGAGTTGAGGAGTCGGCCGGACCAAATGAAGTTGCGGACAATCGGATGGAGGAAGAGGCCGGCCCATCCACGATTATTGATGTGAACGATATCTCCTGGGTGTCTGAGAAAATGAGGACTTTCAAAAGTTTTATCCCCCCGGAGGCCCCATGTATTGACGACCTGAACGCCCTCTTCACCAAGCCGGGGTGGAAGGTGAAATGCATGCGAGAAAATGAAAATATTGCGACCGTCCCGTCCAAGTTAAAGTTCACCATGCACCGAGTGGTTTTTGAAAAGATGGGGATCGTTCCCCCTTTTACTGACTTTCAGCGGGATGTTCTCAAATACCTGAACGTTGCCCCCTCTCAGATCCATCCGAACGGTTGGGGCTTCATGAAGACGTTCGAGAGTTTGTGCGACCGGTTGGACCGAAACGTGTCGACCAGGCTCTTTCTCTCCTGCTCGAACCGAGCCGCACGGGAGTACGGAACCAATATGGCTCGCAAGGAGCGGTGTCTTTCAAGAACCGAGAAGTCGTTCGCGCGCAAGTTTTTCGCTTACTTACTTCGTTTCGCTGTCGCGGTTGGAAGAATCAATATTTTTGGGTCGTTCTCGATGCGAGAGGCCGCTAAGGATATCGCGGAGTTTCTTTCGAATCGATGCTCGCAGGAGTTCTTTCTTTCCAATCTCTGGCGGGCGGCTCACTTCTCTCGTGAAGCCGGGCGAGTATACATTCGGGCCGTGTCGACTCGGATGAAGAGGATTCAGCAACTTTGGCTATGATAACGGAGTTGTCCGCCTATTGCCGCAGAACTCGAGGGGATATCCCATGCGCCGCCGCTCGCTTGTACGAGGGGATAAATTAGTATCCGAGCTCTGGGTCGGTATCTTTGCTACTTGAGTGTTCGCTTTTTTTCGCCCGGTCGCCTGACCTCTTTTCTTTTTGCAGCTAAAACTTTGAAGATGTCCACCTCAGATTGGCTCAATCTCGAGAAGCTCGTCACCGCAGCGCCTGGAAGAAACACCGCCCTGGTCTCAAGAATGCGAACACTCAGTAACACCCCCTTTCTAAACTAACTATTATTTGATATTTATTTTCAGAGTTTTAAAAAGGAATAATTGAAAGAAAGTGTCACATTTCAACTCTTGTAAAAACAATCAGGCATATAGTCAAGTGACATTAAGTCAACATTAAATAGCACGATATATAGCACAATAGTATGGGGACAGGCCCACAAGCACCTGCTTTAGTTTACAGCACATCATAAATATTAAAAACACAATTGGTACATCACCAATGACAAATTACTACAATCCGAATATAAATAAAATTATTAAGACGTCCCTCCCCCGGTGCTACATATCGAGCCGACACAACTACTATCAAAGGCAAGAGGGGCCTTCACACGCGGTCACCACAAGTTGCTTGCAGCATTCGAGGCAACATAAAGCAGTAGGGTGAGTCTTTTTACACAAATAATAACAATTAAGATAAACATTATGATAAGGAAGGCAGTAAGAGGCACTATTTCACAACAATTCATAATATTATCAACTTACGTCATTATTTCACAATTCATTCCTAAGTTATAGTCATCGGAAGACATCGTTAGTATGTGTATGAATATATATATATATATATATATATATATATATATATATATATATATATATATATATATATATATATATATATGTATGCATGTATGCAACATGCATGAGGATCCTTCACCACCACAATATTGCACGGAGGGCACTCACCGCTTTGGCGAAGCCACCACACCGCTTTGGCGAAGCCTACACTCCGCTTATGCACATGATTATGTGACTCAATGGGAATGCACCGCAATAATATATTTAAATCACCGTTTAGAATTCTCAACGCAACATCATTGACGTATATATATAATTTTTAAACACCACACCGCCTAGACCGAAGTCCCACACCGCTTTCACATCTCCACTTATTCACAACTCAGTTGGTAATCCTTAAGTTAATAATTTTTAACGCAACAATTACACAAGACACACAGCACTGCACTTGGCGCCACAGATGGCGCCTGTGCTAGACACCACACCACACACAGCACTTTAACCATAATGAACACTTCTCCTATTATAGAACCACAACCAGAATGAAAATTAAGCTCATTTCCTCCTTTTGTTTCACATGAAATTACTACTTTGGTTTTACTCCTATCCCAAGATTTCAAAAATCCTACGAACTCCAATTCTAACTTTCTCATATGATTTATCTCATTTAAAGAATCATTATCATTATTATGCATATAAGAGTATGTTTTGGTTTTCTAAAGAATATAGGTTTCAAAAGTTACATATTGCCTACTTGTATAGCTGTATGGACTAGAACTTGTGAAACCAAAAGTTCATTCTTACATTTAAAGAAACTATGTGTCAATTTATTTCATGCCTTAGAGAGGATTTCACTTTAATTCATACATTACCAGTGAACTGTGCAAAGCATATTTTTTTTTTTTGCAGACTTCAGCAATACAACTGGGTTGAAATGAAGTAAATATATTCCGAACAGAACAGAGAAGCTTGAATATCAATCATACAATGTTTCCTTAACACAACAATTCAACAAACCCATCAAACAATGTTTCCTTAACAAACTCCTTAATCCTTATCCTATATCCCAACACACAGGTGTTTAACATTTCTAAATAAAGACATCAAATTTAATTAAAATATAAGAATAGAATTCTCATAAATTATTTGTTATAATACCCCCCACCAATCATACGAGCTTAAATAGGCATATCTTGGGTATATAAGTTATTAGATTTTTTTTTTATTGTAGATGATTGGCAAAAGGAAGCATATAAACATTAACACCAGACTGGCATACAAAGAACAATTATCAGCATGTCAACCTCAAGAATGTAAGAGAGTTATTGATATAATAAAAAAAACTGGAAGTACTAGTATTACTGAACTGAGTTGAATCATCGGATCTACCTCCACATGAAAAGCAAAGCATAAGTAGTCTATATTCTAGGTAATAGTTCAAAGATACTTCCCGGGCTTAAGCCTTCCATCACTACAACCTAACCTACACATAATACTAATCTTAAGAGTTATTATAGGCATAAAGAAGAGCCCCCATACCTGGAAAGGCCCAAAAATTCGAACTCAACACCAAGGAAAGTCAACGTGAGCAAGCTTCCCCTTTTTCTCCTTCAAAACCGTGGCTCCTCTCTGTTCTTTGAACCCAAGGAGGAGCAGAAAACAGGAAAGAGGAATTGGAATCACACACTAGAAATAAAAGGAAGAAGAATGGAGACAAGAAAGGATCCAAAGCATTACCTATGAAGCTTGAGAAGAAGAAATTCTCCCTTTCTCCTTTCCTTGCTTGCGTCGCCTGCACTTCACTCTCTCCCTCTCGAATTCTTTTCTCTGTTTCTAGTTGGATTAGTGTGAATGAGATCCTCTTAGGGTTTTGGGGTTATTAGGGATGGGCTTGGGTCACTTATGGGCTTGGGCCCTAATTGCACCCCTTTAGTTACTTAGTTAGACCCCCTCTGCAATAAAATTAATTCCAACATTATTACTCAATTTAAATAAATATTGTAATCCCTCAAATAACTTAATTAAATAAATAATTAAATTATTTTAGGGCGTTACAACTCTCCCCCACTTAAGGAATTTCGTCCCCGAAATTACCTGAGTCAAACAACTCCGGGTAAGCTTCTTTCATCTTACTTTCCAATTCCCAAAGTCATGCTTTCGCCCACTACTCCCGACCCAAACCACTTTCACTAAATTGATCTCTTTGCCTCTTAACACCTTTACCTCACGGTCTTCAATTCTAACCTAAGATAGTCTCCACAAAGAGGTTCTCCTCACCTCCACATTATCCATCCGAATTACATGTGACGGTCAGAAACATACTCCGCAAATTGAGATACATGGAACACATCATGCAGATTAGAGTTAGGTGGCAAGGCCACCCGATAGGCAACTTTCCCAACTCTTTCCGAGAACCGGTATGGGCCAATAAAACGAGGGGTTAGCTTCTTAGACTTCAAGGCACGACCCACACACTGCCACCGAGTGACTCTCAAGAATACATGGTCACCGGCTTGAAACTCCAGATCTTTTCTTCTCTTATCATGATAGCTCTTCTGCCTACTCTGCGAGGCTTTCATCTTCTCTCGAATCATCTTGACCTTCTCTGTGGTCTCCCGCACAATCTCGGGGCCTAACACCACACTCTCCCCGATTCATACCAAAGACAAGGGTGTCCTACACCTCCTACCATACAATGCCTCGAAAGGCGCCATCCCGATACTCGCATGAAAATCAAGTATTATAGGTGAATTCAATCAATGGCAAATGAGAATCCCATGAACCTCCTTGCTCAAGAACGCATGCTCTCAACAAATCCTCTAGTGACTGAATAGTCCTCTCCGTCTGCCCATCTGTCTGGGGGTGATAAGCGGAACTCAATCTCAATTTAGAGCCTAAGGCCTCTTGCAAGCTCTTCCAAAATTCAGAAGTAAATCTAGGATCCCGATCAGACACGATACTCAAAGGAACCCCATGCAACTTCACAATTGTCTTAACGTAAATATCTGCCAACTTCGGAACTGGATAAGTCATATTAATCGGCAAAAAGTGAGCAGATTTTGTCAACCTATCAACAATCACCCATATGGCATCAAATCCTCTCACTGTACTCGGCAACCCAGTTACAAAATCCATACAGATAATATCCCACTTCCATTCTAGCACATCCATGGCTGCATTAACCCCGCTGGCTTCTGATGCTCTACCTTAGATTTCTGGCACGTCAAACAAGCATACACAAATTGGGCTACATCACGCTTCATGCCAGGCCACCAGAACAGCTTCTTCAAATCTTGGTACATCTTCGTGGCCCCCGGGTGAATACTCAACTTGCTCCGATGGCCCTCTTCAAGGATCGCTTTCTTAATTTCTTCATCATCGAATGCAAATCCTTCCACTCAGATCTCAACACGCCTTGTGCATCTAACTCATAATCCTTACTCTCGGAATGATCAATCCCCACCGCCACTTCAACCACCAATGTCTCGCTTCGCGCCTCCCTAATAGCATCCAAAAATTCATTGTGAATCTTCAACATTCCCAAGCCTTACACTCTTAGGCGTTACTTCACAGACCAAACTCAAATCCCGAAACTGCTCAATCAATTCGAGCTCTTTCACCATCATTGCAGACACATGAAGGGACTTCCTACTCAAAGCATCGGCTACAACATTAGCCTTCCCCGGATGGTAATTCAAACTAAAGTCATAGTCTTTCAATAATTCCAGCCACCTCCTTTGCCTCATATTCAGCTCTTTCTGGTCAAACAAATATTGCAACCCCTTGTGATCACTGAACACTTCAAACTTAGAACCATACAAATAGTGCCTCCAGATCTTCAAAGCAAACACAATTGCCGCAAGTTCCAAATCGTGAGTAGGGTAGTTCTTCTCATGAATTCTCAACTGCCTGGACGCATAGGCTACTACCTTACCCTCTTGCATTAGCACACCTCCCAAACCCATCTTGGAAGCATCGCAGTACACTACAAACGGTTGATCGGAACCGGCAATACCAAGATAGGGGCGTCGTCAACCTCTTCTTCAACTCATTGAAGCTCTCTTCACACCGGGCATCCCACACAAAAGCTTTTCCTTGCACGTCCAATTGAGTCAACGGAAGGGCTAGCTTAGAGAAACCTCTATAAACCTCCTGTAGTAAACCACCAACCCCAAGAAACTCCCGATCTCGATCCACCGACTTTGGGCTCTCCCATCGCAACACAAAGATCCACCTTGGCCGGATCCACGCCTATACCACATCCACCGAAATCACATGGCCAAGGAAACTCACTTTATGCAACCTAACTCGCACTTTGACAATTTCGCATAAAGCTTCTTTTCCTTCAACACCTCTAGCACCAACCTCAAGTGTTCTCAAGTGTTCTTCTTCCGTCTTGGAATAAACCAAAATGTCGTCTATAAATACCACCACAAAACGATCCAAGTAACTATGGAAGGTACTGCGGTTCATGTACTCCATAAACACCCCAGTGCGTTGGTAACGCCAAATGGCATTACGTAATATTCATAGTGCCCATATCTAGTTCTCAAAGCCGCCTCTCCGAACGTCATCATCCTTTACCTTTATTTGGTGATAACCCGACCTCAAATCGATCTTGCTAAACACCTTAGCACCCACCAACCGATCCATCGGTCATCAATCCTCTGAGCGGATACTTGTTCTTGATTGTCACCTTGTTCAACCGTGCCTATAGTCTACGCAAAGTCTCATACTCCCATCCTTCTTCTTCACTAACAACACAGTGTGCTCCCCCGAAGCGACACACTAGGCCTTATGAACCTCTTCTCAAGTAACTCTTCTAGTTGCTTTCTTCAATTCGAGATAATTCAGACGCCGACATCCCAGACGCGGTGCCATGACACACGAGCCTCGTGCCCGACACAAGATCAATAGTGAATTCAACCTCCTCTCTGCGCGGAACACTCGTAATCTCATCGTGGAATACCTCCTAAACTCGCACACCACCTTCAATCCTTCAATGATATCTTGACTCTCAACGGACAGAGACGCCATCAAGGCAAATAGATGAACTTCTTCCTCATTAACCTACGCAATTGACCAAAGAAAAGAAAATAGATTCTTCCCCTCGTGGACAAGGAAACTCACCGGGTCGATTGAAACAATTGATATGTACATGGTTGTCAACTAACCACCCATACAAAGGATAACGCCTAATCCTCCAAAGGTAAACAAATAAGGTCTACAAGAAAATCTCTCTCGCCAAGACCGCACAGAGGACACTTAGCACACACTAGGAGGTGGTTTAATGAGCCCTTAGCCGGAGTATCAATAACCATCTCCTCATCATAGAAGACAAATTAAGATCCAATTTTTCAAAGACATAAAGAAGCAATGAAAGAATGAGTAGCACCGGTATCTACTATAGCAACCAACGGAGTACCAAAAATAAGACAAGTACCTCGAATCTCGTTAGCATTCTCGGCTCCTGCCAGTGCAAACACTTTCCCCCTAGCTTTCTCCCTCTTGGGCTTAGGACAATTAGCACTCACATGCCCCACCTCTTCACAATTATAGCACACAATCCCTTTCTTTTCACAGTTGGCAGCTTTATGGCCCTTCTGACCACACTTGAAACAATTGGCCTCGGGACACTCATTACTCTTGTGACCAGGCTTCTTACAGGTATAACACACAATACTCGGAGGGGCACCTCCCCCACTTGGCTTCTGACCAGCACTTGTTTTCCACTTGCTTTTACCTCCAGCAACATCATAGGGTTTTCCTCTAAACTGAGAGTTCCTCTTTTCCTTCACAGCCTTATAAGCGCAGAAACTGTCTTCCTCATAGATCCTACACTTATCAACCAATCTAGCAAAATCCCGAATCTCCTGATACCCAATCGCTTTCTTTATATCGTATATGGCGCAGACCACTCTCGAACTTGACACACTTGGAGAACTCCGACTCAGCATCATTGGCATAGTAAGGGACAGACTTGGCCAACTCCTCAAATTTGGCGGCATACTCGCCTACTGTCTTATTTCCTCGCTTGACTCCAGAACTCCACTTCCTTCTTAGCTCGCACATCCTCGTGGTAATACTTTCTCTTGAACTCTCTGGTGAAAGCCTCCCAAGTAACTTCCTCACCAGCACTTTCCAACCTTCGCTACATTCCCAACCACCAGTCGTCAGCTTCCTCTGCTAGCATATGGTTTCCCAACTTCACTTTCTCAAAGAAGAAGCACTCCATGACACGGAAGATCCGCTCTATCTCCTTTAACTAAAGCCAAGGCCCCATCGGGTCATACCCTACCCTTGAAGGTGGGTGGGTTTTCCTCCGAACGTTGCTAAGTTGCGAGCATTCACATTAGCAAAGCGCGTGTTGACTCCCAATACTTGGGCTATGGCTTGCAGAGGCGGCCACCAAAGCGAAAGATCATCGCGTCTCGCCATCAAATCGATTTCTACACAAAGGAACAAAATTAGACACAACAGACACAAACAATTAGACACTTGGTGGACAGACCAAACTTCACTCTCGATACCATTGTAACATCCTGCATCGCTTCTCGAATCGCCGATCGCTTTTACGAACCAACACGAGTCTTTTCAAATGCTTTGTCCTCACTTGCATGCTTTCCGAAACTTCTCGAGAAGGTCACCCATCCCACTACTACTCCAAGCCAAGCACGCTTAACTATGGAGTTCTTATGGGATGAGCTCCCGAAAAGAAGATGCACCTTGTTGGTATAGGTAGTCCAAATCAATTCTTTTAAGCCTTCCTTCAATCATGCAGTCCCCATACCGCACACCTCGGGATCCTCTCATTCCGGTGTGTATTCGGTTCATTCACGCGCCCCTTCGTTTTGAAGCTGCCAGGAGCCGCTCTTTGCCATGCCACCTTTTTGGGCACCGGTGATCACTCCCCGCCCTCCTCAGCCCCGGATGTCACATGCCCACCAGCTTCCGCTTGGTTCGTCCTCGAACCACACCGTACTGGGAGAGGTCTGCTGCTCTGATACCACTAATGTAACACCCCCTTTCTAAACTAACTATTATTTGATATTTATTTTCAGAGTTTTAAAAAGGAATAATTGAAAGAAAGTGTCACATTTCAACGCTTGTAAAAACAATCAGGCATATAGTCAAGTGACATTAAGTCAACATTAAATAGCACGATATATAGCACAATAGTATGGGGATGGGCCCACAAGCACCTGCTTTAGTTTACAGCACATCATAAATATTAAAAACACAATTGGTACATCACCAATGACAAATTACTACAATCCGAATATAAATAAAATTATTAAGACGTCCCTCCCCCGGTGCTACATATCAGAGCTGGACACAACTACTATCAAAGGCAAGAGAGGGCCTTCACACGCGGTCACCTGCAAGTTGCCGGCATTCGAGGCAACATAAAGCAGTAGGGTGAGTCTTTTTACACAAATAATAACAATTAAGATAAACATTATGATAAGGAAGGCAGTAAGAGGCACTATTTCACAACAATTCATAATATTATCAACTTACGTCATTATTTCACAATCCATTCCTAAGTTATAGTCATCGCAAGACATCGTTAGTATGTGTATGAATATATATATATATATATATATATATATATATATATATATATACGTATGCATGTATGCAACATGCATGAGGATCCTTCATCACCACAATATTGCCTGGAAGGCACTCACCGCTTTGGCCGAAGCCACCACACCGCTTTGGCCGAAGCCTACACTCCGCTTATGCACATGATTATGTGACTCAATGGGAATGCACCGCAATAATATATTTAAATCACCGTTTAGAATTCTCAACGCAACATCATTGACGTATATATATAATTTTTAAACACCACACCGCCTGAGATCAAGTCCCACACCGCTTTCACATCTCCACTTATTCACAACTCGGTTGGTAATCCTTAAGTTAATAATTTTTACGCAACAATTACACAAGACACACAAAGATCGCACTTGGCGCCACGGATGGCGCTGTGCTAGACACCACACCACACCACACACAGCACTTTAACCATAATGAACACTTCTCCTATTATAGAACCACAACTAGAATGAAAATTAAGCTCATTTCCTCCTTTTGTTTCACATGAAATTACTACTTTGGTTTTACTCCTATCCCAAGATTTCAAAAATCCTACGAACTCCAATTCTAACTTTCTCATATGATTTATCTCATTTAAAGAATCATTATCATTATTATGCATATAAGAGTATGTTCTGGTTTTCTAAAGAATATAGGTTTCAAAAGTTACATATTGCCTACTTGTATAGCTGTATGGACTAGAACTTGTGAAACCAAAAGTTCATTCTTACATTTAAAGAAACTATGTGTCAATTTATTTCATGCCTTAGAGAGGATTTCACTTTAATTCATACATTACCAGTGGAACTGTGCAAAGCATATTTTTTTTTTTTTTTGCAGACTTCACAATACAACCAAGTTGAAATGAAGTAAATATATTCCAACAGAACAGAGAAAGCTTGAATATCAATCATACAATGTTTCCTTAACACAACAATTCAACAAACCCATCAAACAATGTTTCCTTAACAAACTCCTTAATCCTTATCCTATATCCCAACACACAGGTGTTTAACATTTCTAAATAAAGACATCAAATTTAATTAAAATATAAGAATAGAATTCTCATAAATTATTTGTTATAATACCCCCACCAATCATACGAGCTTAAATAGGCATATCTTGGGTATATAAGTTATTAGATTTTTTTTTTATTGTAGATGATTGGCAAAAGGAAGCATATAAACATTAACACCAGACTGGCATACAAAGAACAATTATCAGCATGTCAACCTCAAGAATGTAAGAGAGTTATTGATATAATAAAAAAAACTGGAAGTACTAGTATTACTGAACTGAGTTGAATCATCGGATCTACCTCCACATGAAAAGCAAAGCATAAGTAGTCTATATTCTAGGTTATAGTTCAAAGATACTTCCCGGGCTTAAGCCTTCCATCACTACAACCTAACCTACACATAATACTAATCTTAAGAGTTATTATAGTCAACGTGAGCAAGCTTCCCCTTTTTCTCCTTCAAAACCGTGGCTCCTCTCTCTTCCTTGAACCCAAGGAGGAGCAGAAAACAGGAAAGAGGAATTGGAATCACACACTAGAAATAAAAGGAAGAAGAATGGAGAAAAGAAAGGATCCAAAGCATTACCTATGAAGCTTGAGAAGAAGAAATTCTCCCTTTCTCCTTTCCTTGCTTGCGTCGCCTGCACTTCACTCTCTCCCTCTCGAATTCTTTTCTCTGTTTCTAGTTGGATTAGTGTGAATGAGATCCTCTTAGGGTTTTGGGGTTATTAGGGATGGGCTTGGGTCACTTATGGGCTTGGGCCCTAATTGCACCCCTTTAGTTACTTAGTTAGACCCCCTCTGCAATAAAATTAATTCCAACATTATTACTCAATTTAAATAAATATTGTAATCCCTCAAATAACTTAATTAAATAAAAAATTAAATTATTTTAGGGCGTTACAACTCCAATCCCCAATAGGAGCGTTGGGGGCGGTCACCAAGATAGGAGCGCCGGTGGTGGCCTCGTGGCTGTGGATGGTCGCACTTTCTTCTAGCGGCCGAGGGGAGGAGGAAGAGCGGCTTGAGTCTCCGGTTTTTGAACTCGAGGATTTTGACGATGCTCAGGTGGCACTTTTCAAGAAGGATCCCATGGAGTTCTGTGGCGACCTGCTCAAGTCTGCCAACAAGACTATGAAGGATATGAAGAGGAACCAAGCACGTGAGTTGCTAATTATGCTAACTCATTGACCGAATATTTGATATTCGTCCGCTAACTTAATTTTCCATTTCAGGTGCTGAGGCCGAGCGGGATGCGGCCCAGAGGAAGGTCAAAGAGCTCGAGGCGGCCGGTCGGAGACTTAAAGAGCTGGAGCCTGAGATTGCCACCACGAGCAAACCAAGATCAAGTGGCGGCCGTGAGAAGAAGGATAAGCGGTTGGCGAGGATAAGGCCAAGCTGGGGACCAGGAACAAGGAGCTTGCTGATTTGGTGAAGACCCTCAAAGCTGAGGTCGCCCGCTTTGAGGAGACCAAGGCGGCCGCCATTTAGGAGAAGGTCGCCGAGGTGGCCTCTGTTGCAAAGGGGGCGGCCCTTTATCAATTTGACAAGCCGTGGCCCAAATGCAGCTGCTCGCCGCTCGGGGCATTCAGTATGACAGCCGTCTGGTGCAGCCCGACCATGTGGTCGAGGGTGAGGAGATCATCGTGCCAGCAAGGATGGATGATGATGGCAAGATGGTCCGCAAGCGGTCTGTGATCCTTGCTCGTGCCTGTCATACCCCAATTTTGTCCGGCTTAGGTCAAAACCCTAATTTTCCCCAAAAATAAATAAGTAGAAGAACAAAGAGCATCATGTATTGCATTTAGGTTTTTAAAAGTCATTTCCAAGTTTCTAAAATCATTTTCGGAGTTGGAATACACTTTTGGAGCAAATTAGAGTTTTTTAGGTCAAAGGGTATTTTGGTCATTTTGCAAAAGGGTAATTTCTCGGGAAAAGCCATGGAACATGCATTTTGAGTCCTAAAAGTCATCTCATTGTTTTTAAGATGATGTTTGGAGTTAGAAGACATGTTTTATGCAGAGAGTTGAGTTTTGGGGCAAAATTACGGTTTTTGACCAAAAGGGCATTTTGGTCATTTCACTAAGACCAATAATTTCTCAGTAAAAACCACTATGCATCTCTTGGGGAATTTATTTGGGTCTAAAAGGGTGGAGGTTGTGCATTTTTGTGCACCATTGAAATATTTTTGGCATGGAATTCAAGTTTTGAACAAAAGGGCAAAATGGTCATTTCCTTTGAGGTGGGGTCAACAAAATCAATTTTGGGATTGGTGAGGTCATGGAATTCAGAGCCCAATCATGGAATCATAGGATAGGGCCCAAAATGGCATGAATAAGAAAGAAAGATCTAGAAGGGAATATTCTACATTTTGAATGATGAAAGGATAAGGATTAGTACAAAAATGACAACTTGCAAGTTTTCCACTCATTCTCTCACTTGTGTGCTGCGAATTTCCTCTCATTTCCAGCCCATATTTTGTGCTTTTTCATGCCCATGATCCTTGTGAAATGATCCTTAGCCATTGATTAAAATTTTTGATCAAATCCTAGGCCATAACTCAATGAAAAAAGACCTAAATGCCCCCAACAATTTTTGCTCTCCAAGACCACTCCAAAAACGTGTACAACCAGCTGATTTGTGCTTCTTGAGTGTCCCTAATCCTTGTGCATTGCAATCTTGACCCTCCATTTAAATTCTATCTCAAATCCTAGTGGTTTACAAAAGCACATTGTCACAAATACCCTTAAAATGGCCTTCATATAAAAACCCAAAAATAAGAGACTCACTCACACACACTCTCATTTTCTCAAAACCTAGCAAACAATTCTCTCCTCTCTTCTCTAGCATCAGGCCGTAACCTCCCTCTCCCTCCCCTTCCTTCATTTTTGATTTCTTCTTCATTTCTCACCATCAAACCTTCAATACACTTCATCCTAACAATAAACCACCTTCAAAACTTCCCTAATCCTTCAAGATCCATCAAAATCCACCCAAGAGGAGGCACTTTGCGTGAGATTCAAAAGGATATAGGGGCTGTTCTTCAAGTTACTTTGCTTCATTTTGCTTCTTGCTCCTTTTTCTAGCTAGTTCTTGAGGTAAGTTTTTCATCCTTTGCATTTTCTTTAACTCTCATGATGTAAATCCTTCTTCTACCCCTCTTTTCCTTCTCAAAGGCTTAGAGGACTTGTTTCCAACACTATGACAAGGACATTGGGAGCCTTGGGTGTTGGCAATGAGTCCTTGGCCTAGAGAGGGATTTTCTTGTGTTTTCACCATATTATGTGCATTTCATACTCATTTTTCCATGTCTTCCTTGCATATTTCATTTTGTTGGCACCATTTTTCAAATTAAAAATTCATTTCTCATACATAGAGGTTTCGGCCTAAAGCAAAAATTAGGGTTAATATGTGTTCTTGATCATTTCATGGTTTGAAGTTGGAAGATGGCTTGATTTTGAATATGTGTGGTTTAGGGTTTTGGTTTCAAAAATTAGGGGTTTATGTTTCCTTTTGTGTTTCTTAATGTTTAGTGTGAACAAAATATATGAGTTGCTTGATTGTTGTTTAGTGGTATAGCATGACAATTTAGGGTTTTATCTTGTGTATGGTTCTATGTGTTGATTATGCAATTAGTATGAAATAAATTGGTGTTTAGGATATAGCATGGTTTCGGCCTTGAGGGCCATTTTTGTGCAATATTTTGTGCTTAAAATGTGTGTTTTATCTTGTGTAGATAAGTATAATTGTGTTAATGTTATTTTTAACCTTTCACCACTCATTTACTTTTTACCCTACCACTTCACTAACTTTTTACCAAAAAAAGCATAAAAACATTTTACCACCTACTTACTCTTTACTTTACTACCT
The DNA here is from genome assembly GCA_020916435.1 of Oxytropis ochrocephala. Taxonomy (NCBI): domain Eukaryota; kingdom Viridiplantae; phylum Streptophyta; class Magnoliopsida; order Fabales; family Fabaceae; genus Oxytropis; species Oxytropis ochrocephala. The sequence continues at coordinate 35,190,058 of CM037094.1, read as the reverse complement.
CATTAACTTTTTACTTTTTTATATTCTTACTTTACCATCTCATTAAATAATTACCATTTACCTCATGCATCTTTTTACTTTACCATTCATTAACTTTTTACTAAAAGTTTTTACTACTTATCAATTTGCAAAAATACCCAAAACATTTTTACACTTTGCATTTCATCACTTGTGTGATACATACTTGTGTTTGCACATTAATACTTGCATGCTTTCATATGCTCACATGTTCATGCATTCTCATATGCTTATGCCTATTGCATTCTCTTACTCTCTTACATGATCATACATTCATTAATATTATATCATCCATTCATAAATAAAATGTTCATGCATTCCCATATGCTTATGCCTATTGCATTCATTAACCTTATGTTATGCATTCATTCTTACATGTTATGCCTCTTGCATTCATGCTTACATGTTCATGCATTTGTTTATACTATGTCTTGCATTCATTGATGCTCATTCATTCATTGTATGCTCATGCACAGTTACCTCGTGTGCATTCATGTCTACATGTTCATTCATCCAAACTAGGAATATCCTATGCCTATGATCAATTGCATTCTATTGTCTATGATGCCATTTAAATGTCTTGATTTAATTGTGTGCCCTTTCATCCCCTTGTATGACCTCCTAATGAAGACGTAAGCCTACATGCATGTTGTAGCACAGAGTAATTAGGGTAAATACACCTCTTTCTCACACACACGCACACAATTGTCTTGAGAAATTTGCCTTGCATCTTTGACAATTGAATCCTTTGATTATATTGGCATGTTTAATCTTGGTTGATGAATAACATGTCCATGATTGCTTGATTGTGGAGGTATGAGTCTTATTCATTCATTTGCACTTGGTTATGGATTTAGAATTGATTGAAATGTTCTACTTGTTTTCAGAAATCTTTTTCCAAACCAAATTCTTTTCTAAAACAAATTTTCAAAGCAAAATCAAATGTTTTTCCAATAAAAACCCCTTTTCCTAAAAAACTCATAAGGAGGCAAGTCGGACGTACGGCCGATGTTGTCTAGAGTCCTGAGACCGGAGCTGTACAGCTCAAACGTCTTAGGATACTTATGAGAAATAAAACAAATAATTGATAATTTCAAACCCTTTTTCCAAAATGAGCAAGGTATCGATTCGGATGTACTTCCGATATTGGTTAGCGTCTTAGGGTTAGCGAGCTGTACAGTTCGTGCGAGCCTAAGATACTTGCTCAATAAAAGCAATCAACCTTGCAACAAACCCTTTTCCTAAAAAAATCAAAAAGATCATTTTTTCAAAAAGTAGCGGGCACGCGTCGTGCATGCAGTGGGGATGTCTTTGTTCTAGGTCTATTGGACTGCATGATCTAGGACCGAAAACCCCTACAATAAAAAAACACCAACACACTTCTTTCCTAAAAATCGCAAAAAGCCGTCTTCTGACGCACAAAAAACGAAACTACGTAGCTTTGATCCTCATCTCGGTGAGGGTGCGTGCGTAGGAGCGGGTTCTGTCCCGTCAAGCACCCTTTTAAAAAATCTTTGTTTTGTTCCGCTTTTCAAAGATACCAAAAATATTCTTTTTCCCGTTTCCAATAAAATAATTTCTCAATCGAAACAAAAGAAAAGAAAAGAAGTAGAACGATCGTTTCAAATCAAACATTTCAAAACCACACATCAAATTAAAGGTTCCTTTTCGGTAGAAAGGAGGTAAGCGGTGCTTATACCTTCCCGCACCTAACCGACCCCCAACCTACATCTCTTATTTTCAAAAGACCACCCGCCTTGTATAAAAAGACGCGTTTTTTCAATGTTTTCGTCTCAAAACTAAAATATTGGTGGCGGCTTCATATTTTCCCACGTTGTACATCGAGAAGTCCAAACCGGATTTTTCGGGTGCAACAAATAGCGACTTTCACTTTGGGGACATTTTTTTAAAAAAGCGAGGTCAAGCCTAATTAATTTGATGCGTGGTTTAAATTGTTTGATTTGAAAAATTTGTTCTATCTCTTCTTTTTCTTCCTTTTCTTTTCCTTTTTCTTTTCTCTCCTTTCTTTGTGAGGCTTGATGGTTTCTCTTGCATTATCATTGTGTTGCATTCATGTGCATTTGCTTATTTCTACACTTGCTTCTTGTTTCTTCTCTTACCTTTTTATTTCTTTACTTATGCTCGTGCATCGTATTCCCTTTATCTCGCATATTCCCCTCTTCCTCGCTCCCTTTCTTGGTAAGTTCATGCACTTCCCCCTCCATCATGATCCCCTCTTCTTAGCTCCTCTTCTTAAGGTAAGTAGAGTTTTTAGATGATTGTTAATACCTTAGGTTGATTTCTTGCTTAGACTTGAATAATATGTGCAAAACCCTAGGGTAGATGATTTTCTTTAGATCGGCTTACGGATTTTCTTTGCGGTGGGGGGGTATGCATCATTATGCTCCTACACACACTTTCACTTTGTTTTTACCCTTGTGTGATTTTTTGGTGAGACAGCCCTAACCCCTGCTAGAGTATATCTTAGGCTAGAACGAAGTCATTAGTGGTCGCACCACACCGACGTCACGTCTTTTAGTGTGGTTGCGAAGACTTCACCTAGAGTTTGGCCTTGTTCGAAGGGCTCATCACTTGGACGTACGTCCCTGCTGATCGGTGCGCTCGGATGAGGTCGTTGGCTCTAGGAACCTTATTTAGGGCTCTCTTGTTAGTGCTTACCTTGAAGTACCCCTTAGAAAAGCCTTAGATCCTGCTCTCTAAGAAACCTCAGAGGACACAAAGGAGCTGCGTACCCCTGCATCCAAACCTTTTTTTGAAAAACGATTATTTTTCCAGAATTCCAACTGTTGAAAATCCTATGTTGTAAATAACTTTCTTTCAATCATCCTCATCATGCATTCATTCATGCATGTCAAGTCGCATTATCGCCGTCATCTTCATATAAAGACATCATTTGCATTGCATAAAACAAAAACTTGATAAAATTCATACATGCATTTTTTCTCTATCTCATTAAGGTTTGTTAGGACTGCATTCTCCGCACGTGTGCATTTCCATTCACTAAGGCTTTTTTTCCCCTAATTTTTCGAAAGATCCAAAAAAATTGTGTCTTATTAGGGGCGCGTCTCATGCATCATTGTTTTCCTTTTTCACACATCATGAAGAAATAATACATTAACCTCTCATTTTGCATGCAATTCCATTCAATAAAAAAAATCATGTCTTTCCATGCATTTTTTTTTTTTTTTTTTTTTTTTTTTTTTTTTTATCATTGTGAGTATCATGCATTTCATTGCACAAAAAAATGAAAACAAGAAAGCATTTCATTCATAATCATGAACAAAAATCATCATCAAATTTATTCAAAATATAGCATTCATGCATCATTTCATTAACCTCATCACTTTAGTTCAAATACATCATTCCTCCATACATGCATCTTTCAAAAAAGGAAGGGGCATTGGCATTTCATACTTTGCCTTGCCTTTAAAAAATCATCATTTAGGAAAAAAGCATCATTCCTGCATCTTTCATCATGTAAAAAAAAAGGGGGGGCATCAGCATTTCATATCTTGTCTTGCCTCTATAAAAATCATTTTGCATCCTACATCGTTGCATCATTTGCATTAAATAAAATTCTAATTTTGAATCATTCGTCTTGCATTCCATTTCATTACATAAAAATGAAAACAATTATCATCTTCATAGCATAAGCATTTCATTTATAATCAAAAAAGAGGAAAAAGCTCCTCGCCAAGTTCATCCAAAACATGGCATTCATGCATAAGCATTATTTCAAAAAGGGACACAGTAGAACTACGTACGCTTTGATTCCTCAAGGAGGATACGTAGGAGCGGGTCCACCCCGTCAAGCATAACAAATAAAAATTTCATTTTGAAAAAATGTCTTTCTCACATCATTCGGAAATGCATTTCATTTTGCATCAAAATCACAAAAAAAAAAAACCTTTTAGAATAATTACACTTTTCAAGTGACCATTTTTCCACGCATTTGCATATCATAATGCTTTCACATACAATAAAGAGTTTTGATGAGAGACGAGATGGTCTTGCAAAACAATCATTCTTTCAAAATTTCCAGGTGTTCCAAGGCATTCGGTTTTTCACGTCAATAGCTCATTTGTATTTCCTTCAAAGAATAAAAAAGCATTGCATCCATTCCATGATAAAAGACTAAAACAGTTGATCAAAAAAAAAAGTTTTCATATCATGTCTTAACCAATGTTAACTCTCCGTGAAGCGTTCTTCTAGTAAGCATGCATGCCACGTGCATTTTCTCTTGTTTGAGTCAGTCAATTTCCTTCAATCATCATCATTCCCCATCCAAGTCTAATCCCGCCCCGTCCACCCATAAAGTGCATGTTCTCTCCCATCGGTGCGTACTTGACTTTTTGGTTCATTCTCACTAACACTTTAAGTGCTCCATGCTGGGGCAAGTCTGTGATCACTAATTTCCCTTGTTAAATATCATATTCCTTCAGTGCAAGTCTTTCAAAAAAATAATAATAATAATAATAATAAATAAGAAAATAAGCTCGCTAAGTTGAAAATCCGCAAAGGGTGGCCTAGGCACAAAAAAAAAAAAAAAAAAAAACTTAGGTGGATCGAAAACTCGCAAAGAGCGGTCCAGCAAAAGTTAGGGCATAAAAAAGAGAGAGAAAAAATGTAAAGAAAGGAGCAAGCACATACAGATAGATGAACAGCTTTTCATGTTTTACAAAAATAAATAAGCAATCGAGATTTGAAATGAAGTTTGGCCATCTCCTCAAAAATCCCAAAATCCCAGAAAATCCCTTTCCTACCCACCTTAAGCCAAGAAAAACCAAAATCCAAAAATCACCCTAGACAAGGATCACCTCAAACATAAAAAAGAGGGGTGCATCACTTCTTATCACCTCACCCGAGTTAAAAAGGAAAAAAAAAAAAAGAAAGAAAGAAAAAAGAGGATTCAAAAATGAAAATCCCAAAGCAAAGGAAAATACAAAAGAAATGTCAGTGGTGAGCCGATACATGTTACCACAAAACACAAGAGATCCTTGTCTCAATAAATCTTCCAATACCTTGCTGTGTATAACTACCCCTCCTTCCATAAATCACAAACACTTCCTTTGACCTCGCACACTTGCCCTCCACAAACCCTTAGCCAGGAATAAAACTTCCAAACACCTCATCAAGCCAAATAACCATCATAACACATCGATCGTCAGCCAACGCTGAATAAAAATCATCCTACCATTACCCCCAAATACTTCATTAAGCCCAATCATCCTTCGCCCACAAAACACCACAATCCCGAAAAGTCCATTCCGATCAATGACTGATTGCTGTTGTTTTCTCAAATTTTAAATCTTAGGACAACTAAGTTTATCTGTCTACGATGTGTTTGCTCAAAAGAAAAAAAACAAATGATCAGAAAAAAAGAAAGCTGATCAAGAAAAAAAACAAACCCTCAGGAAAAAGAAATGAGGGAACAAAAACAAACAGTCAGAAAAAAGAAAGCTGACAAAATAAAAAGAGGGACTTGCACTCCGAAACCCATTCAAGCTGCATTAAAACAAGGTTTAGTGATCACCAAGTGAGGCTTCTTTCACGCTAAAAGTCAAGACATTTGCACTGAGAACACTACTCAGATCCAAAAGATGGGGCATTCTCTTCACCACCCACCCGCCCTGGTCTTGGGAAAGTCTGTTCACTGCCTACCCCATTCATATATCACCCTCAGTTCATAACCATCATCATAACTCTGTCACCTCATTCAACCTCATCGGGGCAATCTCTCAACTCACTATCCTAAACAAGGCCTTGTCATTCTAATCGGGGCAGCGTTGTCCTTGTTATGACCAGGCAACATCAAACTTTATGGGTTGAGACAAAATCTTTTTTGCTCCACCCTTCATTTCAAAAGCCGAAGCATTCCCAATTCATCATCTTTTACACCCCTAGTTGTTGTCACCACTAGACAGGGGCAAACTATTCACTCATCCAAGACTTGAATTGGGGCAATCTTGTATCTCTTGATCCCTCTCGAGCTTCGGAAATAACCATGTCTGTCATTCCTTCACTTGCCGTAAATGTCCATGCCCTAAATCAATTCCAAGTTAACTGACTCATTCATTCACATTTGCACTCCTATGCATGCTTACTAGACAATGCTTCAAAAAGAGAGAAAACACAAGTTAGTCATGCGATATCTAAGATTCAGTCGTCATTGGAAGGAAGAGAAAACAAGTGAGCTTGTTTGTAAATAAAAACCTTGAGAACACCAGAGTTTGAATCAAATTCAACTTTTCAACGGAATGGTCAATAATCATCTCAATTCCTTGCATCCAAAGTCTCGCATCTCGTCATCACAAAAATGTTTACCTCATGCATCTAGACATTTCAATCTATTCATCATAGCATATGCATCAAAGCATTACATTTGCATCTTCACATTTTGTGCATTCATCACATTGCAAAAACAAACAAGGTGTTCCACGTCGGTTTGCACCATATTAATATTTGCATTTCATAGAGGAAAATAGTAAAAAAGAAAAAGCAAAAATCTTTTCATTGCATTGGCATCATATTAATGTTCGCCGCTTCATAAAGAGGAAAAGAACAAAATCATTTCATGTCATATCATGCATCAAAGTATTGCATTTGCATCCTCACATAGAAAAGTATGGAAAATTTCTTCAACCAGCTTATCTTGGCGCATGAGGGTCGCCCAAAGTTGACCGCTTGTAGGGCTTTAGTGCTCGCTTTATCCTTAGGGATTAGGTTGTATCTTGTAGGGCTTGAGTGCTCGCCTTCATCCTTAGGGATTAGGTTGTTGTTCTGTAGGGCTTTAGTGCTCGCCTTTATCGTTAGGGATTAGGTTGTATCTTGTAGGGCTTGATGCTCGCCTTCATCCTTAGGGATCGGGTTGTTATCCCAGTAGGGCTTTAGTGCTCGCCTTCATCCTTCGGGACTAGGTTGTATCTTGTAGGGACTTAAAGTGTTGACCCTCAGCAAAAAAAAAAAAAAAAAAAAAATAGAAGAAGAAAATCAAAACATTCCCTGTCATCCAGCACTCCATATCATTCATCATTTCACAAACATTCCTTTGTCATTTAATCATCGACATTAAAGCAATGCATTTGCATCATATTAACGTTAGCATTTCCATAAAAGAAAAAGAACAGTAAATCATTGCATCGGACATCGAGCATTGCATCATATTAATGTTTGCGTTTCATGGAAAAAGCAAAAGAAAAAGCGAAATAGAAAAAAGTCGACAAAAGACAAAAGAAAATCAAAAATAGCATCTCCTAGCATTCATCATTACACCAAAATCATAGCATGGCATGCATTTGCATAACACACCCTTGCATAACATGCTTTCGCATAACATGCATCCACACTCCATCTCAATTCCTCGCATCACCGGTGGCGTATCACGCAGTACCTCAATCCAATCGCGGTAGCATTGGCCATTTCAATCAATCAACCAACGAGATTCGTGAATCCCTTCAGAACCCAAGCGTCCCTTCAGGACCCAAGCGTCCCTTCAGACTTCACCTCGTATTCGAGCTACGAGTAAGTCCTTCAGACCTCGTTAGGTCCAGTCGAAAAGGATAGCTGTGTCGGCCTAAGACGTAGCGCAGTCCTAGAGAAGTATCGAGATCTAGACTTGGTATTGTCTCCCCCCGGTCGCTCTTGAAGACCACCTCGCCCGTTGGCAAACTTCGGATCGTCGCGCGGTTCGTTAAAGGCTTTAAGCGACCTCGATTAATTTGCCATCGAGGACCGATACCTTCTTTATTTACTTTCTTTATCGCTTTCTTTATTGCCTTATTTCCTACTTTTTTTGGCTTCTCGAGGGTTGGCACCAATTCATTTCTTGCTTTCGTCGGCCTACTGAGGGTTGACAATTCATTTCCTGTTCTGCTGGCTTACTGAGGGTTGGCACCAATTCATTTCTTGCTTTCGTCGGCCTACTGAGGGTTGACAATTCATTTCTGTTCTCACGGCTTCTGCGAGGGTTGGCACCAATTCATTTCTTGCTTTTGTCGGCCTCACGAGGGTTGACAATTCATTTCTGCTCTGCTTACTTCGAGGGGTTGGCACCAATTCATTTCTTGCTTTCGTCGGCCTCACGAGGGTTGACAATTCATTTCTGTTCTGGCGGCTTCATGAGGTTGGCACCAATTCATTTCTTGCTTTTGTCTCCGCCATTCGAGGGGTTGACAATTCATTTCCTACTTTTTGTTTGGCTTTACCGAGGGTTGGCACCAATTCATTTCTTGCTTTCGCCGGCCTCACGAGGGTTGACAATTCATTTCTGCTTTACCGGCTTAACGAGGGTTGGCACCAATTCATTTCTTGCTTTTGTTTGCTTCTGCGAGGGTTGACAATTCTTTTCTCGCTTTGGCTTATCGAGGGTGGGCACCAATTCATTTCCTCGCTTCTGGCTACTTCGAGGGTTGTTGATTCATTCATTAAAAAGAGAAAGGGAAAATTCGGGTTTCTCCAAATGGACAAAATTGGTATAATTTTTGAATTCTTTATTTCTATTTTACCTTCAAATATGTCTCGCGCAATTCACATTTCTTGGTAAAATCCAAATAAAGAGGACAAATTGTCATACCCCAATTTTGTCCTAGCTTTAGGTCAAAACCCTAATTTTCCCCAAAAATAAATAAGTAGAAGAACAAAGAGCATCATGTATTGCATTTAGGTTTTTAAAAGTCATTTCCAAGTTTCTAAAATCATTTTCGGAGTTGGAATACACTTTTGGAGCAAATTAGAGTTTTTAGGTCAAAGGGTATTTTGGTCATTTTGCAAAAGGGTAATTTCTCAGGGAAAAGCCATGGAACATGCATTTTTGAGTCCTAAAAGTCATCTCATTGTTTTTAAGATGATGTTTGGAGTTAGAAGACATGTTTTATGCAGAGAGTTGAGTTTTGGGGCAAAATTACGGTTTTTTTGACCAAAAGGGCATTTTGGTCATTTCACTAAGACCAATAATTTCTCAGTAAAAACCACTATGCATCTCTTGGGAATTTATTTGGGTCTAAAAGGGTGGAGGTTGTGCATTTTTGTGCACCATTGAAATATTTTTGGCATGGAATTCAAGTTTTGAACAAAAGGGCAAAATGGTCATTTCCTTTGAGGTGGGGTCAACAAAATCAATTTTGGGATTGGTGAGGTCATGGAATTCAGAGCCCAATCATGGAATCATAGGATAGGGCCCAAAATGGCATGAATAAGAAAGAAAGATCTAGAAGGGAATATTCTACATTTTGAATGATGAAAGGATAAGGATTAGTACAAAAATGACAACTTGCAAGTTTTCCACTCATTCTCTCACTTGTGTGCTGCGAATTTCCTCTCATTTCCAGCCCATATTTTGTGCTTTTTCATGCCCATGATCCTTGTGAAATGATCCTTAGCCATTGATTAAAATTTTTGATCAAATCCTAGGCCATAACTCAATGAAAAAAGACCTAAATGCCCCCAACAATTTTTGCTCTCCAAGACCACTCCAAAAACGTGTACAACCAGCTGATTTGTGCTTCTTGAGTGTCCCTAATCCTTGTGCATTGCAATCTTGACCCTCCATTTAAATTCTATCTCAAATCCTAGTGGTTTACAAAAGCACATTGTCACAAATACCCTTAAAATGGCCTTCATATAAAAACCCAAAAATAAGAGACTCACTCACACACACTCTCATTTTCTCAAAACCTAGCAAACAATTCTCTCCTCTCTTCTCTAGCATCAGGCCGTAACCTCCCTCTCCCTCCCCTTCCTTCATTTTTGATTTCTTCTTCATTTCTCACCATCAAACCTTCAATACACTTCATCCTAACAATAAACCACCTTCAAAACTTCCCTAATCCTTCAAGATCCATCAAAATCCACCCAAGAGGAGGCACTTTGCGTGAGATTCAAAAGGATATAGGGGCTGTTCTTCAAGTTACTTTGCTTCATTTTGCTTCTTGCTCCTTTTTCTAGCTAGTTCTTGAGGTAAGTTTTTCATCCTTTGCATTTTCTTTAACTCTCATGATGTAAATCCTTCTTCTACCCCTCTTTTCCTTCTCAAAGGCTTAGAGGACTTGTTTCCAACACTATGACAAGGACATTGGGAGCCTTGGGTGTTGGCAATGAGTCCTTGGCCTAGAGAGGGATTTTCTTGTGTTTTCACCATATTATGTGCATTTCATACTCATTTTTCCATGTCTTCCTTGCATATTTCATTTTGTTGGCACCATTTTTCAAATTAAAAATTCATTTCTCATACATAGAGGTTTCGCCTAAAGCAAAAATTAGGGTTAATATGTGTTCTTGATCATTTCATGGTTTGAAGTTGGAAGATGGCTTGATTTTGAATATGTGTGGTTTAGGGTTTTGGTTTCAAAAATTAGGGGTTTATGTTTCCTTTTTGTGTTTCTTAATGTTTAGTGTGAACAAAATATATGAGTTGCTTGATTGTTGTTTAGTGGTATAGCATGACAATTTAGGGTTTTATCTTGTGTATGGTTCTATGTGTTGATTATGCAATTAGTATGAAATAAATTGGTGTTTAGGATATAGCATGGTTTCGGCCTTGAGGGCCATTTTTGTGCAATATTTTGTGCTTAAAATGTGTGTTTTATCTTGTGTAGATAAGTATAATTGTGTTAATGTTATTTTTAACCTTTCACCACTCATTTACTTTTTACCCTACCACTTCACTAACTTTTTACCAAAAAAAGCATAAAAACATTTTACCACCTACTTACTCTTTACTTTACTACCTCATTAACTTTTTACTTTTTTATATTCTTACTTTACCATCTCATTAAATAATTACCATTTACCTCATGCATCTTTTTACTTTACCATTCATTAACTTTTTACTAAAAGTTTTACTACTTATCAATTTGCAAAAATACCCAAAACATTTTTACACTTTGCATTTCATCACTTGTGTGATACATACTTGTGTTTGCACATTAATACTTGCATGCTTTCATATGCTCACATGTTCATGCATTCTCATATGCTTATGCCTATTGCATTCTCTTACTCTCTTACATGATCATACATTCATTAATATTATATCATCCATTCATAAATAAAATGTTCATGCATTCCCATATGCTTATGCCTATTGCATTCATTAACCTTATGTTATGCATTCATTCTTACATGTTATGCCTCTTGCATTCATGCTTACATGTTCATGCATTTGTTTATACTATGTCTTGCATTCATTGATGCTCATTCATTCATTGTATGCTCATGCACAGTTACCTCGTGTGCATTCATGTCTACATGTTCATTCATCCAAACTAGGAATATCCTATGCCTATGATCAATTGCATTCTATTGTCTATGATGCCATTTAAATGTCTTGATTTAATTGTGTGCCCTTTCATCCCCTTGTATGACCTCCTAATGAAGACGTAAGCCTACATGCATGTTGTAGCACAGAGTAATTAGGGTAAATACACCTCTTTCTCACACACACGCACACAATTGTCTTGAGAAATTTGCCTTGCATCTTTGACAATTGAATCCTTTGATTATATTGGCATGTTTAATCTTGGTTGATGAATAACATGTCCATGATTGCTTGATTGTGGAGGTATGAGTCTTATTCATTCATTTGCACTTGGTTATGGATTTAGAATTGATTGAAATGTTCTACTTGTTTTCGTAAATCTTTTCCAAACCAAATTCTTTTCTAAAACAAATTTTCAAAGCAAAATCAAATGTTTTTCCAATAAAAACCCCTTTTCCTAAAAACTCATAAGGAGGCAAGTCGGACGTGACGGCCGATGTTGTCTAGAGTCTCGAGACCGAGTCAGATGCGCTTCAAACGTCTTAGGATACTTATGAGAAATAAAACAAATAATTGATAATTTCAAACCCTTTTTCCAAAATGAGCAAGGTATCGATTCGGATGTACTTAGATATTGGTTAGCGTCTTAGGGTTAGCGGTAGTCAGCGATTAAATGGCGAGCCTAAGATACTTGCTCAATAAAAGCAATCAACCTTGCAACAAACCCTTTTCCTAAAAAAATCAAAAAGATCATTTTTTCAAAAAGTAGCGGGGCACGCTCGTGCAGACAAAGTGGGGGATGTCTTTGTTCTAGGTCTATTGGACTGTACAGTCTAGGACCGAAAACCCCTACAATAAAAAACACCAACACACTTCTTTCCTAAAAAATCGCAAAAGCCGTCTTCGGACGCACAAAACGAGAACTACGTAGCTTTGATCCTCATCTCGGTGAGGGTATACCGTAGGAGCGGGTTCCTGTCCCGTCAAGCACCCTTTTAAAAAAATCTTTGTTTTGTTCCGCTTTTCAAAGATACCAAAAATATTCTTTTTCCCGTTTCCAATAAAATAATTTCTCAATCGAAACAAAAAGAAAAGAAAAGAAGTAGAACGATCGTTTCAAATCAAACATTTCAAAACCACACATCAAATTAAAGGTTCCTTTCGGTAGAAAGGAGGTGCGGTGCTTATACCTTCCCCGCACTCTAACCGAATTTCCTAACCTACATCTCTTATTTTCGAAAAGACCACCCGCCTTGTATAAAAAGACGTTTTTTCAATGTTTTCGTCTCAAAACTAAAATATTGGTGGCGGCTTCATATTTTCCCACGTTGTACATCGAGAAGTCCAAACCGGATTTTTCGGGGTGCAACAAAGATGGCTATCATACCCCAATTTTGTCCTAGCTTTAGGTCAAAACCCTAATTTTCAACCAAAAATAAATAAATTAAAGCTTGACATGCATTTTAGAGTTTAAAAGTCATTCAAGGGTTTTTAGGATTATGTTTAGGGTTAAAATGCATTTTTCGACAATAAACAAGTTTTTAGGTCAAAGGGTATTTTGGTCATTTTGCAAAAGGGTAATTTCTCGGGAAAAGCCATGGAACATGCATTTTTGAGTCCTAAAAGTCATCTCATTGTTTTTAAGATGATGTTTGGAGTTGGAAGACATGTTTTATGCAGAGTTGAGTTTTGGGGCAAAATTACGGTTTTTTTGACCAAAAGGGCATTTTGGTCATTTCACTAAGACCAATAATTTCTCAGTAAAAACCACTATGCATCTCTTGGGGAATTTATTTGGGTCTAAAAGGGTGGAGGTTGTGCATTTTTGTGCACCATTGAAATATTTTTGGCATGGAATTCAAGTTTTGAACAAAAGGGCAAAATGGTCATTTCCTTTGAGGTGGGGTCAACAAAATCAATTTTGGGATTGGTGAGGTCATGGAATTCAGAGCCCAATCATGGAATCATAGGATAGGGCCCAAAATGGCATGAATAAGAAAGAAAGATCTAGAAGGGAATATTCTACATTTTGAATGATGAAAGGATAAGGATTAGTACAAAAATGACAACTTGCAAGTTTTCCACTCATTCTCTCACTTGTGTGCTGCGAATTTCCTCTCATTTCCAGCCCATATTTTGTGCTTTTTCATGCCCATGATCCTTGTGAAATGATCCTTAGCCATTGATTAAAATTTTTTGATCAAATCCTAGGCCATAACTCAATGTTAAAAGACCTAAATGCCCCCAACAATTTTTGCTCTCCAAGACTACTCCAAAAACGTGTACAACCAGCTGATTTGTGCTTCTTGAGTGTCCCTAATCCTTGTGCATTGCAATCTTGACCCTCCATTTAAATTCTATCTCAAATCCTAGTGGTTTACAAAAGCACATTGTCACAAATGCCCTTAAAATTGGTCCTCATATAAAAGCCCAAAAATTAGAGACTCACTCACACACACTCTCATTTTGCAAACCTAGAAGAAAAACCTCTCCTCCTCTCCTCCTCTCTCAGCCGAAACCATCTCCCTCCTCTCACCCCTCCATTAATTCACCTTCATTCACCAAAGCACCTTAAAAACTACCTCTCACAACCTTGCCTCTTCCCTCTCACTCAAAAAACACAAAAAACAATTCTTCTCTCCCTTATTTCCAACACAAGGCCGTAGCCATCTCCATCTTCCCTCTCCTCTATTTCTTCAATTTCTTCTTTCCCTCTTAGGATTAAGGTAAAAACCCTTGATACCTTTGCATCATCTTCAAGCATTTTGCATTAGAAATTATTTTCTTCTCTTCATCTCACATTTTCTTCATTATTTAGCATATTTATCATTTTCATTTTCATAATGTAGCTTGTTGTTGTTGATGGGTGAAATTTGGCATTTCACCCTTAATAAATAGATTTTATGGTGCTTTATTGTAGTTTTGTTGTCATTTCACTAAACAAAAATATGTTCAAGTTGATTGTGTATTTTTTTTCATTCAATGTTGTCATGAGTATTTTACTTTAGTAGTAAATGTTGTTATTGTTAGTGGTTGATGATCTAGTCATGTGATTTACCACTAGTGCTTAAGGCACTTTGATTTGAGTGGAAAAGATGACTAGAAAGGATTCAACCCATTATATTTGATTTTATGTTTCTTGAGATTTAAATTTAGTTTAGTTATTGTTAGTGTTTGATGATCTAGTCATGTGATTTACCACTAGTGCTTAAGGCACTTTGATTTGAGTGGAGAAGATGACTAGAAGGGATTCAACACATTTGCTACTTTGATTATGTTAATCTTCATGCTAAAATATTCTTAAGTTATTTATTTGTTGCTCTTTGCAAAATAATGGTTAATTTTATTGTTAGCATTTTATTTTAGAGGTTGCTAGTGTTGTTAGTATTGATGATCTAGCAAGATGATTCATCACTAGTACCTTAAGGTACTTTAATCCAAGTGAAGAAGATTGCTAGAAGGGATTCAAATAGCTTATTTGATCATTTGTTCTTTTGGATTATCAAATTAGCTTATTAATGTTCAAGTTTCCAAGCATAAGTTCACTTTCTACCCTTCTTCCCTTACATATATAGTTTCGGCCTTGAGCCAATTTTTAGGAGTTGTTCTTGTTAATTGTTGTTCTTCATGTATTCATGTTTGTTCATGTAATTAGGTTAAGTTTGATGAAGAAATTTGTGGGTTTAGGTATATATATGGTTCGGTTTTAGCTAGGTTTTTGATGCACCCTTTTGATTTTTACCTACTTTTGTATATATATGGTGGATAATTTGGAAATGAGTTGTTTGAGCCCTTACATGATAGATATGCCACTGTTTTGAACCCTTCATGGGTAAAGTTTGCACTTGTATAAATTGTTTGCAATTTGAATTATGATCCCATATTAAATTGTGTTGATTTTAGTGCATTCACCTTGTTAAATTGCATGTAATAGCTTTGGGTTTGACTTGAAATAGCTAGGTTTTGGTTAATTCTTGTTACTCTCTTGTGAATGCATGATATTTGGGGCTTGATTGTGGGGATTAAGGGGTTTCGGCCTTAAGGTTAGGAATTAGGGTTTTGTCTTTTTTTTTTTTTTTTTTAATTTATTAAGGTGCAATTGTGGTTCAAAATAATTTTTCTCAAGTTGTTATAACATGATTTGCTTGCCATTTGTAGATAGTTTAGCAAGATCCAATTTCCTACCCTTAAGCTACATTGTTTAATTGTTGATGCTTTAATGTCATTCTTGTGCATTCTTGTTGCCAAATAATAATGGGCATGCTTGTGTCCTAATTATATTGTGGATTACTTTGTTTGCAATTTAATAAGTATTGTGTTTTGGTTTTGACTTAAAAATTGATTGAATGTTCTACTTTCTTTTCTTTGTGGCCAATGCCATCCTCAAATTCTTTTCTTATTCTTTTATTTGACAAAAAAAAAGCTCTTTTCCAAGTCAACACTCTTCAAATCATTTTCATAAATTAATCAAATCTTTTGAGGTCAATAAATAATTTCTTTTTTAAAACTCATGAGGGGGCAGTCGGACGTCGGCCGGGTGTTGTCTAGCGTCCTAAGACCGGAGTCAGACAGCTCAAACGTCTTAGGATACTTGTGAGGAATAAAACAAATAATTAATAATTTCAAACCCTTTTTCTAAAAAAATCAAAAGATCATTTTCCAAAAGTAGTGGGGCACGTCGTCCGTGCACGCGGGGATGTCTATGTTTTAGGTCTTTTGGACTGCATGCTGATCTAGGACCGAGAACCCCTACAATAAAAACACCAATCCGCTTCTTTCATGAAAATCACAAAAGCCGTCTTCGGGCGCAAAAAATACTTTTTCCAAAAAAATCACAAAAGCCGTCTTCGGACGCAAAAAGCACACTCTTTTCAAAATCACAAAAGCCGTCTTCGGACGCAAAAATCACACTTTTAAAGATCATCAAAGCCGTCTTCGGACGCACAAACGAGAACTACGTAGCTTTGATCCCTCATCTCGGTGAGGGTACGTAGGAGCGGGTTCCTGTCCCGTCAAGCACGCTTTTAAAAAAAAATCCTTGTTTTGTTCCGCTTTTCAAGGATATCAAAAAAATATTCTTTTCTCGTTTCCAATAAGATATTTTCTCAATCAAAAGAAAAGAAAAGAAGTAGAAGATTGTTTCAAATCAAATCTTTCAAAACCACACATCAAATTAAAGGTTCCCTTTCGGTAGAAAGGAGGTGCGGGGTGCTTATACCTTCCCCGTACCTAACCGACCCCCGAACCTACATCTCTTGTTTTCGAAAAGACCACCCGCCTTGTATAAAAAGACGTTTTTTCAATGTTTTCGTCTCAAAACTAAAATATTGGTGGCGGCTTCATATTTTCCCACGTTGTACATCGAGAAGTCCAAACCGGATTTTTCGGGGTGCAACAGCTGGCGACTTCACTGGGGACAACTTTTCTTTTTTTTAGAAAAAAACGAGGGTCAAGCCTAATTAATTTGGTGCGTGGTTTAAATTGTTTGATTTGAAAATTTTTCGTTCTATCTTTTCTTTTCTTTTTCTTTTTTTCTTTCTTTGTCTGTAAATGCTTGATGGCTTCTCTTGCATCATTGTGTACAATTGTGTTGCATTCATGTTTCTACACTTATTTCTTGTTTCTTCTCCTATCCCTTTCTTTCTTTACTTATGCATCATATTCCCCTTATCTCGCATGTCCCCCTCTTCTTCGCTCCCTTTCTTTGGTAAGTTCATGCATTTTTCCCCTTCTATTATGATCCCCTCTTCTTAGCTCCTCTTCTTAAGGTAAGTAGAGTTTTAGATGTTTGTTAATACCTTAGGGTAATTTCTTGCTTAGACTTGAATGATATGTGCAAAACCCTAGGGTAGACGCACTATCTTTGTCCGGATCAAGCTTCGGATTTTCTTTGCAGGTGGGGGGGTATATGCATCATTATGCTCCTACACACACTTTCACTGTTTTTACCCTTGTGTGACTTTTTGGTGAGACAGCCCTATACCCGGGCTAGAGTATATCTTAGGCTAGAACGAAGTCATTAGTGGCTGCACACTCGACGTCGCGTTTTTCGTGTGGTTGCGAAGACTTCACCTAGAGTTTGGCCTTGTTCGAAGGGCTCATCACTTGGACGTACGTCCCTGCTGATCGGTGCACTCGGATAAGGTCGTTGGCTCTAGGAACCTTATTTAGGGCTCTCTTGTTAGTGCTTACCTTGAAGTACCCCTAAAAAAGCCTTAGATCCTGTCTCCTAAGAAACCCTGTAGGACACAAAGGAGCTACATACCCCTGCATCCAAACCTTTTTTGAAAAACGATTATTTTTCCAGAATTCCAACTGTTGAAAATCCTATGTTGTAAATAATTTTCTTTCAATCATCCTCATCATGCATTCATTCATGCATGTCAAGTCGCATTATCGCCGTCATCTTCATATAAAGACATCATTTGCATTGCATAAAACAAAAACTTGATAAAATTCATACATGCATTTTTTCTCTATCTCATTAAGGTTTGTTAGGAGTGCATTCTCCGCACGTGTGCATTTCCATTCACTAAGGCTTTTTTCCCCTAATTTTTCGAAAGATCCAAAAAAAATTGTGTCTTATTAGGGGCGCGTCTCATGCATCATTGTTTTCCTTTTTCACACATCATGAAAAAATAATACATTAACCTCTCATTTTGCATGCAATTCCATTCAATAAAAAAATCATGTCTTTCCATGCATTTTTTTTATCATTGTGAGTATCATGCATTTCATTGCGCAAAAAAATGAAAACAAGAAAGCATTTCATTCATAATCATGAACAAAAATCATCATCAAATTTATTCAAAATGTAGCATTCATGCATCATTTCATTAACCTCATTCCTCAATACATGCATCTTTCAAAAAGGAAGGGGCATTGGCATTTCATACTTTGCATTGTCTCTAAAAAAAATCATCATTTAGAAAAAGTATCATTCCTAAGAAAGGGGGGCATCAACATTTCATATCTTGTCTTGCCTCTATAAAAATCATTTTGCATCCTACATCGTTGCATCATTTGCATTAAATAAATTCTAATTTTGAATCATTCGTCTTGCATTCCATTTCATTACATAAAAATGAAAACAATTATCATCTTCATAGCATAAGCATTTCATTCATAATCAAAAAAGAGGAAAAAGCTCCTCGCCAAGTTCATCCAAAACATGGCATTCATGCATAAGCATTATTTCAAAAAAGGACACAGTTAGAACTACGTACGCTTTGATTCCTCATCACAGGGAAGGATACGTAGGAGCGGGTCCGCCCGTCAAGCATAACAAATAAAAATTTCATTTTGAAAAAGTATCTTTCTCGCATCATTCAAAAATGCATTTCATTTTGCATCAAAATCATAAAAACCTTTTAGAATAATTACACTTTTCAAGTAATCATTTTTCCACTTGCATATCATAGTGTTTTCACATACAATAAAGAGTTTGGATGAGAGACGAGATGGTCTTGCAAAACAATCATTCTTTCAAAATTTCAAGGTGTTCCAAGGCATTCGGTTTTTCACGTCAATAGCTCATTTGTATTTCCTTCAAAGAATAAAAAGGCATTGCATCTCATCCATTCCATGATAAAAGACTGAAACAGTTCATCAAAAGTTTTTATATCATGATTTAACCAATGTTAAACTCTCTGTGAAGCGTTCTTCTAGTAAGCATGCATGCCACGTGCATTTTCTCTTGTTTGAGTCGACCAATTTCCTTCAATCATCATCATTCCTCATCCAAGTCTAATCCCGCCCGTCCACCCATAAAGCGCATATTCTCTCCCATCGATTGCATACCGACTTTTTGGTTCATTCTCACTAACACTTTAAGTCCTCCATGTCAAAAAGTCTGTGATCACTAATTTCCCTTGTTAGTATCATATTCAATGAGTGCAAGTCTTTCAAAAATAATAATAATAAACAAGAAAATAAGCTCTCTAGGTTGAAAACCCGCAAAGGGCGCCTAGACAAAAAAAAAAAAGCGCGGTGGATTGAAAACTCATAAAGAGCGATCCAGGCAAAAGTTAGGGCATATAAAAAAAGAGAGAAAATGTAAAGAAAGGAGCAAGCACATATAGATAGATGAACAGCTTTCATGTTTTACAAAAAATAAATAAGCAATCGATTTGAAATGAAGTTTGGCCATCTCCTCAAAAATCCCAAAATCCCGAGAAAGTCCCTTTCCTACCCACCTTAAGCCAAGAAAGACCAAAATCCAAAAATCACCCTAGACAAGGATCACCTCAAATATAAAAAAAAAAAAACACGATGCATCACTTCTTATCACTCACCCGAGTCAAAGAAAGAATCAAAAAAAAAAAGGGAAAAAAAAAGAAGAAAGGGGATTCAAAAATGAAAATCCCAAAGCAAAGGAAAATACAAAAGAAATGTCACGGTGAGTGATACATGTTACCACAAAACACAAGAGATCCTTGTCTCAATAAATCTTCCAATACCTTCTTGTGTATAACTACCCCTCTTCCATAAATCACAAACACTTCCTTTGACCTCGGCACCTTGCCTCCACAAACCCTTAGCCAGAATAAAACTTCCAAACACCTCATCAAGCCAAATAACCATCATAACACATCGATCGTCAGCCAACGCTGAATAAAAATCATCCTACCATTACCCCCAAATACTTCATTAAGCCCAATCATCCTTCGCCCACAAAACACCACAATCCCGAAAAGTCCATTCCGATCAATGATGATTCTTTGTTGTTTTCTCAAATTTTAAATCTTAGGACAACTAAGTTTATCTGTCTACGATGTGTTTGCTCAAAAGAAAAAAAACAAATGATCAGAAAAAAAGAAAGCTGATCAAGAAAAAAAACAAACCCTCAGGAAAAAGAAATGAGGGAACAAAAACAAACAGTCAGAAAAAAGAAAGTCGACAAAATAAAAAGAGGACTTGCACTCAAAACCCATTCAAGCCGCATTAAAACAAGGTTTAGTGATCACCAAGTGAGGCTTCTTTCACGCTAAAAGTCAAGACATTTGCACCGAGAACACTACTCGAGATCCAAAAGATGGGGCACTCTCTTCACCTCCCGCCCACCCTGGTCTTGGGAATGTCTATTCAATGCCCTCCCATGTCACTCCAGTTGTCAATACCTCCAAGCAGGGGCAAGGGCGTTCCCATTCCTTCACCTCATTCAACCTCACCGGGGCAATCTCTCAACTCACTATCCTAAACAAGGCCCTGTCATTCTAATTGGGGCAGTTTTGTCCTTGTTATGACCAGTGGCAACATCAAACTTTATGGGTTGAGACAAAATCTCTTCTCGCCCCACCTTTCATTTCAAAAGCCGAAGCATTCCCAATTCATCATCTTCTACACCCTAGTTGTTGTCACCACTAGACAGGGGCAAGCTATTCACTCATCAAAGACCTGAATTGGGGCAATCTTGTATCTCTTGATCCCTCATGAGCTTCGACAATAACTGTGTCTGTCATTCCTTCACTCGTCATGAATGTCCATCCCAAGTGAACTGACTCACTCATTCACATTTGCACTCCTATGCATGCTTACTAGACAATGCTTCAAAAAGAGAGAACACAAGTTGTTTACGTGGTATCTGAAATTCAGTCATCATGGAAAGGAAAGAGAAACAAATGAGGCTATTTGTAAATAAAAACCTTGAGAACACGAGTTTGAATCAAATTCAACTTTTCAACGGAATGGTCAATAATCATCTCAATTCCTTGCATCCAAAGTCTCGCATCTCGTCATCACAAAAATGTTTACCTCATGCATCTAGGCATTTCAATCTATTCATCATAGCATATGCATCAAAGCATTACATTTGCATCTTCACATTTTGTGCATTCATCACATAGCAAAAACAAAAAGGTGTTCCACGTCTGTTGCACCATATTAATATTTGCATTTCATAGAGGAAAATAGTAAAAAGAAAAAGCAAAAATCTTTTCATTGCATTGGCATCATATTAATGTTCGCCTCTTCATAAAGAGGAAAAGAACAAAATCATTTCATGTCATATCATGCATCAAAGTATTGCATTTGCATCCTCACATAGAAAAGTTTGGAAAATTTCTTTAACCGATTATCTTGGCGCATGAGGGTCGCCCAAAGTTGACCGCTTGTAGGGCTTTAGTGCTCGCTTTTATCCTTAGGGATTAGGTTGTATCTTGTAGGGCTTCAGTGTTCGCGCCTTCATCCTTAGGGATTAGGTTGTTATCCCGTAGGGCTTTAGTGCTCGCTTTTTATCCTTAGGGATTAGGTTAGGTTGTATCTTGTAGGGCTTCAGTGCTGCGCGCCATCATCCTTAGGGATTAGGTTGTTATTCTGTAGGGCTTTAGTGCTCGCTTTATCGTTAGGGATTAGGTTGTATCTTGTAGGGCTTCATGCTCGCCTTCATCCTGTGGGATTAGGTTGTTATCCCGTAGGGCTTTAGTGCTCGCCTTCATCCTTCGGGACTAGGTTGTATCTTGTAGGGACTTAAAGTGTTGACCTCAAAAAAAAAAAAAAAAAATAAAATAAAAAAATAAAATAAATAAATAAATAGAAGAAGAAAATCAAAACATTCCCTGTCATCCAACACTCCATATCATTCATCATTTCACAAACATTCCTTTGTCATTTAATCATCAGACATTAAAGCAATGCATTTGCATCATATTAACGTTAGCATTTCCATAAAAGAAAAAGAATGCAAATCATTGCATCAAACATCGTGAGCATTACATCATATTAATGTTTATGTTTCATGGAAAAAGCAAAAAGAAAAAATAGTCAGGAAAAAAAAAAAGTTGACAAAAGACAAAAGAAAATCAAAAATAGCATCTCCTAGCATTCATCATTACACCATAATCATAGCATTGCATGCATTTGCATAACACACCCTTGCATAACATGCTTTACGCGCATAACATGCATCCACACTCCATCTCAATTCCTCGCATCACCGACGTATGCGGTACCTCAATCCAAAGGCGGTAGCATTGGCCATTTCAATCAATCAACCAACAGATTCGTGAATCCGCCAGACCTGGCGTCCTTCAGGACCCAAGCGTCCCTTCAGACTTCACCTCGTATTCGAGCTACGAGTAAGTCCTTCAGACCTCGTTAGGTCCAGTCGAAAAGGATAGCTGTGTCGGCCTAAGACGTAGCGCAGTCCTAGAGAAGTATCGAGATCTAGACTTGGTATTGTCTCCCCCGGCCGCTCGGAAGACCACCTCGCGCCCGCTGGCAAACTCGGATCGTCGCGCGGTTCGTTAAAAGGCTTTAGCGACCTCCGATGTCGGTTTCATCGAGGACCGATACCTTCTTTACTGCCTTCTTTACTGCTTTCTTTATCGCTTTCTTTATCGCTTCATTCCCTGTTTTGCCGGCTTACTGAGGGTTGGCACCAATTTATTTCCTGTTTCGCGGACTTACTGAAGGTCGGCGCTTATCCTTTTAATAATATAAAAAAAAAGGAAACGTGGGGTATAATTTCTGAATTCTTTATCTTTATTTTGTCTCAGAATATGTTTCGGCCAATTCATATTCTTTGCTAAAATCCAGACAAAGAATAAAGAAAGAGAAAAAGGAAAAGAAAATTCGGGTCTTTCCCAAGTGGACAAAATTAGTATAATTTCTGGATTCTTTATCTCTATTTTGCCTCGGAATATGTTTCGGCCAATTCATATTCCTTGTTAAAATTTAGATAAAGAGGCAAAATTGTCATACCCCAATTTTGTCCTAGCTTTAGGTCAAAACCCTAATTTTCAACCAAAAATAAATAAATTAAAGCTTGACATGCATTTTAGAGTTTAAAAGTCATTCAAGGGTTTTTAGGATTATGTTTAGGGTTAAAATGCATTTTTGGACAATAAACAAGTTTTTAGGTCAAAGGGTATTTTGGTCATTTTGCAAAAGGGTAATTTCTCGGAAAAGCCATGGAACATGCATTTTTGAGTCCTAAAAGTCATCTCATTGTTTTTAAGATGATGTTTGGAGTTGGAAGACATGTTTTATGCAGAGAGTTGAGTTTTGGGGCAAAATTACGGTTTTTGACCAAAAGGGCATTTTGGTCATTTCACTAAGACCAATAATTTCTCAGTAAAAACCACTATGCATCTCTTGGGGAATTTATTTGGGTCTAAAAGGGTGGAGGTTGTGCATTTTTGTGCACCATTGAAATATTTTTGGCATGGAATTCAAGTTTTGAACAAAAGGGCAAAATGGTCATTTCCTTTGAGGTGGGGTCAACAAAATCAATTTTGGGATTGGTGAGGTCATGGAATTCAGAGCCCAATCATGGAATCATAGGATAGGGCCCAAAATGGCATGAATAAGAAAGAAAGATCTAGAAGGGAATATTCTACATTTTGAATGATGAAAGGATAAGGATTAGTACAAAAATGACAACTTGCAAGTTTTCCACTCATTCTCTCACTTGTGTGCTGCGAATTTCCTCTCATTTCCAGCCCATATTTTGTGCTTTTTCATGCCCATGATCCTTGTGAAATGATCCTTAGCCATTGATTAAAATTTTTTGATCAAATCCTAGGCCATAACTCAATGTTAAAAGACCTAAATGCCCCCAACAATTTTTGCTCTCCAAGACTACTCCAAAAACGTGTACAACCAGCTGATTTGTGCTTCTTGAGTGTCCCTAATCCTTGTGCATTGCAATCTTGACCCTCCATTTAAATTCTATCTCAAATCCTAGTGGTTTACAAAAGCACATTGTCACAAATGCCCTTAAAATTGGTCCTCATATAAAAGCCCAAAAATAAGAGACTCACTCACACACACTCTCATTTTGTAAACCTAGAAGAAAAACCTCTCCTCCTCTCCTCCTCTCTCAGCCGAAACCATCTCCTCCCTCTCACCCCTCCATTAATTCACCTTCATTCACCAAAGCACCTTAAAACTACCTCTCACAACCTTGCCTCTTCCCTCTCACTCAAAAACACAAAAACAATTCTTCTCTCCCTTATTTCCAACACAAGGCCGTAGCCATCTCCATCTTCCCTCTCCTCTATTTCTTCAATTTCTTCTTTCTCTCTTAGGATTAAGGTAAAACCCTTGATACCTTTGCATCATCTTCAAGCATTTTGCATTAGAAATTATTTTCTTCTCTTCATCTCACATTTTCTTCATTATTTAGCATATTTATCATTTTCATTTTCATAATGTAGCTTGTTGTTGTTGATGGGTGAAATTTGGCATTTCACCCTTAATAAATAGATTTTATGGTGCTTTATTGTAGTTTTGTTGTCATTTCACTAAACAAAAATATGTTCAAGTTGATTGTGTATTTTTTCATTCAATGTTGTCATGAGTATTTTACTTTAGTAGTAAATGTTGTTATTGTTAGTGGTTGATGATCTAGTCATGTGATTTACCACTAGTGCTTAAGGCACTTTGATTTGAGTGGAAAAGATGACTAGAAAGGATTCAACCCATTATATTTGATTTTATGTTTCTTGAGATTTAAATTTAGTTTAGTTATTGTTAGTGTTTGATGATCTAGTCATGTGATTTACCACTAGTGCTTAAGGCACTTTGATTTGAGTGGAGAAGATGACTAGAAGGGATTCAACACATTTGCTACTTTGATTATGTTAATCTTCATGCTAAAATATTCTTAAGTTATTTATTTGTTGCTCTTTTGCAAAATAATGGTTAATTTTATTGTTAGCATTTTATTTTAGAGGTTGCTAGTGTTGTTAGTATTGATGATCTAGCAAGATGATTCATCACTAGTACCTTAAGGTACTTTAATCCAAGTGAAGAAGATTGCTAGAAGGGATTCAAATAGCTTATTTGATCATTTGTTCTTTTGGATTATCAAATTAGCTTATTAATGTTCAAGTTTCCAAGCATAAGTTCACTTTCTACCCTTCTTCCCTTACATATATAGTTTCGGCCTTGAGCCAATTTTTAGGAGTTGTTCTTGTTAATTGTTGTTCTTCATGTATTCATGTTTGTTCATGTAATTAGGTTAAGTTTGATGAAGAAATTTGTGGGTTTAGGTATATATATGGTTCGGTTTTAGCTAGGTTTTTGATGCACCCTTTTGATTTTTACCTACTTTTGTATATATATGGTGGATAATTTGGAAATGAGTTGTTTGAGCCCTTACATGATAGATATGCCACTGTTTTGAACCCTTCATGGGTAAAGTTTGCACTTGTATAAATTGTTTGCAATTTGAATTATGATCCCATATTAAATTGTGTTGATTTTAGTGCATTCACCTTGTTAAATTGCATGTAATAGCTTTGGGTTTGACTTGAAATAGCTAGGTTTTGGTTAATTCTTGTTACTCTCTTGTGAATGCATGATATTTGGGGCTTGATTGTGGGGATTAAGGGTTTCGGCCTTAAGGTTAGGAATTAGGGTTTTGTCTTTTTTTTTTTTTTTAATTATTAAGGTGCAATTGTGGTTCAAAATAATTTTTCTCAAGTTGTTATAACATGATTTGCTTGCCATTTGTAGATAGTTTAGCAAGATCCAATTTCCTACCCTTAAGCTACATTGTTTAATTGTTGATGCTTTAATGTCATTCTTGTGCATTCTTGTTGCCAAATAATAATGGGCATGCTTGTGTCCTAATTATATTGTGGATTACTTTGTTTGCAATTTAATAAGTATTGTGTTTTGGTTTTGACTTAAAAATTGATTGAATGTTCTACTTTCTTTTCTTTGTGGCCAATGCCATCCTCAAATTCTTTTCTTATTCTTTTATTTGACAAAAAAAAAAGCTCTTTTCCAAGAGTCAACACTCTTCAAATCATTTTCATAAATTAATCAAATCTTTTGAGGTCAATAAATAATTTCTTTTTTAAAACTCATGAGGGGGCAAGTCGGACGTGACGGCGGGTGTTGTCTAGCGTCCTAAGACCGGAGTGTCATGACTCAAACGTCTTAGGATACTTGTGAGAATAAAACAAATAATTAATAATTTCAAACCCTTTTTCTAAAAAAATCAAAAGATCATTTTCCAAAAGTAGTGGGGCACGTCGTCCGTACGGGCGGGGATGTCTATGTTTTAGGTCTTTTGGACTGTACAGTCTAGGACCGAGAACCCCTACAATAAAAAACACCAATCCGCTTCTTTCATGAAAATCACAAAAGCCGTCTTCGGGCGCAAAAAATACTTTTTCCAAAAAAATCACAAAAGCCGTCTTCGGACGCAAAAAGCACACTCTTTTCAAAATCACAAAAGCCCGCCTCTTGGACGCAAAAATCACACTTTTAAAGATCATCAAAGCCGTCTTCGGACGCACAAACGAGAACTACGTAGCTTTGATCCCTCATCTCGGTGAGGGTACGTAGGAGCGGGTTCCTGTCCCGTCAAGCACGCTTTTAAAAAAAAATCCTTGTTTTGTTCCGCTTTTCAAGGATATCAAAAAAATATTCTTTTCTCGTTTCCAATAAGATATTTTCTCAATCAAAAGAAAAGAAAAGAAGTAGAAGATTGTTTCAAATCAAATCTTTCAAAACCACACATCAAATTAAAGGTTCCCTTTCGGTAGAAAGGAGGTGCGGGAATGCTTATACCTTCCCGTACCTAACCGATTCCCGAACCTACATCTCTTGTTTTCGAAAAGACCACCCGCCTTGTATAAAAAGCGTTTTTCAATGTTTTCGTCTCAAAACTAAAATATTGGTGGCGGCTTCATATTTTCCCACGTTGTACATCGAGAAGTCCAAACCGGATTTTTCGGGTGCAACAAATTAGACTTCACTCGGGGACAACTTTTCTTTTTTTAGAAAAAAAGCGCGAGGTCAAGCCTAATTAATTTGGTGCGTGGTTTAAATTGTTTGATTTGAAAATTTTTCGTTCTATCTTTTCTTTTCTTTTTCTTTTTTCTTTCTTTGTCTCAAATGCTTGATGGCTTCTCTTGCATCATTGTTCTTTGTCTGTAAATTGATAAAGGGGGCGGCCCTTTATCAATTTGACAAGCCGTGGCCCAAATGCAGCTGCTCGCCGCTCGGGGCATTGATGTGACACTTGCGTGCAGTGCGGCCCGACCATGTGGTCGGGTGAGAGATCATCGTGCGGCAAGGATGGATGATGATGGCAAGATGGTCCGCAAGCGATGCCTCGTGATCCTTGCTCGTGCCAAGAAGTGATTAGCTTTTTATTTTGCCCGCCTGCGAGCGGTTTATCAGTTTGTGATTTCGGTATCTTTGTAACTACTTCTTTTACGTTCCGCCTTTGAGCGGTTTATCATCCGGACGTCTTGCTTTGTAATAAATTTCAACTTTTTTGTTTAACTTGTTTCTTACATTCATATGCATCGTTATCCTCGCATTTTTCTAAGTTACGAAAGCTAGGCCGGTTGTAGGCCGCCATTTTTGGCCTTCACTAAGGCGTTCATTTTAGGCCGATCGTTGGCCCATTTGCGCTTCTTCGAAGCACTCGTTTTGGGCTGCTCAGAGCCCTATTTTCGTTGGGTGGATCACTACTTGATCTTTGTAGGTCGCCGCGGCGTGCGCTACCATCGATTATGGGTTTTCACTTAACCGCTTGGGCCACTTCGTGGCACTCTTTGTAGGTCGCCGACGGCTCACGATCGCCGTGGGTTATCACTTAACCGCTTGGGCCACTTTGGCACTCTTTGTAGGTCGCCGCGGCCTACGATCGCTAAATGGTTATCACTTAACCCTTGGGCCACTTCGGTGGCACTCTTTGTAGGTCGCTCGCCGGCCTACGATCGCTCGTGGGTTATCACTTAACCCTTGGGCCACTTCGGTGGCAATACGGTGCCGCCGTTATGCGGCCGGTCACTAGTTGTTCGCGAAATTTAAAACAGATGTAATTTAACGGACGGGCCTCGTAAAAAACCCCTGGGGAAAAAGCGCCGCGATATTTATTCATTCAATTGATCGATCGATTACAAAATGGGGTACTAAACATAGTACTGCTTTAACTTGTCACTATTCCATGTCCTGGGGATGATCGCCCCTTCCACGGGCCTTCCCAATTTGGGGCTAGTTTTCCTTGGCGAGCATTCTTGTTGCCAACGTCCGCTCGCCTGAGGACCAGTTGTCCGATCGGAAAGTCTCTTTTACGTACGGGCGTTGTATCCGCGACGACCTTACGCTTGACTAATGCTTCTCTGAGGGATGCTTGATTGCGCAGCTCTTCAACCAAGTCCAATTCTTCCCTTAAAGACCGGTCGTTGCTGATCATTGTTGGGGGGTTGGCCGTCCTCCAGTTCAGCTCATTCATTTCTATGGGAATTACCGCGTCCATTCCGTAGACCAATTTGAAAGGTGACTCCCCGGTCGATGAGTGGGGGGTCGTCCTATATGCCCACAGGACGGACTGAAGCTCTTCGACCCAATTTCCCTTTGCCTCGTCAAGTCTTCTCTTCAACCCACGCAGGATGACTCTGTTGGCCGCTTGGCTTGCTGTTAAATGCGAGGTGCTCGACCGAAGTGAAGCGCTGTTTCACTCCTAAGTCGGTCAACATTCCTCTGAATTTCCTATCTCCAAACTGGGTGTCGTGGTCTGTTATCAGCTGCTGGGGAACCCCAAACCGTGCTAGGACGCTCCGGCCGAAGAACTTGTTGACTTTTGCCGAAGTTATGGTCGCGGAGGCTCTCGGCCTCTATCCACTTTGTAAAGTAGTCTCATCGCCACGATCGGGAACTTGAATTGACCTTGTGCTTGGTGAAAGGGACCGAGCAAATCCATCCCCACCAAGCGAACGACCATGGTGAGGTGAGGCTTTGCAGTTCTGATGAGGGGGCGACGTGAACATCAGCATGTATTTGGCATTTCTTGCATTTCTCGCACCAGCTTTCTTGGCATCCTCATCCATGGTCGGGCCAAGAGGTACCCGACTCTGGCGCCTTCTTCGCTATTGATCGTCCGCCTTGATGGTCGCCACATAATCCTCATGTATATCTCGTAGGACATGGTCGGATTCGCCCGACGATAAACACCGGAGGAGCGGGCATGAGAATCCCCTCCTATACAGCTTCCCTCCGATCACAGAATAATTGGTGGACCGTAATCTCAAGGTCTTGGCCTTCTTTGGATCGGTCGGCTCCTCACCCAATGTGATGTAGCGCAGGATGGGAGCGATCCAATCGTCTCCTGCTTCCATAGTGAGGACGGCCAAGGGTTGGCTAGGCTTAGTTGAGATGCTCGGCCGAGTCAAGGTTTCTTGAATTAAAATTCTATGGTTGCCCGGTGTCTTCGTACTGGCTAGCTTTGACAGGATGTCGGCCCGAACATTTTCTGTCCTCGGCACGTGTTTGACCTCCGCCCGGTCGAACTGTCGGAGGAGCTCTCTAACTTTGGCCAGGTAGTTCTTCAACACTTCGTCTTTTGCATCGTACAACTCTTGGATCTGGGAGACGACCAGTAAGGAATCTGAGTGTAGCTCTACCCGGTCAACGTTGAACTCTTTTGCAAGTCGCGGCCGGCTATGCATGCCTCGTGACTCACCGGTTATTGGATGTGTGGAACGCGAATGTCGTGGACACTTCTACCGCAAGTCCTTCAGATTTTCTAATATAAGGCCCCCCACTTTTTTCTTTGTTGGAGCCGTCCACATGCAATGTCCACATTGTGTCCGGCCGGCCGTTCTGTGTTGGGGACATTTCTGCAATGAAGTCGGCCAACACTTGGGCCTTAGCGGCCGATCTAGACTCGAACTTGATGCCGAATTCACTAAGTTCTACTGCCCATTTGATCATTCGTCCTGCCAGGTCTGGCCGATGGAGGATCTGTCTTATGGGTTGGTCCGTCCTTACCACGATCTGGTGAGCCACGAAGTATGGTCTCAAGCGCCGGGCGACCACTAGTAGTGCAAGTGCTAGCTTCTCGATCCTCTGGTATCTCAGCTCTGGTCCTTGCAACACCTTGCTGATGAAGTAGACCGGATTTTGCCTTAAGTCGTTTTCTCTGACCAGGACGGCACTCAATACTTCTTCAGTTATGGCCAAGTACAAATATAGAATTTCCCCCGGCTCTGGTTTTGTCATGATGGGTGGGTTGGTCAAAGCCTCCTTCAATTGTTCTAGTGCCCGTGCACCGGGCCTCGGTCCATTCGAACTATACTTCCTTCTTCAAAAGTTTGAATAGGGGGAGCGACTTGCATGCAGATTTAGGTATGAATCTTGAAAGGGCAGCGACCATGCCATTCAACCGTTGGATTTCTTTTTTTGTGGTGGGTGGCCTCATATCGGCGACCGCCCTACATTTGTCTGGATTAGCCTCTATCCCCCTTTCGGTCAGATGAAACCCCAAGAACTTGCCGACCCTAACTCCAAAGGTGCACTTTTCTGGGTTCAGCCTTAGAGAATTTTTCCTTGCTTCTTTAAAGACTTCTCTTAGGTCGGCCGCATGATCTGGGTCGTTCTTGCTCTTAATGATCATATCATCAAGGTAGATTTAAGCTACGCGACCGATCTGCTCCTTGAAAATCTTGTTCATCATCCGCTGGTAGGTCGCCCCAGCGTTCTTCAGACCGAACGGCATAACCTTGTACTGGAAGTTGCCACGATCGGTTATGAAGGCAGTTTTGTGGCGATCGGGCGGGTACATCGTAATCTGATTGTACCCAGAATAGGCATCCAGGAACGACAGCAATTTATAGCCCGATGCCCCGTCGACCAATTTATCAATACTCGGCACCGGGAAGGCATCCTTCGGGCATGCCTTGTTCAGATCTGTGTAGTCGACGCACATGCGCCACTTGCCGTTTTTCTTCTTGACTAGCACCACATTTGACAGCCAGGTCGTGTATTTTATTTCTTCAATGAAATCGGCCTTGACTAGGTCGTCAACAGCCTGAGCTGCTGCTCGGGATTTCTCTTGATTTTGGGTTCGCCTTCTTTGGGGCGGCCGGTCGACATTTTCATCTATCGCGAAATGATGACATGCAACTTCGTGGGGATGCCGCATGTCGATGCTTGCCATGCAAACAAGTCTGCATACTCCTTAAGGCAGGCTATGAGATCCTGCTCGACCTGCTCAGGTAGGCCGCGTCCCAAGCTTGACCGTCTTCTGCAGGTCGCCCCTAGTTGGATGTCGGCTAGCTCTCCATGTGGCTCGGGCCTCTTCAGTCTATTCTTTAGCTCGCGGGCTAATTCATCATCGTCGTCCTCTGGGTCGCTATCAGGGTCATACCGGGCGTCCAAGTCAGCAAGGTTAACTTGGTGCCTTTTCTCCAGTGCTCGTGGGTCAGTATCTCTATCTTGCTCGTTGCAGATGTCTTGATACAAATAATGGCTTTTCTTGGCCGCGTCTAGGTCGGCCAATAAGGTCACCACTTGATCGTCCTTCTTTGTAGAACTTCATCTTCGTGTGGATCAGGGAGGCTACTGCCCCAACTTCCCTAGGGTCGGTCGGCCTACAATACACTGATAGCAGGATTTGATGGGTAGGACTAGGAATGTCGCCTTCACCGTCCGGTATTTGGTGCTCGTTCCTGAGTCATCGCCAAAAGTGACCAAGAGATCTATCGTTCCCAAGGGGTAAGTGATCGCCCGTTGAACCTGTTAGGGGTGTTGGATCGGCTGCGTGGAATGATCTCACTCGGGTCGACATTGAGCTTGTCGATCGACTCTTCAAACATGATGTCGGCCGAATCGCTTGGTCGCGAGTCGGCGTGCCGGCGTATTTCCGATGGGCCATGACCGCCGATTACCAACGGGGCATATAGCTATTGGCCCTTCCGCCCAAAGAAATCTTCATCTCCAAAGGAAATGGGCGGCTTTCTTGAAAGCGGGCGTTCGCGGATGTAGACCCAACCATCATAAACTCGTTCCATTTTCTTTTTTTTATAGCTTTCTTCGAATCCCTTTTCTCTAAGGGGTTTCCTCCTTGGATCACCATGGCCACTCTCCGGCCGTTGGACATCCGGACGTCCTCTTCGGAGGTGTCTTTGTCCGCTATTGCCTCTATGGTTGCTGCAGTCGTTTCTTTGCCCTTTGATTGGGGCTTCTTCCTCCGGTTTTCTTTGGTCGTTCGGTACCCTCAGCTCGGACATACTGCTTCAGCTTCCCTTTTTGGATGAGATCCTCGATGTCATCCTTTAGGGCCATGCAGTCATTGGTGTCGTGTCCCTTGCTTTTAGGGTACCGGCAATATTTTTTGGTAGCCGTGGCGCGCTTCTTCTTGAGTACCAACAGATCGGGCCTCTTCACATCGACAAATTCATTGTTCTGACACTCGGAAAATATTTGGGCTATGGGAGCATTGAGCCTCGTCCGATGCTCATACTTCTTGGGCCGGTATTCCGGCTTGTTGTCCCGGTTATTCTCTTGATTTCTGGCCCGCTTCCTGTCGTCTTCTCTAGGCCGCACGCGGGCGGCCTTTCTTGCAGCGAGGGTTTCCTCATAATGCATATGGGTGTTGGCTCTACGGAGGAACGTGCTGAGATCGTCGATATGGTTCAAAGTGAACTCTTCAACAAATCTGTGGTCCGGCCGAATGCCTCTCTTGAGGTATTTCAACTTATCCCTGTCGGATAGGTCATGCACTTGATCGGCCTCATTGTTGAAACGCTCTATGTACCGTCTTAATGATTCATTGTCCCCCTGGGTGATAGTATCCAGGTGTTCCTCGTGGCGATATTGGCACCGGTTGGCTGTGTAATTTGCCAAAAAGATTCTCGATCGACCGCTTCCCAAGAGGAAATGGTGTTGGTCGTAATGACCCCCACCATTCTAGAGCTCGTCCGTCAAGTGATCGTGGGAACAAATGCAGGCACTTCATGATGGAATCCAACTCCCGTAGCTACGATGGTTGTTGAAGTACGATATGTTTGTCGAGGATCACCTCGCCTCGTCAAATTTGTTGAGGTTGGGCGGCTTTCTAAGGTCCCCGGGAATACGATAGCGTCTAATCTCCCTTGTGAAAGGGCCTTGTCACGGCCGAGAAGTCATTCGCCCGAACGTGCATTGTGAGATATGCTTCGCGGCCGGCATTCCGTAGAATCCACCGCCGGCGGGATGTCCATACATAGGGGGCCCTCTTGGAACGAACGGCCTCTGTTTCTGATGGAGTGATGTCTTCTCGGTCGGCGTGAAACATCTCTGATTTCACCGTTCCGATATTCATTCAACTCGTCATAGGGGTCCCACGAACGGCTTCTAGAGCGCCTGGAGTCGGAGGATTCGCACGAAGAATATCTTGTGGACGAACGGTCCGACTCGGGCCGGTAGAGTGAATCTGAATAATCATAATTATGTGAAGGGGAACGGCGACTGCGCGCGTTCCTGCGAGCGGGTGATCTGCGCGCACGGACCCTTCGAGCTGGGGATCGACGAGAAGTACTTCCTCGATGGCGGACGATCCTTCGGGGGGCTCCTGGCTCTTCGTGAAGGGCGAGTTTGGGCGGAGGATGCTCCGTGTCCCGTCCCCTGACGAGCGGGCATGGACCCTCTCTCGAGCCGAGATATCAGATTATCCCGGTCGGCTATGAGTTGATTTTTGGTTTGGAGTAACTGGAGAACGGCCTGGGTGACGTGCTTCGTTCGGGATCTGCTGATGCTCTGGTTCCAAGGCTGCTCCTTGCCCGCCCTGGACTGAAGGTTCCTGGCGAGGATTGCCTTGGGATTCGCTGATTGTCAGAGGCACGCCCTCCGGTGTCTGCTGCGGACGAGCGTCTTGACCGGTAGGGTCGTTCTGCGTGGATGCCCGCGTAGTGATTCTCTTCGGGCCCATCTTTGAAGTGGGACAGCGCTCGGACTCCCACTGTGGTCGCCAAATGATCGTACCTCGATCACCAAGTGTTTGTTGTTTGCTCCTCCTTCGTCCGGTCGCTGATGTTGGTGTGGAGACCGGTCTTCAGAGCACCTCGGGTGGTACCTGCAAAGACACTCCGACGCTCTAGTAAGAGGTGTGCTAACGGGCAGGGTATCACAGGGGTAGGATTTACGTACCTGACAGTGTGGATGAAGGTGGTATTTATACCACTGAGGCGACCTGGCCGTTGCGAGAAATCAACAGTTCCTAGTAAGGAATCATGAAACTGATTGTGGGGAGCATCTCTTAAGCAGAGTAAAACTGCTACGTTAAGAGATTCTCTGGTAAGAGGCTTCATGCCTACCTGGACACTTCCAATATGTAGGTAGTTGAAGTCCTTAGATTTATGATCCTTCATACTTTTTTCAG
The DNA here is from genome assembly GCA_020916435.1 of Oxytropis ochrocephala. NCBI lineage: Eukaryota > Viridiplantae > Streptophyta > Magnoliopsida > Fabales > Fabaceae > Oxytropis > Oxytropis ochrocephala. Next base: position 35,155,658 of record CM037094.1, on the reverse strand, counting down.
AAAGGAGATGAAATTCTTCATCGTCTTTTCTGAGTATGATTTTCTGTTCCACAGTTCTAACTATGTAGTCAGATTTGGAAAAGAAAGATTTTTGATTTTTGTAAAGTCCTTATGAGATATTTTGGGGAAGTCAGATTTGGAAAAGAAAGATTTTTGATTTTTGTAAAGATTTTTGATTTTTTGATTTTTGGAAAGTCTTTTCTGAGGATTGATTTGATTGATTCTCATTTAGAGAAGATGAAGATGATTTGCAAGAAAAACGTGAGGAGAAAGCTTTAAGCATTTTTATAAAACAAATTTTTTCCTCACCCATAAGCATCATTGCCTTCACTTGGTTTCTGCAGAAATATAAGTATTAACATATGAACTAGTAATATACCTTCTGGAGCATGCTGTGGAATTAACTGTGTCTTGTTCTAAGATCAGTATAAGGCCAAATAGTTGGATATTAAAACTTGGATAAAAGAATTATTTTCTAATTTATACTTCAGAGTGTGATCCTTTTATGATTATAGGCAAAGCATACATTGAGATATATCCAAATTGAACCATTAATCATATAATTTATATTCCTTTAATAATATTTCTGTTAGATGATCAAAAATAAACTAATTTTCGTAAACCTTCCCCTTTAAACAAGGATAAATTAAGAATATATCACCCCATAGGTGGGTTAGGTGGCCGCCCTATCCGACGAGGCTTACGCTCTCGTTATACCGCTCGTTAGTGGGATCCGGATATTCTTCACGAGAATCCTTCTGTGTTTAAAGAGTAAGTGAAGTTTTATTTCAAAAAGTTTTTAAGCTATTTATGATCATCAACATAGATATGCAGAATATAACATGGTTATATAATTAGTAATTCAATATAAATACATAACAGAATACTTAAGTAATTGACTTAAGAATAAAAGCAAATATCTGTAAAATATAAAAATAGATGAATAATATTTTTATTCATTAAAACATTATGTTTTGAATTAATATCCATAACTGGCACTTATATGATTATGAACAAAGTAAGGTTAACTGCAAAGCATAACCCAGATAAGTAACCATCAGTTGAATATATATATATATATATATATATATATATATATATATTGTTCCAGATTGGGCTAATAAGCCCAATAGAATTACTCAGCAATTAGTGGACCAGCAGTCCAACACGCATAGAACGACCCAACAAGGCCCATTCGCGTAGCCTTGCAGCGCAAGTTGCGCTTCTTGCCGTTGCGCTTATTTCGGCCAGGTGTTGCAATGACCGGAGTTGAGATATCAGAAGATAGAGAAGCTACCCCTTACGCTACTTGTGGCCGCTCGGAGGTTGAGGCCTTACTTCGTGGCCCACCAGGTCGTGGTAAGAACCGGCCAACCAATAAGGCAAGTCCTTCATCGACCAGACCTGGCAGGGCGTATGATTAAATGGGCAGTTGAACTCAGCGAGTTCGGTATCAAATTTGAATCCAGTTCAGCCACTAAAGCACAAGTGTTGGCTGATTTCATCGCCGAAATGACCCCAACTCAGCCGATCAATTGGCGACGACCTGGACTTTGCATGTGGATGGCTCTTCTGATAGTAAAGGCAGTGGAGCGGGCCTGATCCTAGAAAATTCGGAGGGCCTTGTGGTAGAAGTATCCTTGACATTTTCCTTCCAAACTTCCAACAATCAAGCTGAGTACGAGGCGTGCATAGCTGTGTTGTAGCTCGCTAAAGAATTCAACGTCGATCGTGTTGAATTGCATTCAGATTCCTTACTGGTCGTCTCGTAGATTAAAGAGCTGTACGATGCTAAAGACGACGTTCTCAAGAGTTACTTGGCCAGAGTAAGAGAGCTCCTCCAGCAATTCGACCGGGCTGAGGTAAAGCATGTGTCGAGAACTGAGAATGTCCGGGCTGACATCCTTTCGAAGTTAGCAAGCACCAAAACCCCTGGAAATCATAGAAGCTTGATCCAGGAGACTCTGAGTCGGCCGAGTGTCTCGACCAAACCAAGTCCATCACTGGCCGTGCTCTGCGTCGACAAAGATAACGATTGGATCGCCCCCATTCGGCGTTACATTGTAGCAGGCAAAGCTGATCAGGTTAAGCTGATCAGGTTAAGAGCGACCAAGTATTCTGTAATTGAAGGGAAGTTGTATCGAAGAGGGTTCTCCTCTCCATTGCTAAGATGCCTGTCATCGGTCAAAGCCGACCATGTGTTGAGAGACATCCACGAGGGTGTTTGTGGTAGTCCTCAAGGTACACGATCCATAGCGAAGAAAGCTTTTAGAGTCGGACGAAGCAAAAGGAAACTGGGTCGAAGAACTGCAATATGTCCTATGGGCGTATAGGACGACCCCCCATTCGTCGACCGGGGAGTCGCCTTTCAGACTCGTCTACGGAACTGATGTTGTTATTCCCATAGAGGTGGGCGAGCTAAACTGGAGAACGAAGAACCCCCCAACTCCGGTCGACAACGACCGGGCTATACGAGAAGAGTTGGACCCAATCGAAGAGCTACGCACCCAAGCATCACTTAGAGAACAACTGATAAAACAGAAGGTCGCTGCCTAGTGTGGTGAAATATATTCAAGTATACATAGTCACACAAGTAATATAATGATAAGAAAGGTCGAACCCATAGGGATTATGTAATGTAAAGTTTTGTATAGTTCAGAATGTACACTTAGTGTGTCTACACTATGCACAATTTGGTTGGATTGTACAGAGTAAGTAAAAACAATATAAACAAGTAAAAGAGTGTAAGGAATCAGTTAGATAAAGTATTTGAGATGTTTTCACCAAGTAATTTACTTCTAAGTGTTATAGTGGAGTATGTAGTGTTTCCACACTAGATGCAGCTGCAATAGTGTGTACCTTTCAGTACTTTCTTCAGAGTTTCATTACAAGCTTCCTATGTCTAGGCATGCTAAATAGGTTCACTTTTGTCTCTTAAGCTCCCACTGTATCACCCTAAGAACTATGTTATCCTATGTCTAGGACTTAACACGGTTTTAACAATCAAATCTTTATTAAAACTAGTTCAACAAAGAAGTTGTTATAAACTCTCATTCCTATTCATTCTTGAGTTCATAAATGTGACCCATGTCTGCTGCCACAAGTTTACCTATTCCAAAGAGAGAAATTCCAGAATAAGTGTTGAAAGAAGTATCACACAAGAATTAAAATGCATACACTACATAAACCATAATAACATATTTAGAAGTTCATTACATGGTTATAACATCTCAACTTAAGGGAATTTAGCTCATGTTACTCATAATATAATAGAAAGAATCTGCAAAGAGCATAATCAAATGAGTAATATAGGAAAAGAACTTAAAAGGAGAGAGATTACTCGAATAGAAGATCTTTTGCATGAGTTTCCCAAGTTGAAGTACAATATGAGTTCCTTACACAAGTTTCCTTCAAGTAGAAGTGAAAGGAGTGGTTGTCAAGCACCTCCTTACCTTCCTTCTCTTCAGAAACGTAAAGAAAAACTAAAACTAAACTAAACTAAACTAAAACTAAGTGATCATTTCAGAAACAAATGAAGAAATACAATTGAAGGATGAAGGATGATTTTCAAGTGAAGATATGGCCTCTATTTATAGGCACAGAAGCTTTCCTCCCTTAAGGGGTTTCCTTTGGCGCGTAAGATCAACTGAGGGGACCAACCTTGGATAAATTCAGACAACCAATGAAGCAAGTAGCTCACTTGTGGTCGCTTTCATGTAGAACATAAGGGGAGGTCCAATTGAGAAGTGCCAATAAGTGAGCCTTGCAACTTGATTTTTATGTTTATCGCCGACTTCTGCAAGTGGCTCTGGTCCAGGTGACTAGGCATGCCGTCACAATTCAAGTGTGGAAGCATCAAAATGGTCCTTGGATGTTTTGGTGCAAACTGCTAGCTTTTGAAGGTGTAGGCAGTGTTTCCACTCCTAGTGTTGGCAGTGTTTGGTGTTGGTAGTGTTTCCACTCCTGCAGTAGCTGCACTGAACAAAAACATCAAACCTAACAAGATATGTGTATTTATGCCTAGTTAATTGTCTTAATCATTTGGATCTCTAAAATGTTGTTTCTTAATAAATAAGCTATATTTATATATTAATGTACTTGAAAATAAGCAATAACCTAAGTTAAATAGATAAATAACTCTATATAAAATAGAGTTATCACACCCCCAAACTTAATTTGTTGCTTGTCCTCAAGTAACGAGACACATAAACTTTCAAGACTTCTATGATGATGAAATCACCTCAATTCATGTTTTTTAAAATTTTTTGTTTAAAATGCGTATCTTGTGTGAGCTTTATTTTTTAGGAATTTTCTAAACCATTGCTTTCTTTCAAAGCTATAAAGACTCATTTGTGTGAGTGTGTGTCCCATTGAGCTTCAATTGGTTCCATAACTAGATAAAGAGTTTTTCTTTGGCTTTTGAAAGATGTGGAACTCTTTTGGTCACCTTTAGAAAAAATTTCAAAATAAGGATTGTAACACCCCCTTCTACTTAATATTATTTTTCAATAAAAATCAGAGTTTTTCAAAACATTTTCCACGCACCTCAAATAAATATACTACATCTAAGAAAAACCTCATCAAGGTATAATTAAAAATCCAAACGCATCTAGTGCGTGAAATGCATATCATAGTCACATGGGATAAAACCCTAAAACCTGTTTAATGTTTACAATAATCCAAAAAGCAGTTCCACAAGAATGAAATTAAAATTGAGTTCAACACGCTCAATACATAATTTAAATCAGTTTAGTCCATAACATAAGATAACAATACTAAGACCCCAATCCCGGTGTTACTAGATCGAGCCGACTCAAAATCCCAAAAAGCCTAGAGATCTTCACTGAGAATCATCTCGCATGTCGCCACGAGAGCAGCAACATAAAAATGCTAGGGTGAGTCTCTTTACATAAATAATAACAAGTAAGATAAGCATTATATTCGGAAAACATCTAGTAACAACAATCCGAGCAATTAAGCATTCACCATTCAATTGAAACACCAACAAGTCACAACAAAGGATCAATTAAGCATCAATGAGAATTCAAGGAATGCATGATTGTATGCATGTGTGCAATATGCATGTGGATCCATAACCACCTAAAAACCCCGTCGGGTAACCACCAACTGTTGGCCGAAGCCACCCACCACAATTTGGCCGAAGCCACCCACCGCGTAATGCATATGATTTATGTGACACTATGACAATGCATCACAACGCAATAAGCACATCACATCAATTATTAACCACCACGTTATCAATTATCAACCACCACGTTATCAATTATTAACCACCACGTTATCAATTATTAACCACCACCTCATCATTTATTAACCACCACCTTATCAATGATTAACCACCTCTTGATCATTTATTAACCACCACTTGATCAATTATCGCCCACCACATCAATTATTATATTAAATCTCACCTAAGGACCATTTAGACCCACCAAAGGTTACTCTAGTACTTAAAGGTCATTTTGACACATTATTAATTAATTTAGCACTTTGGGACTTATGTGGACGTATTGGGATTATTTGAACACTAAGGGATTATTTTGTCACGCCAAGGATTAATTTAATTCTTAGGGACTAATTTGTCACACCAAGGATTAAATTAATTCTTAGGGACTAAACCATCACTTAGACACATTTTGGACACTTAGGCGCCAAGGGGCAGCCACTTTGGCGCCCCACTAGCGCGACACACACACACGACACAACACACACTCACAGGCGCCAAGTTTCTAGGAAATCGGCGCCGCACACGCTGCTGCGCACGCACATCTAATGTCTCACTGGGCGCCAAGTTTCTAGGAAACTGGCGCCCCTCCTGTCGTGCCACTTCCTGCAGCATACCATCACGCCAAAACTCACACCCCGGGGCCAAAATCCTGAGGGATTGGCGCCCCATACCCGCACCAAGCCACAACTCACCCAAACATACGCACACACTAGACACAGGCGCCATATTCATGGAGAATTGGCGCCCCCTGCACATGAACACCTATCCAGCCACCCAGACACACACCAGGCGCCAAATTCCCAGGGAATTGGCGCCCCTGCACACAACACGCTTCCTGCCAGTCACACACAGGAGACCTGGCGCCATTTTTCCCAGCAAATGGCGCCCCCTACTCCCTGCACTACACCACGCCCAGCAGAAACAGTGTCTAGGCGCCATTTGCCTAGGCATTTGGCGCCCCTCCCCCAAACACCTCCACCAAACCAACTTAACCTAATTTTTAATTCAACAACTTAATTCCTACATAAACAACACACATATAGGTATCAAATCAACTTCATTAATTTATCATATTCACATACTCCTCTTCATGGAAACATTTCCTCAAACATATAACATGCATAATTCACAACACATATTTTTCCAATAACAAGCAACATGATATCAACAAATTAGGCATCTCATACATCAACCAACATATAAACAACATCAAAATCACACAAACAAGTCATTCCTAGAGCTATTCCACCTATAATACATATCCTACAAATTATTATAAATGTAGTAGAGAATCCCCTAACCTTCAAATTGCAACCCCAAGAAGTCACCTCCACTAACAACCCAAGAATCACCAAAAATAGCTTCACCAACAACTTGAGCTCCAAAACCCCATCCATGGTAAAAGAAGAATGAAAGGGAATTAGTGTAGGAAACTTATACTAATTGATGGAGGAAGAAAAATGAGGAAGAAGGGTGCTAAATACACTTACCCAAGGCAAACCAATGAAATTTCTCTCCTCCCCAAGCTTGACACAGCAGCCCACGGGTTCCACAACATTCCCTCCCCTATTTTTTTTTCTTTCCTGCGTTCCTTTTCTTCTTTCAAATTGTAAGTCCCTTCTTTTATCTCAATCCCATCCCTTTAATTCACATATAACCCTAGGCCCAATCAAATTGGGCCTCATTACTTACACCCCCCTTTATTTTACTACCACCACTCCTAATACTTAAACACCTCCTAGATACCCCAAACACAGAGAAGTCATCCATAAAAACCTCCATAGATTTTTCAATGAAGTCAGAGAATATGGACATCATACATCTCTGAAAGTTGCGAGGGCATTACACAATCCAAAGGGCATTCTCCTAAAAGCAAATGTGCCATAAGGACATGTGAATGTGGTCTTTTCTTTGGTCTTCGTGAACTATTGCTATTTGATTATAGCCGAGTAGCCATCAAGAAAGCAATAATAGTCCTTACCAAAGAAGTCTGTCTAACATTTGGTCAATAAAGGGAGAGGGAAATGGTCTTTCTTTATGGCCTTGTTCAATTTCCCCGTAGTCCATGCAAATCCTCCAACCATCCACTGTTCTTGTGGGAATCAACTCATTTTTTCATTTGTGATCACAAAGTGACACCACCTTTCTTAGGAACACACTACACGTGGCTCACCCATGCACCGTCGTAAATAGGATACACAATCCCCGCATCTAACCACTTGAGGATTTCCTTCTTCACCACTTCCTTCATTATGGGATTAAGCCTTCTTTGACCTTCAATGCTATGTTTAGCATTTTCCTCTAACACAATCCTGTGCATGCAGTTGTAGGACTTATCCCATGTATATCGGACATTTTCCAACCTATTGCCTTTTTGTGCCTCTTCAGAGTTGTAATGAGCTCCACCTCTTGGTTTTGGTTTAAACTTGCAGAAATGATGACAGGTAGAGTCTCATTTTCCCCGAGATATGCATACTTCAGTGCTTGGGTAATTCTTTCAACTCTAGATCGTGTGGTTGAATAATAGAAGGAACACTCTTCTTGAGGTTTGAATTTTCTTGCTCTAGTGACTCATATCTCCTAGCCCAAACCTCATTCACACTTTTGCTTGCCTTCTTGAAATTCTTCTTCTTTCAACAATTCATGTTCCTCAAGTATTGTTTAACACCTTTCCCAAGTGGTTGTTAGTTTTTGAAAATGTTTTTGAACCACTTGGTCAAGAGAAACCACAAAGGAACACTCTTCAGTATTGACATCTGGAAGTTTTAATGCATTCAGAACATTGATCTTTACTTCTTGGTCATTAACCCTCATTGTCAATTCTCCTTTTTGTACATCTATGAGTGTCTTCCCCTGTAGCCAAAAAGGGTCTACCTAAAATGATAGGTACCTCTCGCATCTCGCTTCAAAATCTAGAATAACAAAGTCAACAGAAAAACAAATTTATCTACCTTAATTAAAACATCCTCCAAGATTCCTTCAGGATAGGCAAGTGACCTATCGCCTAACCGAGGCTTACTGTATAGGCCTGGCAGTTCCTATACCCAATTGTGTGTAAATGGACTTAGGCATTAAGTTAATACTTGCCCCTAAGTCACATAAAGCACGACTAGAATAAAAATTTCCAATGGAACAGGGTATTGTGAAACTACCGTGGTCCTTTAATTTTCTGGGGAGTTTATTTTGCATCAACATGTTGCATTCCCAGATCATTGCCACGCTTTCAAATTCTCCCAACCTTCTTTTCTTTGTCAAAACATCTTTCATAAATTTGGCATAGTTGGGCATTTGTTGTAATGCCTCAACTAGAGGAACATTAATGTGCAATTGTTTTAACACCTCAAGAAATTTATTAAATTGTTTGTCCTCATGTGCCTTTTTAACCTTTGAGGTAAGGGGGAGCGGGATATTCTGTGCACCAATTTAGGATCGTGTGTTCTGCTTGCATTTGGCGCTATAAATACGTCAAAGCGCTATAACGTCTGGAAAATTCTTTTCATTTCCAAATACACTTGACTCTAAATTCTTGGGTGCGAAGTTACCTCTTTACCACTTCGTGGTTATTGCTTTCACATGCTCCTTGCACGGTGCATGAGATGAAGATGGTTCAAGTAGAGAGGGAGTCCACCATTTTGCCTTTGTGTGAGAGCGGATGCAATCTGTCCCCACTTGATTCTCCGTAGTCTTGATTGATGCTTCATGAGTCTGCATTGTTGTTTTACAATCACCGATGAATGACCTTAGCGAGAGACTCCATTGAATTGTCCATAGGAGGAGCAGGAGCATTTTGTCTAGGAGGTTGCTTTGTTGTTGTTGTCTTGGGAATCCAGGAGGAATAGCAGGAGCATTTGTGCTTGTATTAGCATTATTTCCTCCCCACCGGTTAGGATGATTCCTCCAACCGGGGTTGTATGTATTAGAATAAGGGTTGTTGCCCTTGTTGTAACCCACATAATTAATGTGAAGCCGGGTTTGTTGTACATTCTTCATACAGATGAGCCCTCCACAATATACACAACTAGCTTCTCCGGTGGAGCTTGTTCAATAGGCTGCTGCATGAGACTTTTCAGCGCTATAGCATCGGATGCTATAAGCGTTAGCGGTGTTCACTCTTTAATCATATTAGTCGAGTAGCCACTTGGGTGAGAGAGCGAAAACCTCACTCACTTCATGAACCCCACTACCTTCCTTGTAGAATTCAACCTTTCAAGAGGCCATGAAGAGCTATTAATGGCAATGCGCTCTATAAGCTCACAAGCATCATTATATGATGAGTTCGAATTACACCTCGGATGAGGCATCCAACATGGACCTAGTAGGTGCCTCTAGCCCATTATAAAAAGTCTCCATTTGAATTACAATAGGAATTCCATGATGTGGACACTTCCTAAGCAACTCCTTCCACCTTTCCCATGCCTCATGTAATGATTCACCCTCTTTTTGCTTGAAGGATGTGATGTCATTCCTCATCCTTGCATTTTTGTTTGGTGGGAAATACTTCTCCAGAAATTTCTTTGTCATGTCTTCCCAAGTAGTGATAGAATTAGACTCCAAGGATTTCAACCAAGCTTTTGCTCTGTCTTTTAAAGAATAAGGAAACAGTTTCCACTGAATGCATCCTCACTCACCCACGGATAATGAAATTACTGCACACTTCTAAAAAGTTTCTCAGATGGGCAAAAGGATCTTCTTGAGTGGAACCTCCAAATTGTCCAGTTGTTTGGAGCATTTGGAACATCATAGGCTTGAACTCAAAATGAGTGGCAGTCACCACAGGCCTAGTGATACTTGTTTCCATGGAATGTGGATCAAACACAGCATAATCTCTCATTGGCTTTCTCTCTCGTCATTCACCATTTGATCGGTCCTTGATTAATGAATGCTCTCTGCACTCAAGTATTCATTATCAACTTCGTATGGGTAAAAGGACCTTGCCTTCCACCTCTTGGACCTCTTCCTCCAATCGTGAGGAGTTCTTCCCCAAGTGTGCCTCTACCAGTATGATGAGAGTGATCAGACATAGTTAGCCTGATTTGTTGTAACCTTTGTTGGCGTCTTAACCTTCTGAATCTTCTCTCCGTTCAGGATCAAACTCAAAAGTGGGTGGTTCTGATTCTGGGCATACGCTATAGCATCAGACGCTATAGCACTTCCCGTAACACAACACGAAAAATTGCCAAGGTAAAACCTCCCTAAGGATGTAATAATTTCTTAAACAATAAAAATTAAATGCAATCCCCGGCAACGGCGCCAAAAACTTGTTGTGCGAAAATGGTGATGTGCAAGTGTACACAATCGCAACAAGTAATATAATGATAAGTAGAATTCGTCTCCACAGGGATTGGTATTAATTTTAGAGTTTAAAAAGGAATTACACTTTAGAGGAACAAGTAGCAAATAGGTTGAGTAACAAAGTTCGGTTTAACAAAGGTTGCAAAAGTAACAAGTTAACGGTGAGTTAAAATATAAGAGAAATAAGTTGGATTGCTTTCACTATGTAAATTCCCGAAAACAAGACGCTATAACGTCTGCACGCTATAGCGTTAAGCGCTGTTGCAAATATTTTGTGCCTTTCAATCACTAGCGCTGTGGTTTCACTACAAGATGCCTATGTCTAGGTTCTAAATAGGTTCACCCTCAGATAATCAAGATCCCACACTTATGCTTTATAAACTATTGCAACTTCTATGTCTAGAGGAAGCAAAAATTGATTAAATGTCTTCAACCAACCTTATCATTTATATTAATCCTTGAGTTCTCTCTATGGTTCATGTCCGAATCCACGAGAGGTACTAGTTTTACGTGGCCAAATATAAAACAAGTTTGGAAGAGTTATCACACAAGGATTAAAACACAACACGTGAGAAATTATATACTGAAGCATTAATGGTTCATTACAAGCTTTAGCAACCCAACTCAAAGAGTTTAGCTCATGTTGAGCAACATCAAAATAACACAAATAAAACTACTTGTATTACCGTAGGTAAGAAGGAAAATACAAGTGCAAAAGATACAAGCTTGAAGTCCCCTAATCATCCACGCTAAGATGGCTCATCATCACTTTTACACCATGAGAAAAAGTACGAGAAAAATACAAAAGAAGAAAGTAAAATAGCAAAAGCTTCTAAGGTGTATCAATGGAGAAGAAGAAGTGTCACACTTTCTCTCTCTATCAATACTCTCTCTCTCTCCGTTGGAAATCCTATCGTATGGGAGAGGAGGTCAGCATCTCTAGTATATCTAGCATTGGGTACAACTCCTCTTCCAAAAGTCAAGAAAGGTGATGTTTACTTTTTCACCAACTCCACTATTCCTTTACTCATGCAATGACAAGTGTCCACACAAATCCAATAAAATCCGCACATGTCGCAAAAGGTAATCGTGGACACAAGATATGGAACATGGATTAATGAGCTTGGCGCCAAAATTTCACTTTTCCTTTAGATGCTCAACTGCGCTGCCCTCTTGACGTTATAGCGTTAGACGCTATAGCGCTAAACACTGCACCACTTCACAAAATGCATCAAAATAATCACAAGGGCACCAAATGTGCCAATTTCATAGCAAAGCTGTGTTTAGCCCTTTCTATCCTAATATTAATAGAAATGCAATAAATACTATACTAATATTACTTGAGAACTTACTTAATCTAATGATTAGAGGTATAAATAACTCATATAAATATGAGTTATCACACCCCCAAACTTAAACCATTGCTTGTCCCCAAGTAATGACACTTGCAAAGACAAACAAACTGACACTATTTACAACACACATGCTCTGATCAACACTTCATTTCTAAGCATACTCACTCAAACATTTTCTCAATGGGCTAACAATTGATTCACACTCACACCAACACACCAATGCATTTATTCAACTTCTAAGCTTATTATTTGCTCAATAGTGTGTGTGTGATCTCTTGACTCATCTCAATTCCTAGCTAGATTTGGATTTCTCTATAGCCTTGGAAAGAATGGTCTTCTTTTGGTAAAATCAAGAACTCTTTCAAAACAATGACTAGATTAACATTTTCACACAGGAATGGGGATTTTCAGGCATGACAAAGGGTTTAACTAGGCATTTCAAGTCTATGGTCGGCGCTTCTAACTTATTGAATCTAAATACTCACGCTTATAGCGTTTGGCGCTATAAGCGCTTAGACAAAGATAACAGATTTATTTACTAGTTGTAGTCCCCTCATTACTTGGCTCCTCAGCAATTATTATCTCTTTTTTTTTTTTTTTTTTTTTTATACGAGGCTTTGCCTCTTTCTTTGCCTTTGGGACAGCCTAGCTTTTGTTTTGGGTAACTACAGCTTTACAACATATTCACATTAAACTTCTAAGTCACTGACCACCCTAAGACCTTTGCACCTAACCTTTATATAGCCCAACACCCCCAAACTTTTGCTTCAAAAACTCTTCAAGTTTTTAGTCAAGCCTTGATCTCACCTTGGTTAACTCAGACTAGCCTAAACCTCAGATAGTCCTTGGCTAGCTAAGTTTCTTTTTAAGCACAGAGATTTATGTGTGAGAGCAATAATAAACAAAAATTTCATCTAAAAGCACGGCTCTCTTACTCACTCACACAATTATCACTACAATTAGCCCAAAGGGAACGCATTCAATGACTATACTTAAAAATGAGGCACTTGAAACAGAACATTTTGAAAAAAAAACATCAAAAACATTATTAAAAACATTAACAACTTTAGGTCCTCCCCCCACAACAAAAGTGAGCAGTGTCCTCACTGCTCTTTTAAAAAAAACTAGGGAGAGGCCTGAACTTAACACACAAACAAAGTAATTCAAGTCTTAAACATTTGTGAAGCGCAAGACAGACGCTATAGCGCTTCACAATTTATTCTTGTTCACAAAACACTAAACTTCTACAGTAGAAACTTAAATTCATTTCTTAACTAGACCGGACTGGTCCTTGAGCTAACACGGATGGTGAGGAGGCTTTGCAGCCTTTTTCTTCTTTTTCTCTTCCTTCGCTTCTTCCTCAGCGCTATAGCCTCGGACGCTATAGCGCTTCCACCAGGAGCCGCCTTCTCTTATTCTGCCTTCATCTCTGCTAACTTGCTAGCAGCCTCCTTCTCTCTCTGCCGACACTTCCTTTCCGCATCATTGTGCTTCTTGCGCACACTTTCTTCATCCACTTCCTCAATCACGATCGGCTTGGCTCCGGGTTCCTCCTTGCGATACATACATCGTTGGCCTTTTTGTCGCCACATGCTTCTCTTTCGACTTTTTCGCTTGGAGTGCGGATGGCACTGGGCCTTGGGCTACCTCCCTTGGAGGACTCTCAGCCATAGCTTGAGCTTCTTCTTCAGAACCTGCAATAATGTTAGTCTTTGATTGAGGGTCCTTTGGGCTCTTTGTTTAAGCCTAGGAGACTTTGTTGCACTTGACACAGATGATCTGAGGGGCTTGACCGAGCCGCAGCGCTATAGCCTCGACGCTATAGCGCTTGCGGGGCCCTCAGCGAGATTTAGGGACACGGGATCTTTGTGGTGAATCAGGTGGTGGACTTTGTTCTTTTGTGGGGATTGGGGATTGGATTGATGGTTCTGGTTGTGCTGGTTCATTTAGGTTTGGTGTTTGTTGAGCAGGTGAGGGTGACTTTTCTTTTTCTGGCTCTGGTGGAGGTATGGTTGGTTCAGTTGTGGGGTTTCGTGAATGGTCCAGTCTTGGGCTTGTGGTGAAGGTATTTGTGGTGAGGGTAGTCTTGTGGGGCTAGGTGTGGGATCAGCAGTCACTTCTTCGTATTCTTCACTTTCTGATCCTTCCTCCTTTTTTGGGCTCTCTTCACCAGACTTCTCTTCACTCTCAGAATCCTCTTCTTCTTCAGAATCATTGACTTCTTTCATCACCCTCCTTGTTTCTTCTTCATCTTCTTCACTCGAGTTCTTCTAAATCCTCGGTGTTGAGGATTCTTCACTACTCACCTTTGCTTTCTTCTTAGCGCAGGCTCTTTACCTTCTTCAAGCGGGGCTCCTCGGCTCTCTTCTTGATTGGGTCCGCACTGCACCTTCTTACTCACCTTTTCTTTTGTTTGGGGTGGCTCCTTCACACCCTCATCTTCAATTAACCACTCTGGGAACACAGGGGGTTCCATTAACTCCTTGCCCCTAGATAGCTTTTCCAGCACAGCCTTCTCCCATTCAAACTTAGCCTTGACAAACTTACACAGTGTTTGCTGATTCTTTTCAAGCGATTGCGCTATAGCATCGTGACGCTATAAGCGCTAGCACTTCTTTGTCTGGGCTTAAAAACAGCAGGAATGTCTCCTTGAGGAGTCCTCCTCTCATCACGAATTTCAATTTCAACTTCAGCCTGCTTGCACAATTCAGTAATTAAACATGGAAAGTAGAGATTACCGTCAGTCTTCAGCCTGCTCTTTTCAATTTCTCTTGCAATTATTTTGCCCACGTCTATGCTTTCACCTTCCAGAATAGCATCAAGCACTATCAACCTGTCCTTCTCCACATTTGTTGTGTGGGAAGTAGGCATGAGTGAATGCCTGATGAAAGTAAACCACATTGCAGCCTCATCCACCAGAAATGCTTTCTTGACTTTAAACTCTGATCCAAACCTCTCCCATGTTGCTTCCTCCACACAGATCCTTTTCTTGACCTCCTCCATTTCATCACATCCCCACGTATCAAGCTTCTTCTCCAGGGCCTTTCCAGAATAACCCAACTTGAAGTGGTCATTGATAGCACTTGGGCTAAAATCAACCATTTCACCCCTAACCATAGAATAGGTTTGGGGCTTTCCACCTTTTGGAGGAGGAATTCCTTTGTAAAACTCTCTCACCAGAGGCACCACAAATTCCCCTCTGTGCTTGATGAATTTCTGCCACCCTAACGCTATAACAGTGGATGTGAACACGTCAGGAGCTTTTTCTGTTTTGAAACCCCTTTCTGCGATGAAGTTCATCTTCCAATAGCGCGCAGGATCGTCCTTTGGGTCTATGGCTCTTGAGGAACTGGGTTCAGTGGTTTTGGTCTTTCTCTGGGGTTTTTCAATGGAATGTTTCTTCACCATTTTGAGATTTTTGAAGATTTGGGGCTGTTTTGGTGAATTTTTGGACCAGATTGCAAGATTGATTTGCAGAGAAATCGGGAATGGAGTTATGAGACGGTGGGGTTATGGAAGAAGAAAAGGGATTCCCCGGTTAGAAAGAGAGAAAGAGAAGGGAGTGATTGAGTGAGAGGTTATGGGAATTGAATGATGTGACCGTTGTTGATGGGCGGAGTATCAAGTGATCGTGGCAAGGCGATCACACGTGGGCGCATAGGACGCAGCAGTTGAAGTGCACAGGGCGCGCGTGCCACGTCATTGTAACTGTCCCATACTTTGAAATAAAAACAATTCTTCTTGCCAGCTACCTCCTCTTGACGCTATAGCGTCAACATCACACTTCAAGCCTTCAAGTTCCCAAATTCCTCAACACCAAAAATTTTTCCTCCTGCAAAAATTAAAATAAAGACAACAGAAATGTTAATTAAAATCTTGGGGTGCCTCCCAAGAGCGCTTGTTTTAAGAGTCATCAGCCTGACTTCTTCATTTGATGTTAGGGATCTTGAAGATCAATTGAGGTCTTGTCCCTCATCACAGTGTCACCATGGTATTGTTTTACTCTCTGTCCATTCACCTTGAAAGTGGTGTTGGTTGCTTGATCATATAAATCCACTGCACCATAAGGGTAGACCTTCACTAATTTAAAAGGGCGGACCACCTTGATTTGAGCTTGCCGAGAAACAATTTTAATCTAGAATTGAAAAGGAGCACTTGGCCTCCTTCAATCAACTCTCTGCTTTTGGATTTTCTGTCATGCCACATCTTTGTTTTTCTTTGTAAAATGGTTGAACTCTCATAGGCAAAGACATGCCTAATCTCATCAAGTTCATTTAATTGCGGCGCACCTAGCCTTGCACGCTATCACAATCAAAGTTGAGCTTTTTATGGCCCAATGAGCTTTGTGTTGCAACTCAATAGGGAGGTGACATGCTTTCCCAAACACAAGTCTCAGATGGAGACATTCCCGCAGGTGTCTTGAAGGTCATCCCCTTAAGCCCATAATGCATCATCCAGATGGATTGACCATCCTTTCTTGAAGGTCCCACCATTTTTTCAAGCATCCTTTTGATTTCTCTATTGGACAATTCAATTTGCCCATTTGTTTGTGGGTGGTATGCAAAGTGGCAATTTTGTGCCTCACTCCATATTTTCCCAACAGAGACTCAATCAACTTGTTACAAAAGTGAGAACCCTCATCACCGATAATTGCTCTTGTGTACCATATCCGGTGAATATGTTCTTCTGCAGAAACTTGCAGATGACTTGGCATCATTGTTGGGAAGAGCCACGGCTTCAACCCATTTAGAAACATAATCCACACGACCACCAAGTATATACAAATTCCCATGAGAAGGAGGAAAGGGACCCATAAAATCCATGCCCCATACATCAAAGAGTTCAATCTCTAAGATGTTGGTTAAGGGCATTTCATGCTTGTTTGAAATGTTCCCAGTCCTTTGACACCTTGCACAGCTCTTTACCCATTCTTGAGCATCCTTGAATAATGTAGGCCAGTAAAACCACATTGCCGCACCTTTGCAAGTGGTTCTAGTTCCTCCAAAGTGTCCACCACATGGTGAAGCATGACAATGCTCTAACACTTGAGGTTGTTCTTCCTCTGCAAGGCACCTTCTTATCACTTGATCTTGGCACTTCTTGTAGAGAAAAGGTTCATCCCAATAATAATCTTTCACTACATGGAAAAACCTTTTTCTTTGTTGATAATTCAGATCTGCAGGCACAATTCTGCTTACCAAGTTATTCACGATATCAGCAAACCACGGAGCAGAGTCTTCAGGCGCTATAGCGTCTGGCGTTATAGCGGCAACCGCTATAGCGTTACATTTTTTTACTGCTACTGTCAACAACTTCTCATCTGGGAAGATTTCTTTAATCTCTCCCTGTTCTGTACCTGCATTGTCTCCTTCAAGTCTAGACAAATGGTCAGCAACTTGGTTCTCCACCCCCTTTTTATCATGAATTTCCAAGTCAAATTCTTGGAGGAGGAGAACCCATCTTATTAGCCTTGGTTTTGCATCTTTCTTAGAGATCAAATACTTGATGGCTGAATGGTCTGTAAAAACAATTACTTTTGTGCCAACCAAGTATGATCTAAATTTATCAAAGGCAAAAACCACAGCTAATAGCTCTTTTTCAGTAACTGTGTAATTTAACTGTGCTTCAATAAGTGTTTTGCTTGCATAGTAAATGGAATGAAAGATTTTATCATACCTTTGCCCAAGCACACTCTCCACAAAGATAGTCACTTGCATCACACATGAGCTCGAATGGTTTACTCCAATCAGGGGCAACAATGATAGGTGCAGTAATCAGAGCTTTCTTTAACTTCTGAAAGGCTTCAAGGCATGCCTCATCAAAGTTGAAAATGGTGTCATGCTGAAGGAGTTGACATAGAGGTTTTGAGATCTTTGAGAAGTCTTTAATGAATCTCCCCAGAAAACCAAAGATGCCCTAGAAAACTTCTTATACCTTTGACACTTGAGGGGGGTGGCAATTTTTCAATGACTTCAATCTTGGCCCTATCCACCTCTAAGCCTTTCTTGGAGATCCTATGCCCTAGTACAATTCCTTCTTGCACCATGAAGTGACATTTCTCCCAATTGAGCACAAGATTTGTCTCTTCACATCTTATCGATTATCTCTTCCAAGTTGGCTAAACACTTACAAAGCTATCCCCAAACACAGAGAAGTCATCCATAAAAACCTCCATAGATTTTTCAATGAAGTCAGAGAATATGGACATCATACATCTCTGGAAAGTTGCAGGGGCATTACACAATCCAAAGGGCATTCTCCTAAAAGCAAATGTGCCATAAGGACATGTGAATGTGGTCTTTTGCTGGTCTTCAGGAACTATTGCTATTTGATTATAGCCAGAGTAGCCATCAAGAAAGCAGTAATAGTCCTTACCAGCAAGTCTGTCTAACATTTGGTCAATAAAGGGGAGAGGGAAATGGTCTTTCTTTATGGCCTTGTTCAATTTCCTGTAGTCCATGCAAATCCTCCAACCAGTCACTGTTCTTGTGGGAATCAACTCATTTTTTTCATTTGTGATCACAGTGACACCACCTTTCTTAGGAACACACTACACAGGGCTCACCCATGCACTGTCAGAAATAGGATACACAATCCCTGCATCTAACCACTTGAGGATTTCCTTCTTCACCACTTCCTTCATTATGGGATTAAGCCTTCTTTGACCTTCAATGCTATGTTTAGCATTTTCCTCTAACACAATCCTGTGCATGCAGATTGTAGGACTTATCCCATGTATATCAGACATTTTCCAACCTATTGCCTTTTTGTGCCTCTTCAGAGTTGTAATGAGCTCCACCTCTTGGTTTTGGTTTAAACTTGCAGAAATGATGACAGTAGAGTCTCATTTTCCCCGGATATGCATACTTGGTGCTTGGGTAATTCTTTCAACTCTAGATCGGTGGTTGAATAATAGAAGGAACACTCTTCTTGAGGTTTGAATTTTCTTGCTCTAGTGACTCATATCTCCTAGCCCAAACCTCATTCACACTTGCTTGCCTTCTTGAAATTCTTCTTCTTTCAACAATTCATGTTCCTCAAGTATTGTTTAACACCTTTCCCAGTGGTTGTTAGTTTTTGAAAATGTTTTTGAACCACTTGGTCAAGAGAAACCACAAAGGAACACTCTTCAAGTTTGACATCCGGAAGTTTTAATGCATTCGAACATTGATCTTTACTTCTTGGTCATTAACCCTCATTGTCAATTCTCCTTTTTGTACATCTATGAGTGTCTTCCTGTAGCCAAAAAGTGGTCTACCTAAAATGATAGGTACCTCTGCATCTGCTTCAAAATCTAGAATAACAAAGTCAACAGAAAAACAAATTTATCTACCTTAATTAAAACATCCTCCAAAGATTCCTTCGGATAGGCAAGTGACCTATCGACTAACCGGAGGCTTACTGAAAATAGGCACGGCGGTTCCTATACCCAATTGTGTGTAAATGGACTTAGGCATTAAGTTAATACTTGCCCCTAAGTCACATAAGCAGCACGACCTGTAATAAAAATTTCCAATGGAACAGGTATTGTGAAACTACCGGTGGTCCTTTAATTTTCTCTGGAGTTTATTTTGCATCAACATGCTGCATTCCCGATCATTGCCACGATTTCAAATTCTCCCAACCTTCTTTTCTTTGTCAAAACATCTTTCATAAATTTGGCATAGTTGGGCATTTGTTGTAATGCCTCAACTAGAGGAACATTAATGTGCAATTGTTTTAACACCTCAAGAAATTTATTAAATTGTTTGTCCTCATGTGCCTTTTTAACCTTTGAGGGTAAGGGGAGCGGGATATTCGGCACCAATTTAGGATCAGTGTTCTGTTTGCATTTGGCGCTATAGCGTCGCGCGCTATAACGTCTGGAAAATTCTTTTCATTTCAAATACACTTGACTCTAAATTCTTGGGTGCGAGAGTTACCTCTTTACCACTTACGGTGGTTATTGCTTTCACATGCTCCTTGCACGGTGCATGAGATGAAGATGGTTCAAGAGTAGAAGGAGTCCACCATTTTGCCTTTGTGTGAGAGCGCGATGCAATCTGTCCCACTTGATTCTCCGAGTCTTGATTGATGCTTCATGAGTCCATTGTTGTTGTTTTACAATCACCGATGAATGACCTTAGCGAGACTCCATTGAATTGTCCATAGGAGGAGCGGGAGCATTTTGTCTAGGAGGTTCTTTGTTGTTGTTGTCTTGGGAATCCAGGAGAGGAATAGCGAGGAGCATTTGTGCTTGTATTAGCATTATTTCCTCCTCCCCACCGGTTAGGATGATTCCTCCAACCGTGGTTGTATGTATTAGAATAAGGGTTGTTGCCCTTGTTGTAACCCACATAATTAACGAAGCGGGTTTGTTGTACATTCTTCATACGATGAGCCCTCCACAATATACACAACTAGCTTCTCCGGTGGAGCTTGTTCAATAGGCTAGCTGCGATGAGACTTTTTCGGCGCTATAGCATCGGATGCTATAAGCGTTAGCGATGTTCATCTTTAATCATATTAGTCGGAGTAGCCACTTGGGAGAGAGAGCGAAAACCTCACTCACTTCATGAACCCCACTACCTTCCTTGTAGAATTCAACCTTTCAGTAGGCCATGAAGAGCTATTAATGGCAATGCGCTCTATAAGCTCACAAGCATCATTATATGATGAGTTCAGAATTACACCTCCAGATGAGGCATCCAACATGGACCTAGTAGGTGCCTCTAGCCCATTATAAAAAGTCTCCATTTGAATTACAATAGGAATTCCATGATGTGGACACTTCCTAAGCAACTCCTTCCACCTTTCCCATGCCTCATGTAATGATTCACCCTCTTTTTGCTTGAAGGATGTGATGTCATTCCTCATCCTTGCATTTTTGTTTGGTGGGAAATACTTCTCCAGAAATTTCTTTGTCATGTCTTCCCAAGTAGTGATAGAATTAGACTCCAAGGATTTCAACCAAGCTTTTGCTCTGTCTTTTAAAGAATAAGGAAACAGTTTCAGCCTGAATGCATCCTCACTCACCCCTGGGATAATGAAATTACTGCACACTTCTAAAAAGTTTCTCAGATGGGCAAAAGGATCTTCTTGAGTGGAACCTCCAAATTGTCCAGTTGTTTGGAGCATTTGGAACATCATAGGCTTGAACTCAAAATGAGTGGCGCGTCACCACGAACCTAGTGATACTTGTTTCCATGGAATGTGGATCAAACACAGCATAATCTCTCATTGGCCTGTCTCTGTCATTCACCATTTGATCAGGTCCTTGATTAATGAATCTGTCTCTGTACCAGTATTCATTATCAACTTCAGTATGGGTAAAAGGACCTTGCCTTCCACCTCTTGGACCTCTTCCTCCAATCTGTGAGGGAGTTCTTCCCCCAGTGTGCCTCTACCAAGATGATGAGAGTGATCGGACATAGTTAGCTTTGATTTGTTGTAACCTTTGTTGGCGTCTTAACCTTCCGAATCTTCTCTGCAGTTCGGATCAAACTCAAAAGTGGGTGGTTACGATGCGGGCATACGCTATAGCATCGACGCTATAGCACTTCCGTGTAACACAACACGTAAAAATTGCCAAGGTAAAACCTCCTAAGGATGTAATAATTTCTTAAACAATAAAAATTAAATGCAATCCCGAACAGCGGCGCCAAAAAACTTGTTGTGCGAAAAGGTGATGTGCAAGTGTACACAATCGCAACAAGTAATATAATGATAAGTAGAATTCGTCTCCACAGGGATTGGTATTAATTTTAGAGTTTAAAAAGGAATTACACTTTAGAGGAACAAGTAGCAAATAGGTTGAGTAACAAAGTTCGGTTTAACAAAGGTTGCAAAAGTAACAAGTTAACGGTGAGTTAAAATATAAGAGAAATAAGTTGGATTGCTTTCACTATGTAAATTCCCAGAAACAAGACGCTATAACGTCACACGCTATAGCGTTAAGCGCTGTTGCAAATATTTTGTGCCTTTCAGTCACTAGCGCCAGGGTTTCACTACAAGATGCCTATGTCTAGGTTCTAAATAGGTTCACCCCTGTATAATCAAGATCCCACAGCTTATGCTTTATAAACTATTGCAACTTCTATGTCTAGAGGAAGCAAAAATTGATTAAATGTCTTCAACCAACCTTATCATTTATATTAATCCTTGAGTTCTCTCTATGGTTCATGTCCGAATCCACGAGAGGTACTAGTTTTACGTGGCCAAATATAAAACAAGTTTGGAAGAGTTATCACACAAGGATTAAAACACAACACGTGAGAAATTATATACGAAGCATTAATGGTTCATTACAAGCTTTAGCAACCCAACTCAAAGAGTTTAGCTCATGTTGAGCAACATCAAAATAACACAAATAAAACTACTTGTATTACCGTAGGTAAGAAGGAAAATACAAGTGCAAAAGATACAAGCTTGAAGTCCCCTAATCATCCACGCTAAGATGGCTCATCATCAGCCTTACACCATGAGAAAAAGTACAGAAAAATACAAAAGAAGAAAGTAAAATAGCAAAAGCTTCTAAGGTGTATCAATGGAGAAGAAGAAGTGTCACACTTTCTCTCTCTATCAATACTCTCTCTCTCTCCGTTGGAAATCCTATCGTATGGGAGAGGAGGTCAGCATCTCTAGTATATCTAGCATTGGGTACAACTCCTCTTCCAAAAGTCAAGAAAGGTGATGTTTACTTTTTCACCAACTCCACTATTCCTTTACTCATGCAATGACAAGTGTCCACACAAATCCAATAAAATCCGCACATGTCAGCAAGGTACTGTGGACACAAGATATGGAACATGGATTAATGAGCTTGGCGCCAAAATTTCACTTTTCCTTTAGATGCTCAACTGCGCTGCCCTCTTGACGTTATAGCGTTAGACGCTATAGCGCTAAACACTGCACCACTTCACAAAATGCATCAAAATAATCACAAGGGCACCAAATGTGCCAATTTCATAGCAAAGCTGTGTTTAGCCCTTTCTATCCTAATATTAATAGAAATGCAATAAATACTATACTAATATTACTTGAGAACTTACTTAATCTAATGATTAGAGGTATAAATAACTCATATAAATATGAGTTATCATGAGTCTCTTTACATAAATAATAACAAGTAAGATAAGCATTATATTCGGAAAACATCTAGTAACAACAATCCAGAGCAATTAAGCATTCACCATTCAATTGAAACACCAACAAGTCACAACAAAGGATCAATTAAGCATCAATGAGAATTCAAGGAATGCATGATTGTATGCATGTGTGCAATATGCATGTGTCGGGTAACCACCAACTGTTGGCCGAAGCCACCCACCACAATTTGGCCGAAGCCACCCACCGCGTAATGCATATGATTTATGTGACACTATGACAATGCATCACAACGCAATAAGCACATCACATCAATTATTAACCACCACGTTATCAATTATCAACCACCACGTTATCAATTATTAACCACCACGTTATCAATTATTAACCACCACCTCATCATTTATTAACCACCACCTTATCAATGATTAACCACCTCTTGATCATTTATTAACCACCACTTGATCAATTATCGCCCACCACATCAATTATTATATTAAATCTCACCTAAGGACCATTTAGACCCACCAAAGGTTACTCTAGTACTTAAAGGTCATTTTGACACATTATTAATTAATTTAGCACTTTGGGACTTATGTGGACGTATTGGGATTATTTGAACACTAAGGGATTATTTTGTCACGCCAAGGATTAATTTAATTCTTAGGGACTAATTTGTCACACCAAGGATTAAATTAATTCTTAGGGACTAAACCATCACTTAGACACATTTTGGACACTTAGGCGCCAAGGGGCAGCCACTTTGGCGCCCCACTAGCGCGACACACACACACGACACAACACACACTCACAGGCGCCAAGTTTCTAGGAAACTGGCGCCCTGCACACGGCCTGCGCCTGCACACATCTAATGTCTCACTGGGCGCCAAGTTTCTAGGAAACTGGCGCCCCTCCTGTCGTGCCACTTCCTGCAGCATACCATCACGCCAAAACTCACACCCCGGGGCCAAAATCCTGAGGGATTGGCGCCCCATACCCGCACCAAGCCACAACTCACCCAAACATACGCACACACTAGACACAGGCGCCATATTCATGGAGAATTGGCGCCCCCTGCACATGAACACCTATCCAGCCACCCAGACACACACAGCGCCAAATTCCCGTGGAATTGGCGCCCACACACAACACGCTTCTGCCGGTCACACACACAGAGACTGGCGCCATTTTTTCCCAAAGAAATGGCGCCCCTACTCCTCCTCACTACACCACGCCCGCCAGAAGCGATGTCTAGGCGCCATTTGCCTAGGCATTTGGCGCCCCTCCCCCAAACACCTCCACCAAACCAACTTAACCTAATTTTTAATTCAACAACTTAATTCCTACATAAACAACACACATATAGGTATCAAATCAACTTCATTAATTTATCATATTCACATACTCCTCTTCATGGAAACATTTCCTCAAACATATAACATGCATAATTCACAACACATATTTTTCCAATAACAAGCAACATGATATCAACAAATTAGGCATCTCATACATCAACCAACATATAAACAACATCAAAATCACACAAACAAGTCATTCCTAGAGCTATTCCACCTATAATACATATCCTACAAATTATTATAAATGTAGTAGAGAATCCCCTAACCTTCAAATTGCAACCCCAAGAAGTCACCTCCACTAACAACCCAAGAATCACCA
Organism: Oxytropis ochrocephala; assembly: GCA_020916435.1. Taxonomy (NCBI): domain Eukaryota; kingdom Viridiplantae; phylum Streptophyta; class Magnoliopsida; order Fabales; family Fabaceae; genus Oxytropis; species Oxytropis ochrocephala. Next base: position 35,131,001 of record CM037094.1, on the reverse strand, counting down.
AAAATAGCTTCACCAACAACTTGAGCTCCAAAACCCCATCCATGGTAAAAGAAGAATGAAAGGGAATTAGTGTAGGAAACTTATACTAATTGATGGAGGAAGAAAAATGAGGAAGAAGGGTGCTAAATACACTTACCCAAGGCAAACCAATGAAATTTCTCTCCTCCCCCAAGCTTGGACAGCAGCCCACGGTTCCACAACATTCCCCCTCTCCTATTTTTTTTCTTTCCTGCGTTCCTTTTCTTCTTTCAGCCGTAAGTCCCTTCTTTTATCTCAATCCCATCCCTTTAATTCACATATAACCCTAGGCCCAATCAAATTGGGCCTCATTACTTACACCCCCCTTTATTTTACTACCACCACTCCTAATACTTAAACACCTCCTAGATACTCCAACACATCACCCCAATTTAACTAAAATACTTCCCATTTATTTACCACACCTCTCTTTAAATTAATTATTTACCCTTAATTTATTTTAAAATAGCCAACTAAATACTACTTAATTAAATTAGTCAAATACTCATTTAATTCAATTAATTAATTAACCACCTAAGCAAATAAATTAAATAATTCTCCAATTTAATATTTGGGGTGTTACAAGGATGAGACTAATAATTTCTTCAAGATTTAGGGGACTCTTAAGCACAACAAAGGGCTTTTGGTGTTTCAACTTGTTGAGTCAATTGCCTTATTTAGACTTTTGGTGTTTTTGTTGATGTAATGCAGTGAGTGCAAATACATCATTTTGAGTGTAGTTGCTTTTGATGTAGGTGATGTAGGTACACTTTGTGTAGCTATTTTGGTAACTCTTTGAGTATTTTGTAGCATACACTGCCCTCCTCACCGATCTCCACATGCATTTCTTCTTTTTCTTTGGTTTGTTTTTGTTTTTCTTTTCTTTTTGATCTTTGTTCACTTTTCAAACCAATTGCACTTAAGGGACAGGTTCAGTTTATATGACTCAGGCAAGTGTAGCTTTTTGATCTTTGTGACACCTTTGAGAGTTTTGACACCTTTGGCATTAACTTTTCAAGTTTCCACACTTTTGCCTTTGTATTCATTTGAATTTCCCCCAAACTTATTTCTTTATGCTCTTCTATATTTTTAGTAAAAATCTAAATTTGACCTTAGTTTTCCAAAAATTCCTTGGCTTTAGATAGCTTTTCCATCTAGCATGGTACTTTTCAAAAACTCAATTTTGTTGTGTCAAAGAAATTATAACATTGATCATTTTTAGAAAACAATGCTTTTCTTTTCCTTTTCATCATTAAAACTTTGCTCATTTGGTACACTTACAATTTTTTTTTAGAAAAGCAATATGAATTGATCATGCTTCATAATCGTTTAAGTCTAATACACACATGATGTACTTAATTTTTCTATTTTTGAAAACAATTTGATCATGCTATTGCAAGCTTTGTTAAGTACATCTAAAAGTACTAAAACAAACTAATATTGCATATTCACATAATACTATTCTATTACTACTAAAACACACATAACATATATTAATATTCACATAGTGCATATTTAATTGAAAAGACATACTATTCTCCACTCTCCCCCCCCCCCAACTTAAATATGAGCAGTGTCCTCACTGCTCTAAGTTGAGTAAACAAGGGATCCAAACATGGGAGATATACTTCAAAAGTAGTTTAAAACAAAACACATAGTATTTGCACATATATATTATAAGTATATAAGCATAATATTATATTGAAACAACATTAAAATTATCCTTTTACTCTTTCTTCATGATTATGGGGCTGGCTCTCACTGGGGCATGTTTGATCTTCTCCTTCTTGGTTCTTGGCTTGGTAGGAGTAACATCAGAGGTGGGCACACCACGATCTTCCACACTTGCTTCAGGCATTTCTGCATGTTCTGGTGTAGTCAGTGTAGGTACATCTGGTGTAGCTAGTGTTGGAACCTCAGGTGTAGAAACATGTTCCTGCACTGGAGTTTGTTCAGCCTCTTCTGGTTGTTGCTCTGCTACTTCCTCAGTTGCTTTCTCACTTTCTGTGGGAGTGTCCTTCTTAGTTGTCTCTTTTTCTCCAGAAATTGCTCCTTGACCCTGTACATCATATAAGGAACTCATGGTCCACATCTTCTTTGTTGGAGTTGGCTTCATTGTTTTCCTTTTGTAGCCTAGCAGCTCCTTCTTCTTATTCAAAGCTTTAAGGACCTCATGAATTGTTGCCTCTGGGCTGGTCTCCATCACTTTTGTTTTTAGTATTTTTGCACTTGGTGTGGGAACTTCAGCTGCTTTGGTGACAGTTTCTTCTTGTTCTTCCATGACAGAATCTTTTTGGCCTTCTTCTTTCTCAGGCTCGTCAGTGAGTACCTGCAAATTTTCTTTCTCAAAATCAAAGTTAGTTGGCTCAATTGGTTCCGTGGGAAGGGTGGGTGATTTCTGGGATTGGATTGATGTGTCTTTTTCTGTGACTTGATTTGGATTTTCATTTTGGGGAGTATTTTCTGGTTGTGGGGTGGGTGATTTTTGTGGTGAAGTGTGAATGGGTGAATGGTGGGTGGTGGGGGATGGAATGTTGGTTTGTGACGGTGGTGATAGTGTTTGTGGTTCATTGGTAGATTTCTTTCTAATTTCATACTTCTTCCTAGCACTAGCCTCCATGTTATTACTGCCATTATCATCACTTTTAGTTTCCTCCATGGATTCTGATTCATCCTCCTCTACATCCTTTTCAATGTCCTTTACAGCTTGTTCTACCTCCTCATCTACCTCAGTATCGTTTTCACTTAATTCTTCAAATTCTTCCTCCACTCTTGGTTTCTTTCCCTTCTTGTCTTTCTGAGTGTTTCTCTTTCTCTTTGCTATCCTCTCTTTCTCAACTACTACCTCCTCCTCTTCTTTCTCTTCCTCTTCCTCTTCATCAATAATCCATTCAGGGAATATTGGGGCTTCTAATTCTTCCTCAGGGTCATTTAACTTCACTTTTAACCAATCATGCTGCTCTTGTTGAAATTTCCATACTGCCTGGAGTTTCTGCATCAGGTGTTCCAACACCTCCTGCTCTGCAGTATTTCTAATTCTAGCAGACCTTATTCTTTCTTTCACCTCTGCTGACAAACCACTAGGAAGTGTTTTCCTATAGATTTTCTCTAGTTCAGTTGCCTCTACCCCTTGTTTTTGACATAGTTCAGTGATTAGGCAAGGGAAGTACAAGAAACCAGAGGTCTTGGTTTGACATTCTATTATCTCATTGATGATCAACTTTCCTATATCCACATTGTCTTCAGTCAAGATTGAATCTAGGAGAATCAATCTTTCCTTGGACAATGTAGATGTGTGTAAAGTGGGGAGAATTAATGTAGCTATAAATAGGTGTCAGCTACCTAACTCAGGAACTAAGTCACCAGTTTTAAGCTTAAATTCTGTGTTTGTGAACTTCTGCCATTGAGACCCTTCTACTGTGATTCTCTCTTTGATCCTAGCCATCTGTTTCTTACCATAAGTTTCTAATTATTCCTCAAATTTATTTCCATGGTAGTTCAGATCATAGTGTTTGTTGATTCTAGTAGGATCAAAGAAAACTTTCTTACCTCTCACTTTTGAGTAGAAGATTGTGCCTCCTCTAGTGTTCTGAATTCCTGAATAGAACTCTCGAACAATTTGCTCCAGGTAGTATGCTCTGGTTTGCACAAATCTCTCCCAATGTAGGTTGTTGACTGTTGAGAGAAATGAATGGTGGGCCTTTGCAAAATTAAAGCCTCTTTCAGGTAGGAACTTCATGCTCCAGAAATGTTCACATCCAGGAATCATGTCCATGGCTGTGGTTGCTCGAGTTTTCTTTGATGTTGCAGGAGTTCCTGCACTGGATGCTTTCCTTGGAGATTTAGTGGCCGATTGTTTCTTCACCATTGTTGCTTGATTGAAGATTTGGGATTCTTGAAATGTGATTGAAGATGAAGTTGGTGTTTGAGAAAATAAGGATGATCGGTTTTGCAAGAGAATCAGAGAGTTGATTTTCTGAGAAATATGAGCGGTTTTGTGTGAGATGAGGTTTTGAGTTAGTGGGAATGGTAGTTGGAAACTAGCCGTTAGGGTTACGTGGATTGGAATGCAAGCCAACACGTGTTAAGCTTAGCCTTAACAGCGCATTACTCTTTCATTTAAGCTTAATTCCGCACTAAATTGATGAGTTGGCAAGTGAGTCTTATCACTTAAGTCTTTTCTTCATTTTGCTAGATATGTACCTCAGTGTGGGCAGTGTTGCAACATTAAGTGTGGAAACACTGGCTACTCTGTTGTCCTATTTTTCTACAAAACACACAAAACATTAAATTGCACAAAATAATAACATTAACTAATTTAAAATGATGGGTCGCCTCCCTCAAGCGCTTGTTTTAAGAGTCTTACAGCCTGACTATCTCCTTGTGTTAGAGATTTTCAAAATGAGTGGTGATCTTATCTCTCTCCACGTGCTCTCCATAATACATTTTTACTCTTTGGCCATTGACTTTGAAAGTGGTATTAGTGGCTACATCATATAAATCAACTGAACCATGGGGGTAAATTTTGACTAGTTGGAATGGTCCTGACCATCTTGATCTTAATTTTCGAGGGAACAATTTCAACCTAGAATTATATAACAGAACCATTCCTCCTTCTTTAAGTTCTCTTTTTGGATTTTCTTATCATGCCACTCTTTGGTTTTTGCTTTATAAATTTCTGCATTCTCATAAGAGAAATGCCTAAATTCTTCTAATTCATTAAGCTCAAAAAACCTTTGGTCACCTGCCTTTTTGAGATCAAAATTTAACTTTTCGATAGCCCAATATGACTTGTTCTCTAATTCAACCGGGAGATGACATGCTTTGCCATAAACTAACCTATAGGGGGACATTCCTAATGGATTTTTAAATGCAGTTTATATGCCCATAATGCTTCATCTAAGTGTAAGGACCAATCTTTCCTATTTGGTCCAACCATTTTCTCAAGCATTCTTTTTATTTCCCTATTTGAAAGTTCAGCTTGTCCACTTGTTTCTGGGTGATAGGCAGTAGCAATCTTGTGTTTTACTCCATATTTTGCAAGAAGATTTTTAATGAGTTTATTGCAAAAATGTGAGTCTTCATCATTGATGATTGCTATTGGAGTGTCAAACTTTGAAAAAATATTTCTTTGAAGAAATTTGCTAACTGATTTGGCATCATTATTTGGAAGTGCTATAGCCTCAGTCCATTTGGACACATAGTCTACAGCTACTAAGATATACTCATTGCCAAAAGAAGGTGAAAAAGGACCCATGAAATCCATGCCCCAAACATCAAAAAGTTCTATTTCTAGAATATTAGTCCTAGGCATTTCATGTCTATTAGATATATTGCCACTACTTTGACATTTATCATAGGTTTTTACCATATAATATGAATCTTTAAATAGAGTAGGCTAGAAATAACCTGATTGAAGTACCTTTGTTGTTGTTCTTTGGCTTCAGAAATGCACTTTTTCATGACTTGATCTGGACATATCTTGAATAGATAAGGATCATCCCAATAGTATTGTTTTACTATGTGGAAGAATCTCCTTTTCTGTTGGTAGCTCATGTCAATTGGTACAACTTTTCTCACAAGGAAGTTTATTATGTCTGCATACCATGGTGTTGATGCATGAGGTGTGGCCACACTGAGTGGAGAAACACTAGCTGCATTCATGGTAATTGCTAGCAATTTCTCATCAGGGAAACTTTCCTTGATTTCTTCATTTGTACCTGTATTGTCACTTTCAAGTCTAGAGAGATGATCTTCCACTTGGTTCTCCACTCCTTTCTTATCTCTAATTTCAAGATCAAATTCTTGAAGGAGGAGAACTCATCTAATTAGCATTGGTTTTGCATTATTTTTGGAAATTAGATACTTGATGGCAGAATGGTCAGTGTACACAATTACTTTGGTGCCAACCAAGTAGGATCTAAATTTCTCAAAAGCAAAAACTACAGCTAATAGTTCTTTCTCTGTTACAGTGTAGTTCATTTGAGCCTCAATGAGTGTTTTGCTAGCATAGTATATGGAATGAAACACTTTGTTGTATCTTTGCCCTAGGTCTGCTCCTACTGCAAAGTCACTAGCATCACACATGAGTTCAAAAGGCTTACTCCAATCTGGAGTAACTACTATTGGTGATGTCACCAATGCCTTTTTATGTTTTTTAAAGGCTTCCATACAAGACTCATCAAAGTTAAAATGCACATCATGTTGCAAAAGCATACACAATGGTTTTGAGATTTTTGAAAAATCTATGATAAATCTCATATAGAATCATGCATGTCCTAAAAAGCTTCTAATCCCTTTGATTGTTGATGGAGGTGGTAATTTCTCAATTACCTCAATCTTTGCCCTATCCACTTCAAAACCTTTCTTAGATATTTTATGACCAAGCACAATGCCTTCTCTTACCATGAAATGACATTTTTCCCAATTAAGTACTAAATTAGTGTCTTCACACCTTTGAAGAAGTTTTTCTAACTTCGACAGACACAAAGAGAATGTTTCTCCAAAAACAGAAAAGTCATCCATGAAGACTTCCATTGATTGTTCAATGGAGTCAGAAAAAATTGACATCATGCATCTTTGAAAGGTAGCAGGTGCATTACAAAGTCCAAAAGGCATCCTTCTAAAGGAGAAAGTGCCATAGGGACAACTAAAGGTAGTTTTCTGTTGATCCTCAGGTTCAATTGCTATTTGATTGTATCCTGAATAACCATCTAAGAAACAATAGAATTCCTTTCCTGCTAACCTATCTAACATTTGATCTATAAAGGGTAAGGGGAAATGATCTTTCTTGGTGGCCTTATTGAGTTTTCTGTAATCCATACAGATTCTCCACCCTGTTATAGTTCTTGTAGGGATTAGTTCATTATTCTCATTGGCTATTACTGTCACTCCACCCTTCTTAGGAACACATTGCACAGGACTAACCCATGCACTATCTGAAATAGGGTAGATAATGCCAGCATCTAGCCATTTTATTATTTCTTTCTTAACAACCTCTTTCATAATGAGTTTTAATCTTCTTTGCCCTTCTATGCTATTTTTAGAATTTTCTTCTAAACATATCCTATGCATGCATATGGAGGGGCTAATCCCTTTAATATCTGACATTTGCCAACCTATAGCTTTTCTATGTCTTTTTAAGGTGTCAATTAAATCTAGCTCTTGTTCTAAAGATAAATCAGAATCTATGATTACAGGAAGTGTATTATTTTCACCTAGAAAAACATATTCAAATGTTTTGGCAATTCTTTCAATTCTAGCTTAGGAGGTTGTTCTAGAGAAGGTAAATTTTCTTTAAGGGTGGGATCTTCTAAATTAAGAGATTCATAAGTTCTAGCCCATACCTTAGGTGTAGCTTGTTCCTTTGGCAGTATGCTTTCTTCAATAAATTCCTCTGCATAGCGATCTGCAAATTGCATCAGTGCTAGAGCACCGCAAAGTGATCATCTTTGCTTGTGGAATTGCTTCTCTACCAAATGATCAAGAGAAATGGATGAACACTCTTCATTCTCCTCTGCAGGATACTTCAAAGCATTCAAGACATTGAATTTCACTTCTTGATCATTTACTCTCATGGTTAGCTCTCCTCTTTGCACATCTATCTTTGTTTTCCCTGTTGCTAAAAATGGTCTTCCAAGTATAATGTACTTCCTCATTTGCAATAAAATCAAGGATAACAAAATCTGCAGGAAACACAGATTTGTCAACTTTGCACTATATATCCTCAATAATTCCTTCGGATATGCTATTGATCTATCTCGCCAAAGACAAAGTGTCAATGTGGTAGTAGGTTTGCGAGCCCAATTCTAGCTTAGAGAAATAGATTTAGGCATCAAATTATGCTTGCACCTAAATCACACAATGCTCTTCCTGTATAGAACTTACCTATTGAGAAAGGAATTGTAAAGCTACCTGGATCTTTTAGCTTCCTTGGAATTTTGTTTTGCAAAATCAGACTACATTCTTTTGACATAACAACAGTTTCAAATTCCCCTAATCTTCTTCTTTTAGAAAGCACGTCTTTCATAAATTTAGCATAATTTGGCATTTGTTGAAGTGTTTCTATCAAGGGAACATTGATATGCAATTGTTTTAACACATCTAGAAACTTACTGAATTGCTTCTCCTCATGTATTTTTTTCAATCTTTGTGGAAAAGGAGGGGGAGGGTATTCAGGAACTAACCTTGGAGTTGGAGGTGTAGAAACACTAGGTGTTTCTACACCTTGAGAATTTTTTCCATTTTTGTTTTTTTCTCCCTTCTCTGTACCTTCAAGCTCATATGGTTATGTTAAATCCTTGCCACTTCTTAAAGAGATGGCTTTGACCTGTTCCTTACCTTGCCTTTGTGGGGTTGAAGCTTCTATGTTTGATGGCAAAGTATCTGTTGGTCTTTGCTGCAAAGTAGTTGCTAATTTCCCTACTTGATTCTCTAGATTCTTAATTGATACATCATGAGCTTGCCTAGCAGTTCTAGTTTCACTAATGAATGATCTAAGTAATCCTTCAAGAGAATTATCATTGGCAGGTAGGTTTGATCTTTGAGGTTGGAATCCAGGAGGAGTACTTGGTGCTGGTGCACTTTGTGCAGGTGCATTGGAATTGTTCCACCTAAAATTTGGGTGGTTCTTCCATCCTTGATTATAGGTATTAGAGTAAGGGTTGTTATTTTTGTTGTAACCTACATAATTGACAGAGACAGGATTGCTAGGACAATCTTATAGATACCCTCCCCCACAATAGACACAACTTGTAGTTCCTGGAGGGGCTTGCTCTATAGCTGCTGTAGTGTTTTCTTTGGGTGTGGCTACACTAGATGCAGGTGCACTAGTGCACTGTTTGATTAAGTTGGTTAAGGTGGCTACTTGAGCAGATAGGCCAACTAGAACCATTTGGGCACTTACCCTCTCAGTAGGCCAACTAGAACCATTTGTAGCAATTTTATCAATAAGATCACATGCTTCATTATAAGACATATTCAAAAGAACACCACCAGCTGATGCATCAAGCATCACTCTAGTTTGGGGTTTTAGACCATTGTAAAAAGTTTCCAATTGTATAATGACAGGTAAACCATGATGTGGACACTTTCTTAAAAGCTCTTTCCATCTTTCCCATGCTTCAAACAATGATTCAAATTCATTTTTTCTAAAAGATGTAATATCATGTCTCATCCTAACATTTTTAATTGGAGGAAAATATTTACTTAAGAATTTTTTCAGCTAGCTCATTCCATGTATGAAAAGAATTGGGCTCCAAAGAGTTTAACCATGATTTAGCCCTATCTTTCAATGAATATTGAAATAACTTAAGTCTAAATGCATCCTCACTAATACCAGGAATAACAAAAATACTACAAACTTCTATGAATTGCTTTAAATGTTCATGGGGGTCCTCATGTGGGGATCCACCAAATTGACCAATTGTTTGCAACATTTGAAACATCATAGGTTTAAATTCAAAATGAGCAGCATTAATATTAGGCCTAGCAATGCTAGACTGTATATGTTGCTGATCATATTGGACATAGTCCCTCATAGGCATATCCCTATCATTAATCATACCTATTGGTCCCATTTGAATGAATTGTTGTCTGTGATCTTCCTCACCTCTAGGTGTCATACCCCAATTTTGTCCGGCTTAGGTCGAAACCCTAATTTTCCGCAAAAAATAAATAAATTGAAGAGTGAAGAGCATTATGCATTGAATTTTGGGTCCTAGAAGTCATTCCAAGGTTCTTGAAATCATTTTTAGGGTTGAAATGCACTTTTTGGGCAAATTAGGGTTTTAGGGTCAAAAAAGGTATTTTGGTCATTTCACAGCAAAAAAACGGTTTTCCATCACAAATCACTGGAAAATTGTCAGGGGGATTATTTGAGGAAAAATGTGCTTAATTATAATTTTTTATGCGCATGAATGTTAATTATTTGCATAAGAACTCAAATTTAAAGGAAAGGGTAAAATGGGAATTTCCTTCAAGGTGAGGTATCAAATCAATTTTGGGAGTGGTGATATCATGGAATTTTGGGCCCAATGATTAATTCCTAAGGTGATGCCCAAAATGGAGAGATTTTTATAATCAAGAAAAAAGAATAATCAAAAAGGAAGAGATAATGTTGTGCACATGGAGAACAAATAGTACAATTGCCAACTTGCAAAAGTTGGCAAATTCTCCCCCTTTTCCATTTCAAAACCATCAGCTCTCTCCCCATTTCCCTCTCCATTTTGTGTTTTCTCTCCACCCTAAATCCATGTGATAAGTGATCTCAACCCTTCATTCAAAATCAAAATGCAATCCTAGAGCACCTCCTAAGAACAATGACCAAAATAACCCTTTTGCTTGGTGCCCAAGTTCAAATATTTATTTCATTTTATTTTCAGCTGAATATTAATTCCCTTTTATTGCTTGATTACCATTTTAACCCTAGCCCTTCACCAATTCTATAAATACCCTCTCATTTTCATACACCACACCTTTTTGCTCATTCTCTCCTACACTAAACCTAGCACACAACTCTCTCCTCTCCTTCCCTCTCCTTGGCCGCAGCCCTCTCCTCCTCCTCCATCCATCTTTTTGTTTTCCTCCACCCAAACACCATCAATCCATCTCCTTGCCATTCCTCTCTCACATACTACCTCCATCCTTCACTAAAACTAAAGAATCATCATCACTTGGGTATCTTCTTCATTTGTGTTATTGCTCTCCTTTTCTTCATAATCTAGTTTGGTCTAAAGTATACTCTAAAAACCATAGCATTGTCTCCAACATTTTTGCATCAAAAAACACACTTTTTCTTTCCTTCATTTCGCATACTCTCATAAAAATGTGATTTGCTAGTTGTTGTTGGTGAGAGGAGCCTTAAACACTATGGACAAGCACTTAGGGAGGCTTGGGTGTTTAAGGTGCCTCTCACCCTTGAATAAATTGATTCATGTTGTTTTGTATTGATTTTATATCTTGTTGAGAAATAAAATTGTTGTTTCATGTGTTATTAGTTCGCATATTATGTTAGAATTGGCTTTAATGAGATTTTGTTGTTCTTTGTTTGATGATGCTTAATCTTGTTGTTAGTATTTCATTTTAGTGTTAAATGTTATTTTAGTTGTTGATGATAGGCAAGTTGATTCTCACCAGTGCCTAGTGCACCTTTCTCAAAGTGAGAGGATTGCTCTATGTGATTCAACCTAGTTTTTTTTTTGTTTATGTGTTTTTGTTTTACTTTAGTTATTGTTAGTTGATGATGATAGGCAAGTTGATTCTCACTAGTGCCTAGTGCACTTTTCTCAAAGTGAGAGGATTGCTCTATGTGATTCAACCTAGTTTTGTGTTTATTTAAATCTTGTTTTAGTTTGCTTATTGTTAGTTGTTGATGATAGACAAGTTGATTCTCACTAGTGCCTAGTGCACTTTTCTCAAAGTGAGAGGATTGCTCTATGTGATTCAACTTAGTTTTTGTGTTTATTTAAATCTTGTTTTAGTTTGCTTATTGTTAGTTGTTGATGATAGGCAAGTTGATTCTAACTAGTGCCTAGTGCACTTTTTTCAAAGTGAGAAGATTGCTCTATGTGATTCAACTTGGTTTTAGTGTTTATTTACTTGCTCTTGTATTCTAGTTTTATTATTGTCCATTGTTGATGATAAATCATATGATTCCCACTTATGCCTAGTGCATCATGTTTTAAGTGGTGAATATGATCTTAGATGATTCAACCTTCCCCTTTTAATTTCTTAGTGAATAACAAATGAGATTGTAAGTTTAGGGTTTAGGGTTCGTGAGGTATTGCAAAGGATAGGCTTACCTTAGCCTTGATGCAATTCCTCTTTGTTCATGTTATTAAGAAATCGTTGCTCACATGTCATTAATTCAATTAAGATCATTCTATGCCTATGATCAATTGTTTACTTGTTTTGATGCTACTTAAATTGTCTTGATTTAATTGTGTGTCATTCCCTCCTTGTGTATGACCTCCTAAAGAAGACGTAAGCCTACATGCTTGTTGTAGCATAGAGTCATTAGGGTAAATGCACTCTCTCTCACACACATGCATGTGTATGACCTCCTAATGAAGACGTAAGCCTACTTGCTTGTTGTAGCATAGAGTCATTAGGGTAAATACACTTCTCCTCACACACACGCATTTGTTTTGAGAAATTCACCTTGCATCCTTGACAATTGAATCTTTGATTGTATCGGAATGTTTAGTCTAAGTTGATGTGTGACATATGCATGATTACTTGATTATTGAATGTGTTTGAAGTTTGTAACCAATCATTGATAATAACTTCACCCTTTTCCCCAAAATCTTTCAAACTCTTTTCTAATTAACGCAAGTTATTAGTGAGTATCACCCAAAGCCTTGGCTTGTTTGATTGTCATGAACGCTATCAAGAGTTATTAGTAATGATCACTCAAAGCCTTTGCTTGCTTGATCATTATGAAAGCTCTTCCTTTCTCCAAAACCCTTTCAAAACATTTTTATCTTCAAGTTAGAACTACATCGCATTGATTCCCATTTGGGATACGTAGGAGCGAGCCACGTTCTCGTCAAGCACAACAAATTAAAATCCTTTTCGCAACCATAAACATTAGCATTTTTCATAACAAAAAAGAATCATTTTTAAACCCATTATTGCTAGTGGCTAATCAGAACCTTTGTTCGTCTAGCCATTAGTGGTAATGTCTTTTTCCAAAGAACAACAAGCGATGGTCACCCATAACTTTGGTTAGTTTGATCATTCGTGCCAATCAATCTTTTTCAAAAACCATTAACAGTCAATCAGAACCTTTGTTCGTCTGACCAGTGGTAGTGACTCTCATTCCCAAGAGTACTTAGCGGTGATTACCCATAACCCCTGTTAGTTTAATCATTCTCTGAATACTCGTCATATTTAGAAAATTCACTAAAAAAGATAAAAAACAAAAACCTTTTTCATAACAACCAAGAACTACGTAGCTTTGAATTCTCCATCACACAAGGAGATACGTAGGAGCGAGAGGCAAACTCTCGTCAAACGCCAAAAATAAAAATTTTCATTAAGTTTTCCCATTCATCTTCAAACAAGAAATAAATAGGCAAATCTAGCTATTTTTCAAATCAAACGTTAAAACCACACATTTAGTTAGAGGTTCCCTTTCGGTAGAAAGGACGTGTGCGGTGCTAGTACCTTCCTCACACGTAATCGACCCCCGAACCTATATCTCTAGTTTTCAAAAGACCATCTGCCGTGTTCAAAAGACATTTTTTCAATGTTTTGGTCTTAAAATTAAAATATTGGTGGCGGCTTCAAAAAATTTCCACGTTGTACATTGAGAAACCCAAACCGGATTTTTCGGGGTGCAACACCAGGTTGTTGATGTTGAGAATTAGGTCCTCCTCTTACTAAGGCATCATCACTGTGGTGCGACATAGTGCTGCAGTCTTGTTGTCTTTGTCTTTGTTGTCTTAGCAATCTCCTAAATCTTCTTTCAATTTCTGGATCAGAATCAAAGTCTGGTGGTCTATTCCTGGGAATAAACTAGTGTTTCCACACTGAGTGTTTCTACACTAAATTGTTTCTGCACACAAAAACAGAATACCAGTAGTACTAATATATAATATAACACTAAATTAACAATCTAAACAACAAAATTTTACTATAATCCCCGGCAACGGCGCCAAAAACTTGGTGTGGTGAAATATATGCAAGTATACATAGTCACACTAGTAATATAATGATAAGAAAGGTCGAACCCACAGGGATTATGTAATGTAAAGTTTTGTATAGTTCAGAATGTACACTTAGTGTGTCTACACTATGCACAATTTGGTTGGATTGTTCAGAGTAAGTAAAAACAATATAAACAAGTAAAAGAGTGTAAGGAATCAGTTAGATAAAGTAGTTGAGATGTTTTCACCAAGTAATTTACTTGTAAGTGTATTAGTGGAGTATGCAGTGTTTCCACACTGGATGCAGCTGCAATAGTGTGTACCTTTTAGTACTTTCTTCAGAGTTTCATTACAAGCTTCCTATGTCTAGGCATGCTAAATAGGTTCACTCTTGTCTCTAAAGCTCCCACTGTATCACCCTAAGAACTATGTTATCCTATGTCTAGGACTTAACATGGTTTTAACAATCAAATCTTTATTAAAACTAGTTCAACAAAGAACTTGTTATAAACTCTCATTCCTATTATTTCTTGAGTTCATAAATGTGACCCATGTCTGCTGCCACAAGTTTACCTATTCCAAAGTGATCAATTCCATAATAAGTGTTGAAAGAAGTATCACACAAGAATTAAAATGCATACACTACATAAACCATAATAACATATTTAGAATTTCATTACAAGGTTATAACATCTCAACTTAAGGGAATTTAGCTCATGTTACTCGTAATATAATAGAAAGAATCTGCAAAGAGCATAATCAAATGAGTAATATAGCAAAAGAACTTAAAAGGAGAGAGATTAATCGAATAGAAGATCTTTTGCATGAGTTTCCCAAGTTGAAGTACAATATGAGTTCCATACACAAGTTTCCTTCAAGTAGAAGTGAAGGGAGTGGTTGTCAAGCACCTCCTTACCTTCCTTCTCTTCAGAAACGTAAAGAAAAACTAAAACTGAACTAAACTAAACTAAGTGATCCTTTCAGAAACAAATGAAGAAATACAAATAAAGGATGAAGGTTGATTTTCAAGTGAAGATATGGCCTCTATTTATAGGCACGAAAGCTTTCCTCCCTTGAGGGGTTTCCTTTGGCGCGTAAGATCAACTGAGGGGACCAACCTTGGATAAATTCAGACAACCAATGAAGCAAGTAGCTCAGTTGTGGTCGCTTGCATGTAGAACATAAGGGGAAGTCCATTGGAGAAGTGCCACATGTCTTTTAGATAAGTGAGCCTTGCAACTTGATTTTTATGTTTATCGCCGACTTCTGCAAGTGGCTCTGGTCCAGGTGACTAGGCATGACGTCACAATTCAAGTGTGGAAGCATCAAAATGGTCCTTGGATGTTTTGGTGCAAACTGCTAGATTTTGCAGGTGTAGGCAGTGTTTCCACTCCTAGTGTTGGCAGTGTTTCCACTCCTGGTGTTGGTAGTGTTTCCACTCCTGCAGTAGTTGCACTGAACAAAAACATCAAACCTAACAAGATATGTGTATTTATGCCTAGTTAATTGTCCTAAACATTTGGATCTCTAAAATGTTGTTTCTTAATAAATAAGCTATATTTATATATTAATGTACTTGAAAATAAGCAATAACCTAAGTTAAAATAGATGAATAACTCTATATAAATTAGAGTTATCATTGCCCGGTACATCGCTCGCGTTCAGAAGAGGGATTTCTCGATCGGGCAACTCGTCCTCAAACGTGCGGATGTTGGAAACAAGAACGCTCGTCAGGGAAAGCTCGCCCCTAATTGGGAAGGCCTATTCCGGGTCGTCAAGAAGACAGACAAGGGGGCATATGAGTTAGAGACCATGGAAGGGGCGACCATCCCCAGAACATTGAACATGGATAAGCTTAGAAAATACTATGTCTAAGTGTAATGAATGACTTATTGATTAATGAAAGACAGGCGGGCGCTCTTTTTCCCACTGGGTTTTTTATTGAGGCCTGACCTTTAAAATCAGATTTGTACTTTACTTTTTCATGCAAGAATGTATGCCCGGTCGTGGCATGATGAGCGACCGTAGGGTCACCGAGTTGGCCTATAACGAGAGCCGTCGAACGGCCCATCAAGCGCCACCGAGTTGGCCCAAACAAACGTAGACCAACGAATGGTCTACAGCGAGTGCCATCGAATGGCCCAAAGGTTGAGTAATAACCAACAAGCGATCGTAGACCGCCGAGCGACCTACAACGAGCGCCATCGAATGGCCCAAGGGTCAGGATGATCCACAAACGAAAGTGGGCTGCCGAGCGGGCTACCTCGAGTGTTGTCGCACAACCCTAAATGAATGCCAAGTATTGGCCCGCGAATTAAAGTAGGCCATCGAGCGGCCTACAACACGAACGTAAAGCACTGAACGTTTTACAAAAGAATGCGGCCAGCAAGCGGCCCGCGATGACGTTAGATCAACGATTAATTTACTATGCATATGGCCCCCTCGAAAGGCCAATAAAACGAAATGGTTGATCAACAAATAGTAACGACCTAACCCGTCGAAGTTAAAGTTCAAGGTAATCAGTTGAGCAACGAGATAAAAAGAAAGACGAACAAATTAAAGCAAGTAAAATTGTGCGTTACAAACGAGGACACCCTGACGAAGCCGAGCACCCAAACATCCAACTGCACGAAGGCAGATCAAAAATGATTAATTACAAATATTTAACCACTCGTAGGCGAGCTTCAAATGAAAGGAACTGCAGAATCAGGTGCGGTCGTGCACGACCGAGCACCACTGCAGGATCGAGCCATCATCATCGACCCTCTCAGGGAGCACGATTTCGCTGCCTTCAACGCAATGCTCAGGCTTCAGCACCTGGTCATCAACGTTGAGATTCAGGTCAGCATTCAGCAGGCGTAGCTGATCGATGGAGTTCTGGAATTGGTAGGTCGCAGCGTCTTTTGCAAGACCGGCCACTTCTTGAACCCTGTTTTCCAGGTCGGCTTTGTTCTTCTCCAGATCGTCCACGTCCTCCTTCAGGCCTTTCACCTGAGCAACAAGCTCCTTGTTCCTCTTCATCACTCTCCCCCTATCCTCCTCGGCTTGGACTTTGGATTCCAAGGCAGCGTTCTTGGAGCTCGTAGCTTACTCAAGTTTCTTCTCCATGGCTTCCAGGTTGGCAAGGGCAGCGTCCCTTTCAGCTCGGGCCTCTGCAACGAAAAGGTCAAAGGAAGACCGATCAAACAACCGATCTATAACAAATAGGGAGCGGGCTAGAAGATTAACATACCTTCAACTATTTTGTCGCCATCCTCCGTCAGCTGCTTCATAGCCTTCCCAACGGCCATGCATAAAGAAGCACAAATCATCATGGGCTCCCGCTTGAACCGCTCGATGTCGGCCTCCCCCAAACTCTCGATTTCGATCACGGGGATCTCATCGTCAGGAGTTTCATGAATCTGCACGGCCGTGTTTACTCTGCTGCGTTTGGGAGTACGAGCGTCCTGATTTTGCGGGGAGCGACCCTTACGAACATTGCTTGTGCCATGGCTGCAAAGGGTTTGTGGCGTTTTGGAAGGGCGGTCTACGTCGACCACGATTTGGACCGACTTAGAAGCAGAGGGCTTTGATGAAGACTTCAAAGCCATTTTCTCCAAAGAGCTCCAAGCCGCTCCTGCCATCTTACCTGCAAAATGGGACGATTCCAAGGTTAAAAAGACAGTCGATAAGAGAAATGAAAGACAAGTTAGAAAACAAACCAAGTTCGGCTTCCAAAGCACGATCGACCAAGAGTGTGAACGGACGACATGGTATATCGCCTCTTGGGTCCGGGGGCATAAGCTTTGACATCGTTTTGATCATTTCCAGGGATTCCAAGTCGACCGACCTAAGTCCTTGGCGGCGTAGGCGTAGTCGCCCGCTCATCTAAGGAAGTGGGCCTCATTCCACATGATCGGGAAGTAAGGATCACCGATCGATCCGTTGGGCAAAACCTTTGCAATCACTTTGCCAGCCTCTTTGGTGGGAACGATCCAGAAATAGTGATGCTTCCATCCTCCCCCGAGCGAGTCAGAATAGGCCTTGAAGTACCTATGCTGAGTTTTTTGAGTTTTGAAGGACACTTGCTCCTTCCTGTTCTTGTTGGATTTCTCCCGAGAGCCATTTCATCTAAAGATAGTGAAGAAGAGTTGGATCGACACCGGCCTGTTAAGCCGGGCCATCAAAACCTCGAAGGTCTTGAGAAATGCCCATGCATTTGGATGCAGCTGTGTAGCGCAAGACATCATGCTGGAACTCAGTAAAGGGAGGAATGGTCCCCATCTTCTCGAAGACGATCTGGTGCATCGTGAACTTGAGATTGTCTGAGTAAGTTACTATGTCTTCGTCGTCTTTCATGCTTCTCACTCTCCAGCCAGGAAAGTTTCTGAAGTGGCATTGCAACTCTGGTAGCGCCCAGTGACCGATCGTAATCACACTCCTCTTGGATCAGAGGGTTTCAGACACCCACGACATGTCGGATGGTTCCCGAGCTACATCCGGCAAACCGGGTTCATCTTCTTCTTCTCTGGCTGGCTCACCATCAGCATTCATCTCCTGATTGGAAGTAACATCCTCGTGACGATCGGCCATCTCCTCGAGCCAGCTCATCTCGAAGGATGTTACTTCCAATCGGGAGATGAATGCTGATGGTGAGCCGCGCGAGAGAAGATGAAGATGAACTCGTTTGCGGATGTAGCTCGAAACCGTCCGACATGTCGTGGTGTGTCTGAACCTCCCGCCCAAGAGGAGTGTGATTACGATCGGTCACTGGGCGCTGCCAGAGTTGCAATGCCACTTCAGAAACTTTCCGGGCTGGAGAGTGAGAGGCATAAAAGACGGTGAAGACATAGTGACTTACTCAGAAAATCTCAAGTTCACGATGCACCGGATCGTCTTCGAGAAGATGGGGATCGTTCCTCCCTTTACTGGGTTCCAGCATGATGTCTTGCGCTACACAGCTGCATCCAAATGCATGGGCATTTCTCAAGACCTTTGAGGTTTTGATGGCCCGGCTTAACAGGCCGGTGTCGATCCAACTCTTCTTCACTATCTTCGAGATGAGCTGGCTCGGGGAGAAATCCAACAAGAACAGGAAGGAGCAGGTGTCCTTCAAAACTCAAAAAACTCAGTATAGGTACTTCAAGGCCTATTCTGACTCGCTCGGGGGAGGATGGAAGCATCACTATTTCTGGATCGTTCCCACCAAAGAGGCTGGCAAAGTGATTGCAAAGGTTTTGCCCAACGGATCGATCGGTGATCCTTACTTCCCGATCATGTGGAATGAGGCCCACTTCCTTAGATGAGCGGGCGACTACGCCTACGCCGCCAAGGACTTAGGTCGGTCGACTTGGAATCTCTGAAATGATCAAAACGATGTCAAAGCTTATGCCCCCACCCAAGAGGCGATATACCATGTCGTCCGCTCACACTCTTGGTCTGGCCGTGCTTTGGAAGCCGAACTTGGTTTGTTTTCTAACTTGTCTTTCATTTATTTTATCGACTGTCTTTTTAACCTTGGAATCGTCCCATTTTGCAGATAAGATGGCAGGAGCGGCTTGGAGCTCTCTGGAGAAAATGGTTTTGAAGTTTTCTTCAAAGCCCTGTGCCTCTAAGTCGATTCAAATCGTGGTCGACGTAGACCGCTTCTTCCAAAACGCCACAAACCCTCGCACCATAGCACAAGCAATGTTCGTAAGGGCGCTCCCGCAAAATCGGATGCTCGTATCTCCCAAACGCAACAGAGTAAACACGCACGGCGTCTGATTCATGAAACTCGGCGATGAGATCCCCGTGATCGAAATCGAGAGTTTGAGGGAGCCGACTTCGAGCGGTTCAGCGAAGCCCATGGTGATTTGTGCTTCTTTGTGCATGGCCATTGGGAAGGCTATGAAGCAGCTGACAGAGGACGGCGACAAAAAAGCTGAAGGTATGTTAATCTTCTAGTCCGCTCCCTATTTGTTATAGATCATTTGTTTGATCGGTCTTCCTTTGACCTTTTAGTTTGCAGAGGTGAAAGTGAAAGACGCTGCCTTTGCCAACCTAGAAGCCATGAAGAAGAAACTTGAGAAATCTACTAGCTCCAAGAACGCCGCCTTGAAAGCCAAAGTCCAAGCCGAGGAGGATAGGGTGAGAGTAATGAAGATGAACCTGAAAGTATTTGATTAGAAGAGAAAGTGATTTTTGGCTCTTTCCTTGTTCCAAAAAAACCCTTTCATATATATATATATATATATATATATATATATATATATATATATATATATATATATATATATATATATATATATATATATCTGTTGGTTACTAGTTGTCACAGGTCATAAAATAAAAACGGATACAAATAAAAGAAACCAATTGAAACCGAATTATGAATGATAAACCAAAAAAGTAACGCATATATATTATTATCATTATTAATAAAGACGTTCCAAAACAAGCAATTAAAATACTTCCTACGCGTGCTCGGTATTCATGAGTGCTCTAGAGACCTCGCCAGGATCTCATGCAAACGGCCCCACTTGACACTCATATAGGTGATTTCATCAAGTGTATGCTGCAAGTCATACACCACCCATAAGGGCTATGAAAATCATTAAAAGCTTTAAGTTTAACCTTTTAACCCTGCAGTCTAGCACTATCACAATAACACCATAGGAAGGGACAATAATAAAATTAATTACTTGAATTAATTTTCAGTTCTAGAGATATCAAGAAGTGACTTGTTTTTACCACATTGAACCTTCTTCATGGGATCTCCATTCACAAAGGTCGGGTTACCATCACTTCTTAATTTAAATTGGCTTAAGTCCCATTCCCCTCGATGTTTCACAAATTAATTTCTTCCCCAGGGGTTTTTCAGAAGATTGATTAGAATCGCTTCTGATTTCACATAAATTAAGGATGTAATCCTTCTCGTTTATCAGTAGCTACTTTACACAACTATGGAAGACACTATTTCTTCCATAAAGGAGTATTGACCAAGACGTCTCCCAGTTAATCAATCTCATATATCACAAAGTCTTGAGTAATAAACTCAATCTCATAAATCTTTGAGTAATAACCTTAATCTCTATAAGGTAATTATACAAGTCTACTTAGATAATTTCTAAGTGACAACCATTCATAAATAAAGTCACTAATAGATTTATACTTATGTGAATAAAACTTAACTATCATAAAACTTGACTATCATCATAGTATCATCGATATTCACTATATATAGTAATATACCCAATGATGCCTCTATAAATAATTGTATATAAATGTTTGGATAATTCCAAGCCACATCACTTTCAAAACATACTTATACATGCAGGCCTGCTTAGATGATTTCTAAGCGACAACAATTCCATAAAATATTTACAGAATTTCACAAGTATGTTAATGATATCTCATACATTCCAATATAGTTCAAAATTACGAGAAATGTGATGTTTCTTGGCAAAACAAATCTTTCAAAAGAATAGATTCATACATTCAAATATCTCAAAATATGGATATCACATATGTCCAAAACAAAATTCTCATATCTGATAATTATCAACGTCATTTTTCAATCTAAAATATTATTAGATTCAATCACTTTGAACAAGTCAACAAGTGATATCATTTTCTATCTTATAAGGAATCTAAATTTTCGTGCTCTAAAAGAAGATACTTTTATGATCTTTATTAATCCAACAAAAGGTGGAAAACAAAGACACCAAGAATCCCAATAATCATTGCGTCAAAAAAAAAAAGAATCTCAATAATCACATCTATCAATTGTATAGGTATTAACAAAAACATCTTCAAAAACTATACCAACTAAATCTCTTGCTCATTCTAATGCAATTTCCATAGAAATTGATAATTTAGTTATCGACATAGCATGTCTACACTTTGAAGACTCAATTTATAGGAAGCATGAATCCAAGAACAACCCCCACACTTTTAAATATTTCAAGTTAGGTTGATAAAAATTGCATAGTTTCAAAAACTTTCAATAGTATAATAATATATAACATTTGTAAAATGAAACTTCTTATAAAACTCATGCTTACACATATCTTGAAGATATCTCTAAACATGATTATCACATATGCCTAATATAATACTTTTATATATCTAATAGTAACTCACTATATCTACTAATCTAAAATACTGTTAAATTTAGTCACTTGAACGTGTCTCAAAAAGAAAAGAAACACATCAACATTACTTGCTATCCAACGGCGTATCCTCATGCATTATTTAAAACAAATAATTTTTAAAGAAAACTCAGGTTGTATATATGAATAAGGCATTAAGGTTCTATGCACAAACGAATTGTTCATTCGATAAGGCACCCATAATTTTAATAATCTCATATGATAAAGAGACATACCTTACCTCCATACTCAAGTATGGAGTTATTTATGAAAGAAATTGAATTTGTCTAAGCCTAACAAACAACGAATTTACATCTTGAATTTTGCGGCTTGGACAGGGCCTTCTCACCCACTGTTGTTGTTGGTTGCGTCAGCCAAGAATAAATTCTTCAAATTGTAGTAATCTGCGCTTTGAAACAGCAACAACAGTGAGTACCTGCGAACACAAACACGTTAGGAAAAATAATCGGAGGCGTCGCTCCGGTGACTTGTCTTGAAAAACTTATACTGCCTCTCTGGTATAAATTCCCGAGATACAACCGGTTCGTCTCAATCGCAAGTAACGAAAGAGGAATCAAACTGGCAAGAATGAATTATATCTCTGACCGGAGAAAACCCAGAATTATTTGATTAGAAGAGAGAAAGTATTCTTTGGCTCTATCATTGTTCCAAAAAATCCTTTCATTTATGTATCCAAAACCAAGATTATATATATCTGTTGGTTACTAGTTGTCAGGTCATAAAATAAAAACGGATACAAATATAAGAAACCAATTGAAACTGAATTATGAAGGATAAACCAAAAAAGTAACGCATATATATTATTATCATTATTAATATAGACGTTCCAAAACAAGCAATTAAAAGCATATTGTTGAAACGTAGACTTTAACGTTGAAACATATGGCTTTTTATCACTTGAATATATATTATATTATAATAACAATAATGATAAACCAAAACTAAATATTATGTTTACTTTAATATAATATATTCCCACTTTTGAAATATTTATAAAGTAAAATACAACGAGAGATGTCCAATATGACTTTCTCTTATAATTTTGCATTTTCAATCTTCTTCAACTGTGACCCAGAATATGAGTGTCAAAATGTATGGTTATTGGATACTGAAAAACTTCATCTTTAAACTCTTGTTCTTCCTTAGTAGCAAGGCCGGCCTTGGGCCTGTGCTACCACACAGGGCCCAGGCCCGATGTCTCTATTTTAGGGGCCCCTAAAAAACTATTAGTGTCTATATATAAACAATATTTGGGAGTGTTGAAACATCTTTGGGTTAGTTCAGCAGTTAACCGTCCACTCCTTAACTAAAGCAGCGCGGTTCGAATACCCTTTTATGGATTTTCATAATTTAAATCTTTGTTTTAGAGAATTAAAATTTTGCTTTTTAAGCAAAATGAAGTATGCAGGGTTCGAACCCCTTTCATTGTGGTTGCTGGATAACAACATTACCACTATGCGACTGATAATCACATTGGTTAACTGTTAATATTTATAAATATCATCTTGAACAGATATAATAGGGGCCCAATTTTTAATAAAGTAGTTCCAGGTTTTGGTGATTCATCAATAAAAGTATAATATAATAGGGGTCCAATTTTTACAACTTGCACAGGGCCTCCAATTTTTTTGGGACAGCCCTGCTTAGTAGTATACTTACCTTTCCTCTTTCTTAAGCTCCGAGACTTTTTCTCTTATACACTTTGGTGACTTCTCTAATATTTTATATCTATCTCCTTGAACAGATACTAAGCTCTTCTTTTTATAGTTTGAGTAAGATTATGACCATTGAGATATAAGGTTGCTGATTTCTTTCTGTTGATACACGAGTTTGTAAGGATGAGATTAAACTTTCTAATGTATCAACTTTGTGAGTACTTGATACGGAAGGACTATATATCCGTTTCAAAACCCTTATGCGAGGTGAAATAGTCTTTTGTCGTATTCTCCTTGTTTATTTACTTCTAATGATTGGAGAAACCTCGTATCCTTTATCTATTGTTCCTTCTAGTAATGGTGATGTACTGCAAAGCACCAACAATGGAGCGGTATTGGCGAGCATCGGGTAATACATCAGAGCCCTGGCGAATGAGTTTGATATTGGAGATCATCGGAGTGGACATAGGGCTACAACCAGACATTTGATCAGCTCGTTCAAGAAGATCAGCAATGTACTTTGTTTGGGTGAGAAGCATGGAACCCGGGGAGAGGTATTTTACTTCAATCCCTAAAAAATATTCTTGTTTTGCCTAGGTGTTTTAGAGCAAATTGTGTTTGTAATTTGGCAATTAGGTCATGAATTAGGGTAGTTTGAAGTGCACATGATGAGTATATCATCAACATAAACCGAGAACATATAGTTGAATTCCTTTGTTGTTGTAGATGAAAAGAGAATGATCATATTTGCTTCTTTGTAAAACCAAATCAAAATAAGGCTTGTTTGAGTCTCTCATACCATGCCCAGGGGCCTGTTTTTAAGCCATATAATGATCTCATGTAGTTTAAAAACTAGATTTTTGTTGTCGATACAAAACCAAGGGGTTGATCCATGTAGATATCTTCTTCTAGATGACCATTTATAAATGCATTGTTAATATCAACTTTGTTGTAGATCCCATTTGTATGTTAGAGGCAATGTAAAGAGAATTCTGATAGTTGCAGGTTTTATAACTAGTGAAAAAGTTTCACCAAAGTCCTTACCAGACATTTGATTGTAACCTTTGGCTACTAATCGAGCCTTATACTTGTGTATAGAACCATCTGGGTTTTCCTTTATTCTAAACACCCATTTACATCCAATAGCTTGTCTATTGGGTGGTAATTCTGTGAGAGTCCATGTACCATTATTCATTAGATCATGATACTCCTCTTTCATAGCAGTAACCCAGTGAGGTATAATAAGGTTGTCTTAACTGAAGTAGGTTCAATATGTGTAATAAAAGCTTTTGGTTTGGCTTTGCATGATTTTGTTGTAGTTGTCATAGGGTGAGTATTAGTGGAGGGTGGTGGAGGTGGTGGTGGTGGGATAGCAGCAGTAGGATTAGAAGGATTAGGTATTTGTGAGCTATGTAAGTGAGATTGAGAGGAGGTGGGAGGATCAGAGAAGTTGATAGGAGTAGTAATGTTTGAGTTTTGTAAGAGAAGTACCTCAGAAATAGTAGTAGATGTGGGTGGAGGAACTGTAGATGTAGGAGGTGCAGTAGTTTGGGGAGTTAATGATAAGTCTGTAGTTGGTATAGATTGTGGATCAGGAGATGTAGCTGCAGTAGGTATAGAGGGTAAGGGAAATGAGCTAGAGGGAGGGCATGAGGTGGAATTATTGGTAGTTGCAGGGTTAGGAAACATGGTAGGATAAGGAAACTTAGTTTCATCAAATTGAACATCTTTTTAGATGTATATTCTGCCATCTGCACTAAGGCACTTAAAACCCTTGTGAGATGGAGATACACCAAGGTTGATGCACTCTGTGCTACGAAAATGTAATTTTTTTTGTTGTAGGGTGTGAGCAGAGGGAAACAGGAGCAGCCAAAAGATTTTAGGTGAGCATAGTCAGGGAGAGTGTGAAAGAGGGCCTCATAGGGAGAAATGAAAGTAGGGAGACCAGTGGTAGGTAATCTGATTATGAGATGAACAACAGTAGTAAAACTATGATCCCAAAAGGTGAGAGGCAGTGAGGCATGAGCTAATAGGCTAGTCCAGTTTCTGTGATGTGCCTATGTTTTCTTTCCACAGTTCCATTTTAATATGAGGTATAGGGCAGGTTAGTCTGTGTAGAATACCCAAAGAAGCGAGATGATTTGTGAAAGGCCTATACTCACCACCAAAATCAGATTGAATAGCCTTTAAACTTGTAGAAAATTGTGTTTTAACCATAGCATGAAACTCGAAAGGCCCTGAATTGCCTCGATTTTGGCTTTAAGAAAGTAGATCCATGTGTATTTAGTACAAGCATCTACAAAAGCAATATAGTACAAGTATCCTCCACTAGATGGAGAGGGGGGATGCACCCCATAAATATGTGTGCACAACGTGTAGAATAAATAGTAGTAGAAGGTGGAGCATATAATTTGTGTGCTTTGCCAAGACAACAAGATTTGCATAGTTCAAAAGATTTTGATTTAAGTATAGAAACATTACAATGACTAAGAATAGAATGTACTGTACGACTATTGGCATGCCCAAGTCTATGATGCCACAAAGAATAAGGTGTGGCATTAGTTACAGTTTGTGAAGAGGGCAAAGAAACTACATTATTTGAATTCAAAACAACATTTTGAAAAGAAGCAGGAAAATTTAGTGAGCTTATGACTGCAGCAGCACTAGGTGAATAGCCTGGTGGTGCAACAGTGAGGGTGGGCATGAAAAAGAGGCCATCAGAACCTCTGTATCTTTAAAGTAGAATCTCATTAGATGTCTGTGATTTCACAAAACACAGATATGAGTGAAATTCAAAGTATACAGAATTATCCTCAGCAAATTTTCCTACAGATAATAAGTTTCTTTTGAGTGAGGGAACATGTAAAAGATTTTTCAGAGTATAGGAATGATTAGGATGTGAGGTAGAATGTAAATACTAGAACTAGTGGACTGAATCAAAGTGGCATGGCCATTGCCCATAGTAGCTTTGTGAGGTCCTATATAAGGAGTGCTAGAATGCAAGTAATAGGCATTAGGAGTCATATGGTGAGAGGCACAGTGTCAGCATACCAACCTGAATTTGTAAACTCTGGTGGGAATTTAGGAGTTATTCCACCAGGAACAACAGTTGTAAAAGCTGCAAAACTAGCATGAGGTGTTGTTGTATCACTAGGAGGAGCTGGAGTGGTAGTAGATGTTGAACTGGTTGCTGTAGACTGAGTTGGAGGTGTAGGGGTAAAGGTGTCATCAAACCTATACCAACAAGAGGCTACAACATGACCATATTTACCACACAGTTGACATGTAGAGTGCATTGCGGTGTTACGTGTTTGTGCAAATGCATTGTAGTTTTGGATTATGATAGGCATTTGGATTGCCTTTGTATCTAGCACGCCCTCTACCTGTTGAACTCAGTATTCACCACACACATATGGAGGAAATTTGATGTGGTGGTAAGGTTGAGGAGCAGTAGAGGCCACATAATCACCATGCAGCAGAATAAAACATATTCAAAAACACCACCAAGTTACAATTCAACGACTTAAATTAAAACCACTAATAGACTACTCGTCCCCCTAGTGCTACATATCAGAGCAAGACGCCACAACCGACTAGGAGAAGGTATGAGGACTACCTTTACTCAGGATCACCTGCACGTTGCCGACATAAGAGGCAACATAGAAGGCAGAAGGGTGAGTCTCTAACACATATAATAAAATGTATGATAAACATTATGTTAGAGAAAGGCAACTAGAAGCACCCCTACTCGCTAGACAAACACACATCATCAAGTTACAACACATCAACTCATAATCATCACGAACATCACCAATTGCATGAGTATATGCATGAATGCAACCCAACACCAAGGGTATAATGCATGTGGTACCATTCGCCATTCCGGCATATCCGTCGCTATTATATGAAGACCGAAGTCTACAATATCGAGGCCGAAGCCTATGTCCGTCGCTAGTGATATGAAGACCGAAGTCTACAATATCGAGGCCGAAGCCTATGTCCGTTGCTTTGATGCATATGAGGCATGTGACTCCATGAACAATGCATCAACCACAAACAATCATATCATGTATGAATTGACATCGTCACTGGATTTACCTCTGTCATTAAATCCATCGTCATTACACCGTCATTACACCATCAATAGCTCTATGGATAACATCACTACATCAATCAATAGCTCTATGGCTAACATCAAACTCACCGGACACGTCGACATCAACAGTAGTGGACTACACTGTCACTACAAGGACTAAACCGTCGCATAAAGAACTAAACCGTCACTTACGGACCAAACTGGCTTCACCATTCAGTCACTTAGACATACTCGGCACTAAACTGCACCCAAAATTGCGCCTGACAGCAACCTGCGCCACACTGGCGTCAAAACAGCACCTCGACACACTCACACTGCACCTCGGCACACCACACTGCACCTCGGTACACTACACTGCACCTCGGCACACTACACTTCGACACACTACGCTTCGATACACCTACATTTCAACACACCTACACCTCGACAACACTAGCTTCGACATATATACACTACACCTCGGTACATCCACACCTCAGTAGATATACACTATATCTCGACAACTACACTTCAGCAACTACACTTCGGTATCTATATACACTATACCTCGACAACTACACTTCAGCAACTACACTTCGGTATCTATATACCCTATACCTCGACAACTACACTTCAGCAACTACACTTCGGTATTTTTACTCTACACTTCGGTGACTACAAGTCGACACCTACACTTCGACTCACACACACTTACACTTCGTCACCTACACCTCGTCACACATATACGTCGACTCCCATATACTTCGACACATCTACACGTCGACTCCATATACTTCGACACATCTACAGTTAGGCAACTTCACTTCAAATGGCGTCCTAGACACCTAACCCTCATCTTCCCTCTTTTCTTTGATTCTCATACTATGATCAAACTTAAACCACAAATACTACAACACATTTCATTCGAATATTGTCCATCACACTTCAAAGTAACCACTAAGGTGCCAAAACCAACAATAGCGTCCTTGCGCTTAAGGTTCCTTAGATCCCATTTCTTTTCTAGGTCTTTCATATGACCATCCATCAACAACACATACACACATCATAATTTCACCAAATTTACTCAACCACAACATCAATCACACAATCAACAACACAATCAATACAACAATCATCCTAGAGTCTAACCCACACATAACACTCATCATATACTCTATTATAGGTGAAAGAGAGCCCCCTTACCTCAATAGATTGAAGAATAAGCACTCTCTCCACGCCAAGATCTTCTCTTCTTCCTCCTTAAGGCTATCGCACCTCTCTCTCTACTCTCTTACTTTACTCTTTGACTTTTCTTTATTTTGATTGCAAATGAACTCTCTCACCTTCGACACCTTCACTTATATCATGGATATGGGCCTCTTAATGGATCATGGGCCTCTAATCACACCTCCTCCATTACTCAAACACCTCCTAAATGAAATGAAACTTCCAAATTAATTATTTGACTTAATTAAAATGTTGTAAGCCTTAAATAACCCAATTAAATAAATAATTGAACTATTTTTGGGGTGTTACACCTAACCCTCATCTTTCCTCCTTTCTTTAATTCTCATACTATGATCAAACTTAACCCACAATTACAACAACGCATATTCTTTCGAAATTTGCCCAACGCACATCAAAGTAACAGCGAAGGTGACAACACCAAAAATGACGCCCTTGCGCCTAGGGTTCCTTAGATCCCATTTCTTTTCTAGGTCTTTCGTATGACCAATCATCAACAACACATACACACATCACAATTTCATTCTAGGATCATCAATATACATTCAAATCAATCCAAACACAGATATAGAGCCTAACCCCACATAAAACCCATCATATGCCCTAATATAAGGTAAGACCCACCCTTACCTTAAGAATTGATGAAGATGAGAACCCTTCAATCTCCAAGAAAACGCAGCAACAAGCTCTCTTTCTCCCTCAACTTGCGATTCCATCTTCTCTTCCTCTCCCCCTCGGCGCCGTTCCTTTCTCTCTTCTCTTCTCCTTTCTTTTCTCCTAAGTGTCTAAGACACCAAACCCTAGGGCTTATGTACTTGGGCTCATGCGACATTGGGCCCTTTTTGCTACTCCTTCAATTACTTGCACTACTCCCTCTTTTAATTAAATTACCACTCACTTTTTACTAACCACCACTCCTCATTTAAATCAAATACCCTATTATTATTTTAATATAACCAACCAATATACCACTTAATTAAATAAATATTTGAATTATTTTTTTTGGGCGTTACAACTCTCCCCCACTTAGAATATTTTCGTCCTCGAAAATCTCATCAATTATATGAACACACCAATTCCATCAATCTTATTCCTGCTCCCAACTATCAACAACGCCTTCTTGTACACTAAGTACTAGGACATACACACCTCTCTACTCCCTTACCTTGTACCGAAACTCTATTCTCAGGGTCACCAAAGTTACACACGACTACCCTGTTTTACATAGGTACTATTCGACTACCATACTCTTCATAACAATTATTATCACTTTACTTGATCATTCTAATGTCTTAACGGTCGCCTCATAAGCTGGAAATCCGAAATCCTATTTCGTACCGCAATTACTTACTTCTCGCAAGTACCAATTATTCTACCTCAGGTTTCCCAGAAGCCGCATTTCTAAACTCTTTCCAAAAAAGGCATGCTTTATTACTTTGCATGAACTTCAAACTCAAAGTGTCGATCCATGTCTTTACCTCTCCCTACTATCAACCCCCAAATCAAAGACACAAACATCCATAAGGCACCTAATTATCTAAAAATTAAGAGTCAACCAAGCGTGCACACACCACTCAATTAATCAAGTTAAAATTAGTACATATCCAAAATTTATAATAACTACGAATTATTGTCGCCTCTTTCATTGGGGATGAATTATTGGGGTGATCAGTCCCTCCTACTCACGCAACCAATTACTTAAGGTCACAAAACTACTTCCTTTCAAATTTATGTAACGCCCCAAAATAATTTAATTTTTTATTTAATTAAGTTAGTTGAGAAGTACAACATTTTATTAAGTCAATTAATTAATTTGGAGTTTTATTTTAGTTAGGAGGTGTTATAGTGATTAGTTATATTAAAAGAATAATAGAGTGTTTAATATAACTAGGAGGCGTTGAGTAGTAAATAAGGGAGTAAGGAATTAATTATGTCAAGGAGTGGTTGAAGTAACTAGGGGGTGCAAATAAAAGGCCCAAAGCCCACTAATAGGCCCAAATTAGAGGAAATAACCTTTGGGGGTGTAGGGTTCCTTCCCATTTGAAGGGAAAAGAAAGAAAAAGAGAGGGAGAGGGAGTATGGAGGCCGATGGTACTGTTCATAGGAGGGGGGAGGAGGAAAATTCCATTTCTTGCTTGGGGTAAGTTGGTTTTGGTACCAATCTTCTCCATTTTTCTTTCTCTATCTTTTAGTGTAAGTTTCACACTCTAATCCCTCCTAATTTCCACTTTGCCATGGATGGGGTTTTGAAGCTCAAAGTAGGAGAGCATCCATTTTTGGTGATTCTTGTGTTGTTGAAGGAAATGCTACTTGGGTTCTTCCATTTTGAGGTTAGGGGGCTCTCTTTCATACATAATAGACTATAGGATTAGTGATTATGTGTGGGTTAGGTGTTTAGGGCAATTAATTGGTCATTTATATGTTGTTTGAATTAAATTGATGTTTATGTGTTGTGTGAAATAATTGATGTTTATGGGTTGCATGAAGTAATTGATGTTTATGTGTTGTATGGAATAAATTGTTGTTTATGTGTTATTTGAATTAGTTGTTGTTTATGTGTCCCTTGAATTAATTGTTGTTATGTGTGGTTTGAATTTAATTGGGTTTATGGGTTGTTGAACTAAATGATGGTCTAGGTGTTGTTGAGTTAAAAATGGGTGGTTATGTGTTAAATGGGAGTTTATGTAATGTTGGATTAATTGGTGTTAAGGTGATAATGGTGTAAGGAGTTCAATTAAAATTAATTGGAATTGAGTATGGTGACTATTGGGTGTTGATAAATTGGTTAAAAGAAATGGTTTGGTTGTGTTGTGTGGGAAAAATTGGGTTAGGTACTGTTGAATCAGGGGGGGTGCCATTTTTTGCCTCAGGGCGCGCCTAGTGGCGCCGTTTCATCTTCTTTGCGTGTTGGTGTGTGGAGCGAGCGCGGCGAGGGCACCATTTGGCGTGCCAGCCCAGCGCCCGATTTGCATCTGCGTGTCTTTGGTGTGTGTGGCGCGCAGCATGGGCGCGCCATTTTGGCGTGCCCAGTGCGCCTGGTGAGTGCACACATGTGGTGCCAAGCGGCGCAGACGGCGCCAAATGTGGCGACCCCATGCGCTGTGTGTGGTCTTTATTGTGCACTGTGTGGTCTTCTTTGTCCGCTTTGTTGTGTCTTCGTTCTCAAAAATGTTATTTTGGTCATTTGAACACTTTTAGTCCCCAAAAATGCTATTTTGATCCTTGGAACCTTTTTAATCCTTAAAAATGCTATTTTGGTCCCTATGCACTATTGGTCCTTCTGAAATGTTGTTTTGGTCCCTAGGTGACTGTTTAGTCCCTTAGGTGACCGTTTAGTCCTTGCGGGTGTCGGCTTAATCCTTAGAGGTGAGATGGCCTTGACTTTGGTGTTAGTCCTAGAGTTGGTGGTGGATGAGGTCTTAATAAATTTAAGGTGATTGATTAATATGTGATGGTGGTTGAATAAGATCTTATGATGGTTGATTAATATTTGATGGTGGTTGAATAACATCTTATGACGGGTGATTAATAATTGATGGTGGTTGATTAATATATTATGACGGTTGTTTAAGACGGTTGTTTAAGATGGTTGTTTAAGACAGTTGTTTAAGATGGTTGCTTAAGGTGGTTGTTTAGTGGTGGTGATGATTTGTATACAATGGGATTGTATGTGATTGATGCATTGTCCATAGTGTCTCATGTTTCATATGCATCAAATGACGGTTGTAGGCTTCGGCCTTGATATCTATTAAGACGGTGGTTGATATCTATTAAGACGGTTGTTGATATCTATTAAGACGGTTGTTGATATCTATTATGACGGTTGATGGTACCACATGCATACTTGCATTCATGCATACATTCATGTGATTGGTGTTGACTTGATGATGATTGTGAGTTGATGTGCCAAACTTGATGCCATGTGCTATTTGTTGGAATGTGATTGTTACTAGTTGCCTTCCCTAATATAATGCTTATCCTATTTGCTATTATTTATGTAAAGAGACTCACCCTACTGCTTTCGTGTTGCTTCTCATGTCGGCAACCTGCAGGTGATAGCGAATGAAGTAGTCTAGTGATGGTCAAGCTCTGATATGTAGCACCGGGGGCGGGGCGTCCTAGTCGCTTAGTATTTTATCTTGATGTATTTAGTCTGATATTTGATGATGTATTAAAATACTTTTAGACTTGTTGATATTCATTGTCTTTGGTGAATTATATTCTTGCTATTGTAAAAACAAAGGAAAGATGTTTTGAGGTTCGCCCCATTTTGATGTGCTATATATTACACACTAGTTGTTTTATGAAAATTTCAACGTGTTGATTTATGTTTTTGAAGAGATGTAGCACTCTCTTTTATAGTGCGTGGAAAAGTTTTTGAAACTCGATTTTTAAATTAGCTAATTAGTAGTAATTTAGAAAGGGGTGTTACATTAGTGGTATCGAGCGATTCGATGCAATCGGCCAAGTTGTCGAGTCTGTTAACCTCGAGTCTTGGTACTCGTTCTAAATCATAAATTATGTTGTTGTTTATTATTTGTTACTTTTGTTGGTTTTGTTCTTTCATTGACATGCCTCGCAATTTATTTGATGGATAGCGATTGAAAATTTTATTGATTGATTAAGGTATGTGTGATTGAAATATGTAATCGTTGGTCGTAGCATTGATTTTGGTTGTTTCTGCATTGTTGGTTGTGTCATTAAGATATGTGTGATTAAAAGAGTTCTAACGACGTCAAAGGAGTGAAACTCGTGACGCACGCATATCGCACTCGGATTGCGTTAAAAGTCTTTTAAGGTAGTAGTTATAAAATTGAAAAGAAGTATTTTTGTGACCTTAATTAATTGGTTGCATGAGTAGGAGGACTGATCACCCCAATAACTCATCCCCAATGAAAGAGGCGACAATAACTCATGGTGATTATTAACTTTGGATGCATGCATTTTTAATTTGAGTGATTACTGGATTAACTTGTTAGAATATATGAAGTACTTTTATATGACCTAACCTTGGTAAGTTATACACTAGACAATATTTGAAGGATTGCTTCTTTGAATATTGTTGTATTTGATTGACGTCTACGCCCATAGGTTGATTGTTCTGTGATGCATGTGAGTTTAAAGTTGACTTGTGCTAAATTGTTTTGAAGTTAGTGTGCTAAAATGAAATGTTGTGTAATTCTATGTTTTCATTATCTCTATTAAGGTTGCATAACTTGAAGTTTCGACAATTTCAGTGTTTCAGTTTAGCTTGTTTCGTGAGCATGATGTGATTTGCCAAAATTAAATGATTAACTTTCCTTACCTTCTGAGTTTATGTCGGAAATTAAATTTTGAACTAACAAGCAGTTGTTTATGTGGTTGCATGCTCGAGTGATAGTAAGGTTGGGGTTCGCATACAGTTTCCTTTTTGACAAGACTGTGAGTTTTATGGTTTTCGAAAAAAACGGTACTTGGAAAATTTTGTGCTATTGGGAATGAATGAGAAGTCAAATTAGTGTTAAGTTTTGTTTCCAAGTTGTTTTAGGATTTTTATTTCAAAATGTGACATGACTTCGGCTTTTGTACCAATTAGGTTGTGGTTTGATGTTGTTTGAAAATGATGAGGCTTTACACTAATTGCATGGTTAGATGAGTTAGAATTTTTATGTTATGTGAAGGTGGGTACAATGATGAGTGTCAAGGTCATAGAAACAAATGTAAACAATTTTAAGTACTTCTTGACTATGAACTACAATTGTATAATTGTGTTCGTTTTTATGACTTGGGCTTTTGTTGTTGCTATTATCATTATTAATTGTCAAATCCTTGATTTGTTTTACGAGGCTTTTAACTCTAATGATGAAAATTGTGCAACGAGACTTTTTGTGCATTTCTATTACTTGACTAGTTTTCTTTGCTAAATGTTGACAAGAGTATTTAATTTAAATTGGTTAAACTAATGTTAAGTCTTGTACCAAAATGATTGTACTGTAATGCATGTGTTGGCTATGTTCTGCCGTGATATGAAATCGGTTTAATTTGATAGAATTATATGTCCCATGATGTTTTCTAGAGAAGTTGTAAACATCGCATGTTAGCCAATCCCTAGGAATAAAGAAATCGAAGAGAATGCCTACATGTTTAATCTTTTCAGACTTGTGTGTTTAAATCGCTTTGCATGATTGGTTATACTTATGTGGTGTTTGTGAAATGCACGAGTATGTGATGATTATAAGCGGTTTTGGCAATTGATCAAGATGAGTCTTGCTTGCTTATGGTTTTATGCGTTTCTGGACACTGTTCAGTATTTTTAAAACTGGTACTGTTTGGTCGATTCAAAAATTATGTGGCTGAGTGTTTTCGAAAATAGACTTAAAGCCGGTCGTTTTGTACTTTGGTTTCGTTAAATTCGGAGTTGTGTAGCTCGGTTATGAGTCTCCAAAGTCGGGTCAAATTTTAGAACCAAATTGTGAGTACGTTCGGTTTTTGCAAGTTTTATATCTTCAAATGAACTCCATTTTGAACGATTCTTTCTCCATTAGAAACTATACTCAAAATGCTTTTGTTCGGGCTAAAGTTTTGCCCCATTTGGTCGAGTTTAAGTCAGTTTAGAGTGGAATGAAGTGGGAGGACAGAATCTGTCCAGTCTGGGAACTGTTCGGGTTGTTTCTAAAAAACTAAATGGCTCATCGTTTTGAAACTTTGAAAACATATTCAGAAACTACACATCTGTGGCTTTCCAACAAGTATTTATTCGTCAAAATCCGATGTCGTTTACTATTTTAATTAATTCGCCAAATTAGGCGCAGGATTATAGAATTTTCTGCACCTGAGTTTAGGAAGGTCAGTTTAAACGATGAATAAGAACGATTAATTTGTTGAATAGGATTGAAGTTGAATTTTGTTGTTATTGTCGTGTTAATTGTTGAGATTTGTGTTGTTGTGTTAATTGCGATTGTTGGTGCTGTTGGACCTCTGGCCATGATTGTTGAAGTCTCTGGTGTAGCATGTGTTGCATTCCGTTGAATATGAAAATAAAAGTGACGATATAGGCATTCGTGTCTTGGGTGAACCTTAGACGGTGTTTGGGTAGTTAGGTGGGATTTTGATAACCTATAGGTTAGAATACCTATTTGGGGAGTAAGAATGTAGAGGAGGGGGGTTTGGTCTGTCGCGTGTACGATAGAACATGGATGAGAACGGTTAGAAGTGATAAGGAGATTTAATGTTGATTTCATGAGTTTAGCGTAGATTTTCGAGGACGAAAATATTCTAAGTGGGGGAGAGTTGTAACGCCCCAAAATAATTTAATTAATTATTTAATTAAGTTAGTTGAGAAGTACAACATTTTATTAAGTCAATTAATTAATTTGGAGTTTTATTTTATTTAGGAGGTGTTATGGTGATTATTTTATCTAATTGAGAAATAATCACCATAACACCTCCTAAATAAAATAAAACTCCAAATTAATTAATTGACTTAATAAAATGTTGTACTTCTCAACTAACTTAATTAAATAATTAATTAAATTATTTTGGGGCGTTATAACTCTCCCCACTTAGAATATTTTTTAGTCTCAAAAATCTACGCTAAACTCATGAAATCAACATTAAATCTCCTTATCACTTCTAACCGTTCTCATCCATGTTCTATCGTACACGCGACAGACCAAACCCCCCTCCTCTACATTCTTACTCCCCAAATAGGTATTCTAACCTATAGGTTATCAAAATCCCACCTAACTACCCAAACACCGCCTAAGGTTCACCCAAGACACGAATGCCTATATCGCTACTTTTATTTTCATATTCAACTAAATGCAACACATGCTACACCAGAGACTTCAACAATCATGGCCAGAGGTCCAACAGCACCAACAATCGCAATTAACACAACAACACAAATCTCAACAATTAACACGACAATAACAACAAAATTCAACTTCAATCCTATTCAACAAATTAATCATTCTTATTCATCGTTTAAACTGACCTTCCTAAACTCAAAGTGTGAAAATTTATAATCTCGCGCCTACTTTGGCGAATTAATTAAAATAGTAAACGACATCGGATTTTGACGAATAAATACTTGTTGGAAAGCCACAGATGTGTAGTTTCTGAATATGTTTTCAAAGTTTCAAAAGGATGAGCCATTTAGTTTTTTAGAAACAACCCGAACAGTTCCCAGACTGGACAGATTCTGTCCTCCCACTTCATTCCACTCTAAACTGACTTAAACTCGACCAAATGGGGCAAAACTTTAGCCCGAACAAAAGCATTTTGAGTATAGTTTCTAATGGAGAAAGAATCGTTCAAAATGGAGTTCATTTGAAGATATAAAACTTGCAAAAACCGAACGTACTCACAATTTGGTTCTAAAAATTTGACCCGACTTTGGAGACTCATAACTGGAGCTACACAACTCCGAATTTAACGAAACCAGTGCCAAAACGACCGGCTTTAAGTGTATTTTCGAAAACACTCAGCCACATAATTTTTGAATCGACCAAACAGTACCAGTTTTAAAAATACTGAACAGTGTCCAGAAACGCATAAAACCATAAGCAAGCAAGACTCATCTTGATCAATTGCCAAAACCAGTTATAATCATCACATACTCGTGCATTTCGTCAAACACCACATAAGTATAACCAATCATGCAAACAGTTTAAACACACAAGTCTGAAAAGATTAAACATGTAGGCATTCTCTTCGATTTCTTTATTCCTAGGGATTGGCTAACATGCGATGTTTACAACTTCTCTAGAAAACATCATGGGACATATAATTCTATCAAATTGAACCGATTTCATATCACGGCAGAACATAGCCAACACATGCATTACAGTACAATCATTTTGGTACAAGACTTAACATTAGTTTAACCAATTTAAATTAAATACTCTTGTCAACATTTAGCAAAGAAAACTAGTCAAGTAATAGAAATGCACAAAAAGTCTCGTTGCACAATTTTCATCATTAGAGTTAAACGAACACAATTATACAATTGTACAATTGTAGTTCATAGTCAAGAAGTACTTAAAATTGTTTACATTTGTTTCTATGACCTTGACACTCATCATTGTACCCACCTTCACATAACATAAAAATTCTAACTCATCTAACCATGCAATTAGTGTAAAGCCTCATCATTTTCAAACAACATCAAACCACAACCTAATCGGTACAAAAGCCGAAGTCATGTCACATTTTGAAATAAAAATCCTAAAACAACTTGGAAACAAAACTTAACACTAATTTGACTTCTCATTCATTCCCAATAGCACAAAATTTTCCAAGTACCGTTTTTTTCGAAAACCATAAAACTCACAGTTTTGTCAAAAAGGAAACTGTATGCGAACCCCAACCTTACTTTCACTCGAGCATGCAACCACATAAACAACTGCTTGTTAGTTCAAAATTTAATTTCCGACATAAACTCAGAAGGTAAGGAAAGTTAATCATTTAATTTTGGCAAATCACATCATGCTCACGAAACAAGCTAAACTGAAACACTGAAATTGTCGAAACTTCAAGTTATGCAACCTTAATAGAGATAATGAAAACATAGAATTACACAACATTTCATTTTAGCACACTAACTTCAAAACAATTTAGCACAAGTCAACTTTAAACTCACATGCATCACAGGAACAATCAACCTATGGCAGAGACGTCAATCAAATACAACAATATTCAGCAAGCAATCCTTCAAATATTGTCTAGTGTATAACTTACCAAGGTTAGGTCATATAAAAGTACTTCATATATTCTAACAAGTTAATCCAGTAATCACTCAAATTAAAATCAGTGCATGCATCCAAAGTTAATAATCACCATGAGTTATTGTCGCCTCTTTCATTGGGGATGAGTTATTGGGGTGATCAGTCCCTCCTACTCATGCAACCAATTAATTAAGGTCACAAAAATACTTCTTTTCAATTTTATAACTACTACCTTAAAAGACTTTTAACGCAATCCGGAGTGCGAAGGCGTCGTCACGAGTTTCACTCCTTTGACGTCGTTAGAACTCTTTTAATCACACATATCTTAATGACACAACCAACAGTCGCAAACAACCAAAATCAATGCTACGACCAACAGTTACATATTTCAATCACACATACCTTAATCAATCAATAAAATTTTCAATCGCTATCCATCAAATAAATTGCGAGGCATGTCAATGAAAGAACAAAACCAACAAAGGTAACAGTAATAAACAACAACATAATTTATGTATATTTTTATGTTCTTAACAGTTTTAAGTTGACAAATAGGCAATGATTTTTTGTAAAGTTATAGACATTGAGAAATTATGTATATTTTAATATTGTTCTTAAGAAAAATGTTTAATTTTTTGTATGATTGTATGATGTGTTAGATCTAAATGAGTTGCATATGTTCCACGAGCCTTCGTAATCTTTGGTGTCACTTCTAAGAAGGAAAATTACATTAGGTGCAAGAATCATATAGAAAACAAGGAGTAGAAGAAAGGAGCAAGTTGCACGAGATGTAGAATTCGCAAAAAGGATAAAGAATTTCATGTTCTTGATAGTTTGAAGTTGACAAATAGACAACAATTTTTGTAAAGTTATAGGCATTGAGAAATGATGTATAGTTTAATATTGTTCTTTAGAAAAATATTAAATTTTATAGTTTTGTAAAATTGTATGATGTGCTAGATCTAAATGAGTTGTATATGTTC
This sequence comes from Oxytropis ochrocephala, assembly GCA_020916435.1. NCBI lineage: Eukaryota > Viridiplantae > Streptophyta > Magnoliopsida > Fabales > Fabaceae > Oxytropis > Oxytropis ochrocephala. The sequence goes on along the minus strand of CM037094.1, from coordinate 35,091,537 downwards.
CTTGAGCCTTCATAACCTTCAGTGTCACTTCTAAGAAGAAATTACATTAGGTGCAATAATTATTTAAAAACAAGGAGTAGAAGAAAGGAGCAAGTTTCACAAGATGTAGAAATCACAAAAATGGTAAAGAATTTTGTGTTCTTGATAGTTTGAAGTTGACAAATAGGAAACGATTTTTTGTAAAGTTATAGGCATTAAGAAATGATGTATATTTTAATATTGTTCTTTATAAAAATGTTTAATTTTTTGTCAAAAAAAATGTTTAATTTCATAGTTTTGTAAAATTGTATGATTTGCTAGATCTAAATGAGTTGCATATGTTCCTTGAAACTTCATAACCTTTGGTGTCACTTCTAAGAAGGAAATTACATTAGGTGTCTCTTCTCTATATCACAAAGGAAAAAAAATATCATTTTCTTCAACTATCATCATATCTAATGCCTTTAGTATATATTCTATCTAATACTTTTTATTTACAAATTCACATCTAAAATGATTAATTTTAAATAAGAATAGTGCATGAGGTAAAAACAACCAAATAAAGCTTCAGATTTAAATGTTTCAATTCTTTTACAAATATTATATGTTTACTCTCCACTTTATGTAGCTTATTTAGATTATAAGTTGCATAAAAAACAATTATAATAAAATAAATCTTTCATTTCATATTGTGAATAATGGCCATATATTTTTCATATCATTATAAAGAATAAAAATAAAGATTTGATTTTGATTGTTTTCTCTTTCTAAGTTTCCTATTATATCTAAATTCCTTATTATCACTTTTGTTTTAAGTTTCAAATTTTGTTTTAATTAATATTTATGAATTATTAATTGATGAATAAACAAAGAAATAAAGAAAAAATAAAATAAAGAGTAGTTACTTTCTAATTTCTATGATTTATATTTATTCATACACAACCATTAACTTATTTAATTTAAACTCATCCAAGCTTAATATAATAATAATATTTAGAGGATGTCACTGAAATTTGGAAGAAAAAATAAAAATAGAATAACATTATAAGAGAAAAGCAAATCACGAGACGCACATTACAAATGTAAGTCACTTCCAAACATGTTTATCAATATATTATGATCACTTTCTTAGTATAACTTAATTATTTTTATTCTAATGTTTTAAAAGAAATATAAAATCTCATTATTTTCATCCTTAAACTTTCACATATTAAACCATTATTTTTGTTTTTAAACAAAAATAATTTTTTTACGTAGTGTTTATTTAGGCTATATGTTATATCAAAAAATATTCTCATTAGTATTGATCTTCAATTATTATCATTATTATTTTTCTTCTTTGTCTTACACATATTAAAAAATGCTATATCAAAAATATTCTTATTATTTATATTATTTTTCACATGTCTTTATTATTAAAATTCATGCTCATAAATTCAAGATATTAAATAGAATGACATTTATTATTACTAACTAAAATGAAGTTTAGTAAGATTTTATTTTCAACAATTAAGCTCACTAAAATTTGGACAATTGTGCATATTAAAATATACACTATATAAGAATATGGCATAAATAAAAATTCAACAATATATTTTTGTAATACTATATTTTTAAAATACATAATTTATATCGACAACTTATGTATATATTTGTAATACTATATTTGTTGGAATGTGATTGTTACTAGTTGCCTTCCCTAATATAATGCTTATCCTATTTGCTATTATTTATGTAAAGAGACTCACCCTACTGCTTTCGTGTTGCTTCTCATGTCGGCAACCTGCAGGTGATAGCGAATGAAGTAGTCTAGTGATGGTCATGCTCTGATATGTAGCACCGGGGGCGGGGCGTCCTAGTCGCTTAGTATTTTATCTTGATGTATTTAGTCTGATATTTGATGATGTATTAAAATACTTTTAGACTTGTTGATATTCCGCTGTGCTGGTGAATTATATTCTAGCTATTGTAAAAACAAAGGAAAGATGTTTTGAGGGTTCGCCCCATTTTGATGTGCTTTATATCACACACTAGCTGTTTTATGAAAATTTCAACGTGTTGATTTATGTTTTTGAAGAGATGTAGCACTCTCTTTATGGTGCGTGGAAAAGTTTTTGAAAGTCTGATTTTTAAATTAGCTAATTAGTAGTAATTTAGAAAGGGGGTGTTACAATTTACACATACCACACTGAAAGACTTTTAACGCAGTCTAGAGTGCGAAGGCGTCGTCACGACTCTCACTCTTTTGACGTCGTTAAAACCCTTTTTAATCACACATATCCCAATGATACAAACAACAGTTGCAAACAACCAAACAAAATCTACAACAAAGTCTCTGTCGGAGATCGACAAGAGACTCTGAGACACTACGACTGGACAACTTGGCCGGACAGACCGATTTGCTCTGATACCACTAATGTAACACCCCCTTCTAATCAACTACTACTTAATTGATAAAATCAGAGTTCAAAAATCTTTTTCTCTTTTGTAATGCATCCTCAAGGGAATGCTACATTCACCAAAACATCACTTTAATCTAGTCAACAATACTTTTCACTAATAAATATAATTGCGTGATACATAGCACGACTTTAATGGGGCAAACCCTCAAAACACCGGTTCTTTAAGTAAGTCATACATCACCAATATATTTAAATCCAACGAAACAATAATAAGACAACTATAACTGGCTTTTGTTTCCCCCAGGTGCTACGTATCAGAGCAAAAGACACAACCCACAAGACGAATGAAGAAAAGTCCTTCACCCACGGTTACCTGCACGTTACCACATAGGGGTAACATTTCAACAGAAAAGGGTGAGTTCTCAAACCATATAATAAAGTTTATGATAGGCAATATACAGAGTATAGCACTACATCAACCACATCATTATTCAACTACATCAACTACATCATTATTCAGCCACATCAACTACATCATTAGACAGCACCATGGCTCCCGGAACACACAATTCAGCAACTTAGACGCACTTGGGCACCGAACAACACCAATATTGGCGCCTGGCAGCAACCTGCGCCACACAGGGCGCCTAAAACAGCAAGCAAATGGCACACTGGGCAGCAACACATGTGCCCTGCACTTCGTCACGCTCACACTGCACCTCGGCAAACATACACTACACCTCGACACTCATACACTGCACCTCGGCACACACACTGCACCTCGGCACGCCACACTGCACCTCGGTTACACTTCTTCACTTCACCATCACTCACCTCGGTTACACTACCTCGGTTACACTTCCTCACTTCACCATCACTCACCTCGGTAATACTACCTCGGTTACACTACCTCACTTCACCATCGCTCACCTCGGTTATACTACCTCGGTTACACTTCCTCACTTCACCATCACTCACCTCGGTTACTCTACCTCGGTTACACTTCTTCACTTCACCATCACTCACCTCGGCAACTACCCTTCGGCATATATATACTACACCTCGACAACGCTAGCTTCGACATACATATACTACACTTCGGTACTACACTTCGGCACATACATACTTTGACGCACACATACTACGACGCACACATACTACACTTCAACACACCTACTCTTCTCGGCACACACATACTTCGACACACATATCCTTCGACGCACACATCCTTCGACGTACACCTGCACTTCATCACATTTACACTCCGACACCAACACGTCGACACCTACACTTCGATACATCCACACTTACACTTCGTCACATCTACACTTCGTCACATCTACACTTACACTTCGTCACATCTACACTTCGTCACCTACACGTCGACTCGCACATCCTTCGACACACACCTATTTCGTCACATCTACACTTCGTCACCTACACGTTGACACACACATCCTTCGACACACACATATTTCAACAACACTGCGACACTTTGTTGCACACACACATCGACACACACATACTTCAACAACACTACGACATTTCGTCGCACACACACATCGACACACACATACTTCAACAACACTGCGACACTTCGTCACATCTACACTTGTCACCTACACGTCGACTCGCACATCCTTCGACACACACCTATTTCGTCACATCTACACTTCGTCACCTACACGTTGACACACACATCCTTCGACACACACATATTTCAACAACACTGCGACACTTCGTTGCAGACACACATCGACACACACATACTTCAACAACAATACGACACTCCGTCGCACACACACATCCACACACACATACTTCAACAACACTGCGACACTTTGTAGCACACACCTACACTTCGACACATGCGCAACACTTCACTTCGACACAGGCGCAACACTTCACTTCGAATGGCGCCCTAGGCGACTAACCCTCATCTTTCCTCCTTTCTTTAATTCTCATACTATGATCAAACTTAACCCACAATTACAACAACACATATTCTTTCGAAATTTGCCCAACGCACATCAAAGTAACAAATGAGGTGACAACACCAAAATGACGCCACTTGCGCTGGGGTTCCTTAGATCCCATTTCTTTTCTAGGTCTTTCGTATGACCAATCATCAACAACACATACACACATCACAATTTCATTCTAGGATCATCAATATACATTCAAATAAATCCAAACACAAATATAGAGCCTAACCCCGCATAAAACCCATCATATGCCCTATTATAAGGTAAGACCCACCCTTACCTTAAGAATTGATGAAGATGAGAACCCCTCAATCTCCAAAAAAACGCAGCAACAAGCTCTCTTTCTCCCTCAACTTGCGATTCCCTCTTCTCTTACTCTCCCCCTCGGCGTCGTTCCTTTCTCTCTTCTCTTCTCCTTTCTTTTCTCCTAAGTGTCTAAGACACCAAACCCTAGGGCTTATGTACTTGGGCTCATGCGACATTGGGCCCTTTTTGCTACTCCTTCAATTACTTGCACTACTCCCTCTTTTAATTAAATTACCACTCACTTTTTACTAACCACCACTCCTCATTTAAATCAAATACCCTATTATTATTTTAATATAACCAACCAATATACCACTTAATTAAATAAATATTTGAATTATTTTAATATAACCAACCAATATACCACTTAATTAATGTCACCCTTGTTTTTATTTTGCTGCAACACTATCTGGACTAAGTGGTATGTAGATTTAGGATAGATGGTGAGACATTTGAATGAGAGGAAAGAAATGTCATTCTTTTAAATAGATTTGAAGTTCCAAATTTTCCTCAAGTTTAAAAGACTTAGAGTAACCATGGAGTAAAACCCGATCTAATTGTTTTGTCCAAGAATTATCTTTTACTTACTTTAGAAACAGTAAGTGGGAGTATCTCTTCTTTTTCTTTTAAGAGGTTTAACCCAAATGTTCCCCTTGTTGGTTTGACATTTAATGATGGTGAGGCCGAGATCTCCAACTTAAATCGAAGTGGTGAAATGATCAATGGATTAAATCGACCACGCCGAGGTGAGTTTGGTCGACCTTGGCTGGGGTTTGGTGCCCATTGATTACGTTTTATTTGCTTTTAAGACTGCAAATGGGAGTATCCTTTAAAAATGCGTTTTAACCCTAGAAGCACTGAACTTTCCATTCGACATTGTGCGTATGAGGATGACACTTTTATGGATTAAGTGTGTGCGTATAATTGTAAATGCGAGAGAGATTTGCTTGGACAAGTATTCTATTTTATCCCCAAGTCGATGACGGGCTTAGTTTAGGAATAACCGGATTTACGACTTATAATGCTTATTTGATAGTTTTATTTTTACTTACTTTCAATATAGCAAGTGGGAGTATCATTTTGAAAAGGATTTTAACCCAATGATCCTCAAGTTTACAAACTTTGAGAGAGTACTATGGTGGTGTAAAACTTGATCCAAGAGTTGTCCAAAGTTATCTTTTACTTACTTAGAGAAGGAGTTTTAACCCTTGTCTCATGGAGACTATTAAATTTTACTTGATGTGATCAAGAGGTAGTACTCGTGGAGATTTAACTCTGTGTGTCTCAAGGAGAGTGTGAATCAACTTTGAACAAAAATCATGTTTGGAAAACTGGTCAAATGGTATAACAAACAAAATTTAAAACCGTAACCATTGTACAGGATGCGAGATGTCATGAGATTTTCACAGACACTCAACTACTTATTATCTGCAAATTATGAAAATTTTATACAAAAGAATAAGTAACTAAAGTTACAAGTAACTCGACTTATCAAGATTTCCAGTTAACCTTTCAGGCCTTCAGGTGACATGAAATGTGTTAAACCAAAATCGAACCTTGAAGATAGAAGTAGCAAGCAAAGTTGGCACTAAGTAACGAAAACTTAGTTAAAACAAACAAAGCATAATAAATGGTAGCAAAATTATAATAATGATCCAAATGAGTATAAAAAATTAATGTTCAGAATACAAGGAACGGTTGGCTGGTTACCGTTTTCAAACTCAGGTTGTGGTTTACTCAAATGATATAATGTATATGGGTTAGTTTCACTTTGTTAAACTGTTGGAAGAAAGAACAAGGAACGTGGCACCATAGCCAAGATAAACAATAGGTGTAATTTGTAGAAATTTTCAATAAGGAAGAAAATAAAGCATCATGATGCTGATTTGATAGACCACTTTAATGTCATGATGGTTAAAAGAGCAGGCAAGTTTACTATCAGATTTTAATTCATGATTTGCTATTTTACACAGCAATATAGATAGTCCTTGAAGTTTTGCAGTTACCTAACAATTCACATGGCTGGCTAATTGAGTTGAACCTCATGCTGAGGGTACTTTGCTTGACTTCTAAACCAAGTTTGGTTCTCCTTTCTACCTATATATGTAAAAGGAAATTGGTCATGAATTCAACTTGAGAAGAGGTTGTCCTCGATAAAAAAGTCAAATCCAGATTAAAAATTAACAATTCAGAGGTTATCCAACAATGTAATTTTTTTATATAGTCTTATATACAATCAAAATTTACAATATAGTTGTTTACTGAGATATTTTAGGAAGTAATATAAGGGATTGACCTCTTAGTTCCTTACAATCATCCCTAAGGTTGATTGCCCATTGTCTATTGGGGAATTCAGGCCCATTTCCCTGTTAGGATGCTTGTATAAGTTGGCTTCCGAGGTTTTGGCAACCCGGCTAGGAAGGATTATGGATTCCTTGATGGAGTGGTGGTCAACGAGGTGCTAGATTATGCCACTAAGGTGGAATGAACGTGTATAATTTTTAAAATTGACTTTGAAAAAGCACATGACTCAGTCGATTGGGGGTTCTTAGACTATATGTTAGGGAGGTTTGGGTTCTCTATTAAGTTGAGGGACTCGATTTGTGCATGTGTAGCATGCAGCTTCTGTTGCGTAGCATGCAGCTCCTCCTCCATCTTCCTAAATCGCTCTCTCTCCGAATCTGATTGAGTAGAAAATGGTGGTCGTCTTCTAGAAGCTCTACTGGGGTCAACACCAGACGGGCTCATTAATGGAGCCAAGGGCCCCGTACCATATAGGCGACCCTTGTTCCAACCCGCTACTTTCTCCCAATGTGCATTCGAGAGAGCTATCAAATCAGGAGTAAGTTGACCCGGGTGTTTCAGGTTCCAGTTCCTCGAGTCATTGAACCCATCTCCGAGAATGGGCCTCTGTTTTGTATAACCACAAAACATAGCATAATTAGTGCTCCATTCATTTTAACAAAGCAACATATATGTATATATAATACAATTCAAGATGTGTATTTACTCGAGTAACCTCGCGGCTCCTCAACAAAGTGATCTTGAGTACCCTTCCTTACATGGGTAAACCTGTGAAGCTCAGCAGTAGTGGGAGGGCGTCCCAACTTCTTAGCCTGTAAAATGAAAAACATTTTCAACATTTGCTAACTAATTAAGTAATGTAAAAATACACACAGATATTTAAAATAATTTACCAATCGAATAGCATGTTGAGCCTGGCTTATGGACCCAACACAGTTAAGCGAGCCGCCCTTTTCTTAGTTTCTATTCTGCTTCGCCTTTTCAGAATTATGTTTGAACTTTTCTGTTTCCCAATGTTCCTTGATGGCATTCCAAACATTTTCACCCATGTAAGGAGGCCTCACATTTCCACGCCTCAACTTGTACAACAAATCCGACAATTGTTGACCAAACCTCAGGAGAAAACACCTCCTGACCTCTTCATCATCTTGTTGGTGCCATGTCACTGCTCAGTATTAAGCATAATGAAAGTATGTATTAGTAATAATATTAAACATTACCAAACATTAAATTAAAACTAACAATATATATAGGTACATAATGACATAATTAATAGACACTTACTCTAAAAAAAGCCAACAACTCATCCTTCACTTTGTCATCAACTTTACTCCACTTTTTATGGTAAGTTTGAAAATATTTCTTCCGGATGACATATGTGATCTTTGGATGAAGTCAGCTTAACGACGGAACAAGTCTACATATATACGATAAAAATATATCAAACAATCAAATATATATATATATATATATATATATATATATATATATATATATATATATAAGTTGTTGCATAATTAACTTAAATTAAAAAAATCCAACAAATATAATACTTACGTGTTACCATATGGATAAATGATGTAGAGCTTTTTGTTGTTGATATAAACCACCTCCACTCTCTCGTCATCAACCACCTCCACTCCCGCTCATTAGCACCATCACCACCAACATGATCATCCTCCGATGTACTCGCATGCTCGATCGATGTACTCATATGCTCGACGATGTGCCTATATGCTCGGTGGCGTATGCCCACCAGTATACCCAGGAGGTGGGGAAGAGTCCAAATAAGATACTGAGTCAGATACCCAGTGGCATATACTGAGTCAGATACCCGGAAGGTGGCATATGCCCACCAGTATACCCAGGAGGTGGCATATGCCCACCAGATACTCAAGAGGTGGCATATGCCCAAACAGTATACCCAAGAGGTGGCATATGTCCATGTGAGGAATATGAAACCAATTGGGGCCCGATGGAGAATGGGTGGTGGGACATCCGAGGTGGTAGTCATGGGCGGACCAACCAATGTACTCGACCTCATATTTCCAAGATTAATTACCACCTCATTATTAGCACTACGATTACGCCTCCTCTTGGGCTCCCTCTTGCTATTCCCTTCCCTTTATCTTGTCTCGGTGGGTCGAGCCTCCTCCCCGAATCCATTTCTATGAAAAAAGGGAACACACAACAATATATAATATTACCAACATTAATAATACAAAATGTGATACTAACACCATTAATGATACAAAATGTGATACTAAAACAATTAATGATACAAATGTGATACTAACGACATTAATGATATATTCATTAACAAGTTTCATCCAAAAGACAAAGGTAATACACAAGAACAATAATGATAATAACAACATAAGACTAATCTAATTATTCATCTTCTTCATCTTGATTCTCTTCTTCATCTTGCTCATCTAATTCATTTTCTTCTATCACTTCTAATATTGCTTCAACTTCTTCAATATCGATGCGATCATCACGTAAGGGGTGAACTCGTTCAACTTCAATTACCACATTTACTCCTGACATTTCATCCACGATAAGGAACATCATCCTCCACATCACCGCTTCAATGCGACCCCGTGGTTTTGTCTTAATTGCAACACACCATCCTTTACGAGTTGATGGATATGGAACATAGTACACTTGTCTCACATTTTCTGCCATAATAAATGGATCATAGAGTTGATACCTTCTATTCATTTGAATGTCCACCGTATTACATTTTGGATTCAACTTTGTTCCTCTAACCGATGGATCAAACCATACACAATAAAACATGACTATTTTCTTTTCATAGTCCAAGAATGGGTATTCAAGTTGATATATGTGTTGGATCACACCGTAGTAGTCATTTTCACCTCCTCCTGTTTCCCCTTTAACATATACCCCACTATTAATTGTTCTTTTCCCTCACTCCGAGATTGAGTGTCAAATTTGTAACCGTTAACTAGAGTACGTGTGCCACTCGGTGACCTCAAGAAAAGGACCATCATAAGTTCCTCAAGTGTTGGATTAGGGAGTTGGTTGTGCTTCATAAACCTAAGTAACCATATATGGGAAAAATAAGTCATGTCTCATATCTACTTTAAACATTTGACATTAACACATTATTTGATTTACTTACTCTAGCCTTAAACCAGTTGGAAAACTTTCATGTATACGAGCGAGAAGATTCTTCATGGGTATACCCTCAATTCGTAAGAATGCAATTTGAAATGGTGTAATTGAAAGTTGATCAAACCATGATTTAACTTTATACTTTAAACGTCTATAATATAAAGACTAAATTGGAGCATACTTACTCGACATATGGTTTAACTTCGATTGCAATTGATCAAGACATGAACATGTCTTTGATAGATGTTCTTTGTCCGATAAGTATTTGGTTGACTTCTTTCCGAGGGCGACTGTGTTTGCTAAAGACAGATAAAGTGAGCGCGATGTCTTTCTTCTTCAACCTCCCTTTCATTTCTATTATTTCTTGACAACATAAAATTGTTGAAATAATGTGAACAGAAATAGATGGTTTCACGGTGTAAGTAAGCTGCGCAAATCGATCCTTCAACTCTAGCTTTATTCTTCACTGATCGTTTATAATCACCCATTAATCTACATATGAACAAATAGTCATACTAATTAATTAAAATAGTCGTACTAATAATTTTTTAATTCAAATGTTGAAATAGATAATTACCTCTCAAATGGATACATCCACCTATAATGAACCGTCCGCCAAGTCTTGCTTCATATGCTAGGTGAACCAGGTAGATGCTCCACGGAATCAAAGAAACCGGGAGGAAATATTCTCTCCAACTTACAGATGATGAAAGGAATATTCTGCTCCATCTTAATGAGATCATCCATTCTCAATGTTGAAGAGCACATATTCTTAAAAAATTGACTCACTTCAATAAGTGGTTCCAAAACACACTTTGGTAGTGAACTAAAAGCAATTGGAAGCAAACACTCCATGAATACATGGCAATCATGACTTTTCATCGCATACATCTTCCCGGTGTTCACATCGGTACATCTTGCAAGGTTAGAAGAATAACCATCCGGCATCCTCAATCCTTTCAACCATCGACAAACATCTTTCACTTCATCGGTGTTAGAGCGAAGATTTGGCTTTTGGTTTTAACATCTTCCCATTAGCCATTTCCACCAAATTCAAATCGGATCGATATTTGCTACAATGAAAAGCGTAATCCAATCTAGCCTTATTATTGTCTTTAGTTTTATCTTTCACATTCATCACGATCATAAATATGTTATCAAAGAAATTCTTCTCAATGTGCATAACATCGAGATTGTGCCTCAAATGCATTGTCTTTCCAATATGGGAGATTCCAAAATATGCTTCTTTTTGTCGATTATGCACTTGTCCATAACCATGCGATCTCTCAAGTTCGCTTACCTCGGTGACTTGTGGCAAGTCCATAACTCGCTCCATATTTCACCGGTGTCACCAAAGGCGGTGGTCCATCTTCTTCAACTACCTTGTTCTTGAAGCCCTTCTTGTTCTTTCTAAATTTATGATCCGGCGGTAAGAAGTCTTGCCCCGTATTTTAGCGCAAACGCCTTTGTGTGTTCCATGCAATGGGGACATGCCAATTTACCGTGAGTCCCCAACCGCACAACATACCATAAGCGGGAAAGTCGTTAATTGTCCACATCAACGCCGCTCTCATCTTAAAATTCTCTTTCGTCTTTGCATCATATGTCAAAACACCCCCACAATCTCTTGAGATCATCAATTAGAGGTTCCAAAAAGATATCAATGTTAGCTTTTGGATTATTTGGACCAGTGTCAGACATGTCAAAAACATAAACGGTTTAGTCATGCACATCTCGGAGGAAGATTGTAAGGGTAACAATGTCCGCCAACAAGAGTAGGAGAAGATGATGCTTGGATATATGGAGTAAATCCATCGAGCACAATCCAAGTCGAACATTTCGTGGGTCCGAGGCAAAATCAAATGCACTAAATCAAAGTGTTTCCATGCTTCACCGTCAGATGGGTGGCGCAAAATGTCTGAGGTACCCCTATTATCATAATGCCAAGTCATTTTCTGCGCAACTTCAGTCGATGCAAACATTCTTTGCAACCTTGGAATTATAGGCAAATAGAACATCGACTTCACAGGAATGGGTTTATAATTACGTTTTGCCCCTTTTACGAACATGATACCTCGGCCGTCCACATAATTTGCATTCAAGTAGCTCACCGTCATTTTTACCAAACTCGTTGTTGTAATACAACATGTGTCCTTTCTCACAACAATCAATCTTCTTAAAATCCAATCCCAGCTTCGAAACTAACATCTTTGCTTCATAATAATTGTTTGGCAAATTATCCTTATAAGGTGTTGCATCCATCATCATTTTAGTCACATAATCTAAACCCACTTCAGAAATACTACTCATGGACTTGAGAGCTAAAAGCTTAACACACATAGATAATTTTGAATCGCAAGCCTTCAACAACGGTTTGTTTGAATCGATAACAAATTATAAAATCTCTGTGGCTTCTTCATTTGGAAGTTCTTCATGATTGTCATACTGAGGCTCATCAAATGGCACATTCACCCCAAGACCATCACAAATCATGTTATTCATCCACTCAATATTTTCATTACGTGAAACACCAACACCAGAATTGCTTGAAGCTCCAACTTCAAAATTTGGAAGTCGTTCTCCATGGTCAGTCCAAATCCTATAATTAGGCCTAAACCCCCATTGATACAAGTGGCATCTGATTTCCTCATCAGTCCTAATAGGTACACCGTCGCATTTTAAACATGGACATCTAACCCCATTTTCCTCTCTAGCCAAATCATGTTGCCACGCTACCACAAGAAATTGTTCAACCCCAACAACAAAAGATTCTTTCAAACCCGCTCTTCTCGAATATAACCGATCATACACCCAATCACGATTAAATTGATACCCATTCATCTACACACATTTTAAAAACGTGTTACATTCCCATAACATTGCCAATAACATATATCAAGTTAGTGGCATCGATATCATCGCAGTGGAGATGATTTCGAGCCGAATATGGGGGTCAAGGACAGCACAAAACCCTTTTCCATCCAAGTAGTGAAGGAAGTTATTTCGAACTCCCATCCTTACCGTTGTTAGTACTGTCTCGCAATTATCTCAATGGAGATGATTTCGAGCAAAATATGGGGGTGAGTGAAACATCACCTCACCCTTTTCCATCAGCAACACACAGTCAACTAACCTAGGGTTCATCCAAAAACACTTAAACACTTTTCATACAATTCAACTAACATTTCACACGGAATTCTACAACCTTTAATACAACAAGTAAATTTTAACTCACTTTTCACACTCAATTCAACTAACATTTCACAATAACAATTAATCCTAATATTCAATTATAACTTACAATTCACACTCAATCCTACAACCTTTAAAACAAGTTTATTTTAACAATAACAACAAATTTTAACTCACATTTCACACTCAATTCAACTCACATTTCACAACAATAATTAAGACTAATACTTAATTATAACTCACAACAATACTCAATTCTAATACATAACAACAAATTTAATTTAAAACTAACCGCTATTAGATTTACGTCCGGTGCGGTGGTTCGGTGATTTGCATGCACTCGGTGCGGTGGTGAAACTTCAAACACCAAAATCGAATCCTAACCAATTTCAATTTCAAGGAAAAAATAAATTAAAACAAATTCAATAAAAATTAAAATTAAAACAATATCATAAAAATTGAAAATCAAAACTTACAATAAGAGGTGGTTGTGGTGGTGGTGGTGGTTGTGTGTGGTGGTGTGGTGGAAGAAGATGGAGAGAGTAAAAGGGAAATGAGAAATAGTAAGAGAGAGCTAGAGAGGAGATAAATAGGAGGAGCTTTGGTGGTGGTGGTGGTGGTGGTTTCGTGGTGGTGGTTTCGTGGGTTGTGGTGGTGGTGGTTTCGTGGGTGGTGGTGGTGGTGGTTTTTTGGGTGGTGGTGGAAATGAGGTGAAGAGAAGAAGAGTGAAAGGAGAGAGAGAGAGATAGATAGAGGAGAAGAATTGGGGGGCGTGGGTGGTGGTGGTTGTATGGTGGTGGTGGTTGTATGGTGGTGGAGAGGGTTTTGGTTTGAGAAGAATTGAGAGAGAAGAGTGAAAGAGAAATGCGGTGAGAGTGAGAGAAGAGTGAGAGATCGAACGTCGCTTCGGTTGTGGTCAAAAATGTGCCACGTAGCGACGGATTTAGCGACGGAAAATCGGCCGCTAATCCGCTACAGAAACCGAGAGACATTGCAACGATCGAGAAATTTAGCGAGGACCCATTAAATCCGTCGCTAAACGTCTTGAAGTGCGTGCAAGCGCAATTTGAAATTGGCGCGTGCATTTAGCGATGGCCAAGCCGTCGCTTATTGGCCTTATTTCCGTCGCTAATTACCTAATTTGCGAGGACCTGCTTCCTACGCTATGTCCGTCGCTAATTTTTCGATTTTGCGAGGGACCTAATATTCCCTCGCAACGTCCCTTGCTAAATGACGTTTTTTTTGTAGTGCCTTAGTTCTGGTTAACAGCTTTCCAACAGAGGAAATTAATATTTGTTGCGGTTTTGAACAAGGAGTTCTACTTGCACCTTTCCTCTTCTTTCTGATAGCATAGGGTGTGGGAGGGCTTATCCGATTGGTGGTGGAGAGTAATAGGTTTGTCAGATTCAAGTAGGAAACCCTAAGTTGAGATCTCTCATCTCCAAGACGCAGATGATACCCTACTTATTGGGTAGGGATCTGTCGGAAATCTTTGGATTGGTGCTTTGAATTGGTCTCTGGTCTGAAAAATAAAATTCTCGAAGAGCTGTATTATAGGAGTGAATGTTCAAGACTCCTTCTTTGAGCTAGCCACGAGTTTCTTACATTAGAGGATTGGTGCACTGCCTTTAAAGTATCTGAGACTACCAGCAGGTGTCAGTGACGTTTGGCGACATGGGAACCAATGCTCGAAACACTAATTAACATGTGAGTGTTGGGGAACACATTGTTTGATCAATTTAGTTTTAAATAGTAATCCGATTTTTTATTTTTCCTACATGAATATGCCCAACAAAGTGTTGAAGGAGTTAGGTAAGGATCCAAAGGGTTTGGTTATGGTGTGGGACAAACATTGGGAAGAAAATCTCGTGGGTGAAGTGGTTGAAAGTCTGTAAGTCAAAAGTGGAGGGGGCGGTCTGGGGTTAGTGATCTCCTTGTTTTTAATTCTTTCCTACTTGGTAAGTGGATGTTGAGGCTCCTGTTAGGCGATAGATAATTCACTCTCGATTAGAGACCTTATGGCTAAATATGGGGTGACATTATTAGTAACCTCGAGCTGAACGCAATCAGTCCTCCATATTACTCCTCTTTGTGGTGAAAGGACATCTGTAGGGTGGGGAGAGCCTTATTTCTTGGATGGACTAGTTCTCGGATGAAGCGGTTAAGAAGGTTGGAAATGGAGTACAGTTCGTTTTTGGCATGTTGTTTAGGTTGGACCGGCCTCCCTGATTTTCCCGAGGCTTTTTGCTATCTCTAACCAAAAAGATAGAAAAGTCTTTGAGGTGTGGGGGTTGGGAGATGGGAATGGAGCTTGGGGTTATCATGGACGGGAGCCTTTTTTTTCTTGGGAAGAACTTAGGGAATCTCATGCCTTTTTTTCTCCTCATTATCTATATATGTTATGTAAATTGTCAACGGTTAAAAGAGCATGCAAGTATACTGTCAGATTTTGATTCATGATTTGCTATTTAACACAACAATGTGTATATATATATATATATATTGTTTGGTACCTGGATCTCGAAAGATGGTTGAATCCGGGGTACTTTGGGGATTTGCTTCAGATGATAGAAGAAGGACTTCGAACTGTTGAAGATGGACTTCGGACAAACAGAGGTTGCTTGCTTGAATACGTCTGGGGGTGGTACCTGCAGACACTCTGATGCTTAAGTCAGCAAGGGAGTTGAAGAGGTATGCTAAGAATGAGAACGTACCTGAAAATGGAGGGGTGCGGTGATAACTATCATTTATGTTGGTTATTACTTGCTTTCTAAGCTTGATTTTAGGTGAATTAGTTAGCATGCATGTTGTGTGAATTATCTTGTAATTAGGTGTTTAGACTAGGAATAATGGTCCAGGATTGAATTGGTTTGAATTGGGCATGTTTCAAAAGGATTCCTAGAGACTATGGGAGTCTGGTTTCCTCTCAGTGAGTTTCAAAAGGAAGTTTTACGTTTTTCGCACGTGCCCCTTCATAATTGGCGCCGAATAGCTGGGGATTTATCTGAGGTTTCGAGCTTGCCATGGAGCGCCTCGGAAGAGTCCCCTTTACTAAAGACTTCTTCTCCCTTTTCAACGTATTTTATTTGCCGGAGCCGGAATAGGGTAAGACGAGGCAGGGTCACATTAGCTTTTGCTGTCACACAGAGCATTGTTATTTTACGTCAAACAAATATTTCAAGTCTGTATTCTTCTTTGTTCAAACTTTCAACAATGTGGCGAGACGGTCGATTGCCGACTTTGAGGACAAAATGTTGTCTAAGGGACATTTCCCTTAGTTTTGGACTCGGGAACACTTTGTCTGTGGTGGAGAGATAATTGAAACTAAATCTTACGCCGAGAAGCCGTGGTTTTTAAGAGGAGAGGAAGCGTTTTCCTTCAAGTTGATTGACCGGTGGGGGAAGAAATTGGCCGAGAAATGCTTGAAACTTCATTGTGGTTCAATGGTTGAGGCCTTGGCCGAGTCCAAGGCCAAAGTGGAGGATTATTTTAGTACTTGTACTTGCCTTATTTAGAATCTAGTTTGATATTGCCTTATTGCGATTCGAGCTGGCCTCAGGAATTTTTGACGTTCGAAATTCTGATCATACCTTTTTGTTTTCAGGTATCATGGATCTTTCAGATCTTGACAAAATTCTGGGCCAATCCACTGTTGACACAATCGTACGTGTGACAGAGAGGAATTCTGAGCAGAAGAAGGTCTCAGAATCGGCGTCTGGTGCCGATGCTAATGTCAGATCCAAGAAAACAACGTCTACCAAGAAACCCACAAAAAAAGTTCCAGGGTCGAGCTCAGTTCCAGAGTCGACTTTCAAGGAGAACACGGGCCCCAAGCAAGGTCCTAATGAGGTAGTCAAGGATAGCACTATCCCTGCACTCTTTAGAAAAGAAAAAACAAATGAAGAGAAGGATGGTCTAACCTTGGATGACTTTTGAGCCTTCATTAAGGTCGGCAAGTTGGGTGAAGATGCCTTCAAGAAGTGGAAAGAGACGATCGCTGAAAACTCGAGAGTCCACCTACGAGGTAAGATTTCGGAGTTCGAACTATCTCAAGAGACGATCGCTGAAAACTCAAGAGACCGTAATCTTGTAGAACTATCTCAAGAGAACTGTGGCTTGAAGGCTAAGGTGGAGGAGTTGTCCGGCGTTCAGGAGAGACTTATCAAGGCCCACAACAAAGTTAAAGAGAAAGCCAAGAAAATCAAGAAGGATCCCGATCTGGAAGCCGATCCTAAGTAGGTGAGGGAGAAGCTGGAGAGAGTCAAGGAAGAGATCATTTATGTGTCGCCTTCCTCTTCCCCGAATACTGCAGGAACTAAAGAGCCTACGATTGCCGGGAATGAAACTCCTGTTGCTGAGGACAACGCTACTCCTAAGTCTGAAGATTAGATTGCTCCCGAGGTCAAAGAGGTCAAGACCACAGTTGCCGAGGTCGAATAGGTCATTTCCGAGGTCGAAGATTTTACCTTCTTTCCTTCATTTTTGGAACAATGTTTTGCGGTTGATCTCGGGTATGTCCGGGGCCAACCTCGGTTTGTAAAGACAATGTGGCGCCGCACCTTTTATCCGGTTTTAACAATTCGGATTTCCTTAGCCTTTGATTTATCTCACCTTGATTGCCTTTTTAATCGCTTTAATTGTTGGAAATTGTAGATTGAATGCCGAGATAATACGTGTGAATGCCGATCTCGTTAGATAGCCGAAGTTGATGGCATTAATAATTCATCCTTGATTTAACATAAGTGTTGAAAGATATAGATGATTGTTGAGTCTTTGAGCCGAATTTATAGATGGGAAGGCCGTTGGGGGTCCCCCGAACTCATATATGGGTAGGCCGCCGAGGGCCCCCCGAACTCATGTATGGGTAGGCCGTCGAGGGCCCCCCGAACTCTAAAGATGGGAAGGCTGTTGTGGGCCCCCTTCCTTCGGCACCTGATGGAGCATTAAGCTAGAAGATCAGATGGAAGGCATTCATGCATGAAGCAAAGTTGGGATGAAGTCGCTATGGAATTCCTCCTTCGGTCTCTGATAGAGCTCGTCAGCTCAGGGATCAGATAGAAGGCTTGCTCGCACGAGGCGAAATTGGAATGAAGTCGCTTTGGACTTCTTTCTCGGGCTCTCTGATGGAGCTGAAAGCTCAAGGATCAGAGAGTTGTTGGATCCACTGTGGGCTATTTATAGTGTCAGACATATACAAATTCCAATGTAGAAATCCAATTGAATAAGATGGTGATCGTACCTGACCAATAGAAGTGAAGTCCTGGTGATGTTCTTAGCTCGGTCACGGTTGGACTAGCTGTACTGAAGTCTTGGCCGCACGCGGGTGGTACCTGCAAAGACACTCTAACACTCAAGTCAGAGGTGTGCAACCAGCAGGGTCACAAGGTAGAGTTACGTACCTGATTCTCGGGATCTGTGATGCTTTTATAGTCATGGTGAGTTAGGCGCTCTGGCCATTGCGCCTTTTGCGGGCATGGCCGCATCTTGCGGATCAAGCCATGTATTGGGCCTCGTTGGGCCTTCTGAGCTGTTTTGGGCTTCGAGCCCACTTCGGAACAGATGGAAATTCGAGATGAAAAGATGAGCCATGCTGATTAAGAAATAGATTAGAGATAAGGAGATGATGATACTAATGTCGACTTGGATAGATGATGAAAGCCATGCCATTCTGGTAATAAATTGTAGGTGATGAAAATTATGTAGAGATCCTGCTCGAATGTTGATCGGGCCTGAGGTCGGGTTATCCCGGAGTTGAGAAGATCTGTCTGTACGTGATCCCTGCGTCGTTCTTGAGGAAAGAAATATATTATCCAGGTTGGAGCTTAAGTACGACAAGCCCGAGTAAATAAGACGCGGATCCGAGGTGAGAAGATAATATGAGAATGCCCTTGTTAATCTCTGTGCAAGAAAGCGATCCCATGCCGAGGAGAAATAGTGAGGAGCGGATGTGATGAAGGTCATGATATAATAAGTGAAATAGAGGCAGTGAAAGTCGTTACTTACCGCGGCATGGAAGATGGGTTGGGGCAGGATCGCCCGAGGTCGCCTCCGTTGACGAGAGCCCATGCAAGTAAACCCTGCCGCTTAGGAGGACGCGAATGATAACTTTTAGCTTTGATTGATTGAGCTTTAATGCCGAATTGACTGGAGTTTTCTAGAGTAGTAGGGATAAAGTTCAGAAGATAGAGATTTGATTAAATTTGGAAGCAAGTGTGTTCTCCCACCATGGTCGCCATTGTTCAGTACCTGGATCTCGGGAGATGGCTGAATCCGGGGTACGTTGGGGGTTTACTTCAGATGATATAACAAGGACTTCGGACAGTCCGAGGTTGCTTCTTTGAATACGTCAGGGGGTGGTACTTGCAGACACTCTGATGCTTAAGTCAGCAAGGGAATTGAAGAGATATGCTAAGAATGAGAACGTACCTGGAAATGGAGGGGTGCAACTCTATTTATAGACGAAACTTTCGTACCTGAGGAGTCAGATGCGACCGGTTCGATCTGAACGGTTGAATCATGTTACCTCTTATGCGGCGATAGTTGGACCGCTTCCAATGCTGGATTGGGCCTGTCCCAAGTCTTGTGGGGCATTTGGCTCAATCCGGAACATACACACACAGACATATATATATATATATATATATATATAGTCCTCGAAGTTTTGCAGTTATCTAACAATTCATATGGCTGGCTAATTGAGTTGAACCTCATGCTCAGGGTACTTTGCTTGACTTCTAAACCAAGTTTAGTTCTCCTTTCTACTTATGTTAAAGGAAATTGCTCATGAACTCAACTTGATCAGAACAGGTTTTCATCGGCTAAAAAGTCAAATTCATATTAAAAATTAACAATTCATGTAAACAAATGACCACTAAGCTTAATATATGAGTTTAAGAACTATACACCAACAATGTATCTTATTTTGCTCGATATCTATCAACAGACACACTTGATATCGTACTATTTTATTTTATTCTTCAAATGAAGGTAAATTAAGATGAAAAATGTTATTTGGATCAAAAAAATGCACCAAAATACGAATGCGTATGGTACACTTTAGGACCAAAAATATTGAACCATTCTAAAATGAGGTGGAATTGAGGGTTAATTGCTAAAGTTTTGAGTGTATAATGATGCCTCTTACATATGTGGGAAAAATAAGTGGCTTTCGTTAAATGATGTCCTCAATGAAATAATCAGTATTCTATGACTACATTATAAGTAATAATTGGTGCCAAATTTGATGATTTGAAACACGTCTTAAAAAAGCAATTTTCAATTATGATGATGATGTAGTATTGGTTAGACCTTTGACAAGGAAAACGAAAGGCAGCTGAAAAAGATCATCTTGTTGACTCTGTCCTTTTTGAATTAAAACCTTTTTAGTCATATCATACAGAACCAACCAAATTTTTTTGGGTAGATTCTATTTTTCTCCTTCTTCCGTTTCTCAATTTAGTCCAACTTCAAATATCCCCACCACCACTTTAAGTGTTAGAACATAAAGTGGCACTCACTCTCACAATTCACAAAGACAAAAAATTAAAAGCACAACCTTATATTGGACCCTAATAAACTAAGTGATGAATGTATATAAGATTACAAAATACTCCTCTATTTTTTCCATTCACAAAACTTGATACTTGAGAGAAATTAACTTTCATACTATATTTAAGAGTCAAAATAATACTCAAATTGGTCTGTGACAAAAAACATAAAGATCAATTTATAGGGACTAAATTGTTCCTAAAAAATTGACTAAGAAAACTAATAAAGACTAACTTAGTCTTGCGATTGAATGTTGACTCAGTTGGTAAGGAGTTGGCTCATTCTCCACAACTGAGTTCAACTTCCACCGCCGGCATGAGAACCTCTTTGATGGGTGATATTTAAGATATCACTGTAAGTCACAAAAGCGCTTGACTAACGCCGCCATGATGGGCCCCCCTGAGCCCAACACGTAAATTTATTTATTTACCAAAAAAAGAGTAAATTTGCCTTCACTTCTTTTGTGGGTTAAACACCAATTTGAATATTATTTTTTTAAGAAATTACCTAGCATTTTTTTTCTTAATTGAATGAATGGATGGAGAGACGACCCACCGACAACTGATATATGGCCCTAATTAGTTTGCATCCATTAAGGCTGCTTAGTCAACCAAAATATGTACGGTTGCTACTAATTATGTTTTCTGAAAAGCAAAAAGCACCATAGATAGTGAATCCAATATTGTTACGGTTATGATTTTTGGTGTTTCTTTTTCTAGAAATTTGTACTATTTAAAGGGGTAGTTTACATTGGCTTATCCTTGAAGAGGGTATTTTCCTTGGAAAATATTGGAAAAGTGAAATATAAGATAGGGATGGATTTTGTTTTGATTGGAAGCTCATCGTAACCATATGCTATAGCCAAATTTCCAATTCGAAATTATGTTAATTAACAAGTCAGTAGGATGAGCTTCGAATGTAAAATAGTCAAGGGTGAAGATTTCGATGTTTGCATTGGTTCTATGAAGAGTTTCGAAGGCACGTGGGTCTAATTGAGTATCTTAGAGGTCTAAGGCGCGAGGGTAGATGTGTAAATAGATTGGGTCGAGTTGGACTTTGCAAAGCCTGCGTTTAAAGTATTAGGCCTGAGTCTGGCTTCTAGCCTGCCGTAGACTTATTTTTCAGGCCTGACATGACCTTTTTTTAAGGTCTGCTAAGGCCCAAAAGCCTGTTTAAAAGTTTATTTCACAATTTATTTTACGAATGCATGCCTACCTTTGACTGATGCATGTTTTTGTAAATAGATTAAGAAGCTAATAAATTAGTGAAATTAAGTTCTATTTTATAACACATTCAATTTAAATTTTATTCTATAATAATAACTTTAAATATATCAAAAATTGATGTATGTCAATATATTTAAATTAACAGAAAATATTAGCAAATTTATGATTTAACACAAAGTATAAAAGTTAATACAATAATAACAATAATATTTATAAAGGTATTCCTTATATTTACTAAAATAAGTCGGTCTGGTAGGCCTAAAAGGCTTTTCGAATGAACTGTAATCTGACCTTTTTAACTAAATAGGCTTTTAAAAATGACTTAACCTGGTCTATTTTAAAGAAAGCCGACCTAACCTAGCCTTGACGTAGGCTGGGCCATAAGCCCCTCTCGAACGTCCTAACCTATTCCCACCTCTACGCGAGAGGCATAGAAGACTTTAAGTAGCTGTTCCTGGGAGTTGTCAAAGGATTTTGGACAAGTGGAAATCATCCAATGCAACAAGGCTGACATGGCAACACTTCATCACCAATCATTGATGAATCATTAGTTAGGTAGTTATTTCAAATGAATATGTGTCCATCATGCAATAAGTTAGTCATTATTTGTAAAGTCTATAAATAGGAGAGTGTATGTAGCAAATGCTGACAAAGTCTATTTAGTCATTAGTTAGCTTTAACTGAGTTCTCTTTAACTTATGTACCAAAGGCTAGGGGTGGACAACATCATCCAACCCGCCCGCAACCCGACGAAACCGACAAAAAATTGACTGTTTCGGTAGTGTAAGTGGGAATCGAACCCGTCCAGTAGAGATCAAATGGTCATTTACGGTTTAAAATGGCCGGGCCCGGATCTTAATATTGTAACCGTTATTACCCAAGACCAACCGAATATAACTAGTCACTCTGCACTCACAGTCTGCGGCTACTTACTTTTTAGTCTACTAACCATTATTTATTTATTCTTTTCCTAAAACCTTTCAGTTTCTACACTGATACACTCAAGCCATCAACTAATATTAAATACTTTTTACATCTCACTCACTCTGCAACACATGTAAACCAAAAAACACTAGTAAATCATTTTTTATATTTGTTTATTTTATGTATAGTATTGCTGCGTCTTCTTCCTCAAATCATTTTCACCATTTTTTGAACTTTCAAGCTTCTTTCTCTGCAGGTCCGTTTTCTGCTTGCTTTCTTTGATTTTTCTCCCAAACCGCCTCTCACCGACCGAAAAATCCGCATAAACCGTGAAACCGAAGCCGTTGAAACCGAATGAAAGTTTGGGTTAGTGTGGGCCTTATGATATCAACCGCGGATAAGGTCGGATGGACACTTTTGAGCCTGAACCCGTCCATATCCGACCAATGTCCAGCCCTACCAAAGGCAATGAAAGGGAAAATAATTGATGATTTCTTAGAAAATTATTCATTTGAAGCCAAGAAGCTCTTAGAACGAAATTGTGTTGATTTGGACACTTGCAAAATTTATATCGATGGGTTCTGCCATAGAAAAGGTAGTGGCATTGGAATGATGGTTGTATCACCTGATGGCTGTCCTACAAAATTCTTGTATATAGTAACTACCAAATGCTCGAACAATGAAGTTGAATATGAAGCAATTATTGCGTCCTCAAATTATTGTTAGAATTCAAGCTTTTTAATTCGAGGAGATTCGATGTTAGTAATTAACCAGATGAAAGTGTTGAGGCAAAATCCCTAATTAGTTTTGATGATTAACAAACTTCAAATGAGAAGCTTAAGTTATCTGATTCAACATGCTACTATTGTTTCTTCTTGAGTGTACGAGAAGAACAGGTATAATCAACGAAGTCTCAATAAGATATATGCTTATGAGAAGAATCATAATTTAAAAGACTTAAAACAATGTTGTACATAATAAGTAAAGAGAAGGTTTCTCGTGAGACAATCAAAGGATCAAGACCAATTGGGTAAACTTGAGAAAGATCATCATGAGAAGACTCATTTTAATGTTTTCCGTACCTGGACCTTGGAAGTGGCCGAATCTGGGGTACATATTGAAGTGCTTCGAGATAAAGATGATAAGCTTCAAATGACTGAAGATTGAGTCCAGATGGTTGAAGATTAGCCTCAGGTGGTCCGAGGTAACTTGCTTAAGAAACGTCGGGTGGGGTTTACCTGCAAACACTCTGATGCTTAAGTCAATATGGGACCACTAGTACAGAAAAGACATTTAGCATCGGTTATTTTGCACATTTAGCATCGGTTATCAGTCGATGCTAAATTGACCGATGCTAAATGCTAACATTTAGCATCAGTTATTTAACCGATGCTAAATGTTAGCATCTGATTTTCAAAAAACAGATGCTAAATGACGTTTCATGACTATTTTTGTTTGTCTCGAAAATGACATTTAGAATCGGTTGTTCAAACAACCGATGCTAAATGTCATTTTTCAGACATTTAGCATCGATTGTTTATAAACAACCGATGCTAAAAGTCTATTTTTTTAAAAAAAGGTTCTCGATTCACATCTTACTACACACACACTACATATAGTAGTGTGTGGTAAGATGTGAATGAGAAACACAGATTCCCTACTTGACATCCTAGTATTCATTATACTCCAAAACTAACATCAAACAATTAAATTGAACATAAAATCACCATTATAACAATAAAATAGATACAACAAATATAATCAAGCATAAAACATGACAACTCAACATCCAAAACTTAATAAAAGGTTCAAGGAAAATGCCACATAATCCTCTGATCATTCCTAATAAATCATTCCTACATAAAACAGGACAGCTCAACATCCAAAACTCTATAGTTAGGCCTCAAGTAATTTAACCACTTAAGTCTGCAACTCTGTCTACATCTCTCGGGATACCTTGATGTTCATC
This sequence comes from Oxytropis ochrocephala, assembly GCA_020916435.1. NCBI lineage: Eukaryota > Viridiplantae > Streptophyta > Magnoliopsida > Fabales > Fabaceae > Oxytropis > Oxytropis ochrocephala. Next base: position 35,066,561 of record CM037094.1, on the reverse strand, counting down.
ATAACTAATCTATTACGAAATTGCACATGATGATTCTAGAAAATAAAACTTAACAGAATCAATTTCAAGATGATAAGCAGAAAAGAACCATCTGATAAAGCATGTCACAGCCCACTACATGCAAAATCAGAATCTAAAACAGAGTGCTGAAGTAGTTACCCGTCACAATGCCTCTTTTGCTTGAGTAGTTGTCTTTCTACAAATAATCCAAAAAATTAATAAAATGAATTCGAAAATGAATTTTAATAGCAAAAGGGTCCGAAATAAAATTAGAGTTTCAAGTAGCGCTCCTAGTTGCTGTTGGGCCTGATTTGCACACTTCAAATCTGAAAAAAGTCAGGCCCAGTCAAACCCAGTCAAACAAAATTAAATGCTTAAACCTAATTTATTAATATAAAATGAGAGTCAAACAACAGTCAAAGGGGAGCCGATTTCCAGGAAAAAAATCACCACAGAAAATTAGGATTTCACAGTGAGACCCTAAACATCCAAAAGCCGTCTGGGAGGAGGAACCGCTCACAGAGAAGCCAAAAAAAAACAGATCTGAAAATAAAAAAAACACCCTCCTCTCCAAACAACCACCACAGCTCACCCTCCTCTCCAAACAACCACCATCAGCCACCACCGTCACCTAATCATCACCGTCAGCCACCCACAGACCACCAAAGTCCGACCCAAAACAACCACCGTCCCTCTCTCTCCCTCATTTCGTTTTCACTCTCTCAGCCGCTAACCCTCCCACGCTCAACCACCACCATCGTAAACCCCCTCTCACCGTCGCCACCCCAAAACCGAAACCCCCCCCCACCGTAAAACCGAAAACCCCGTCGCTCCACCCTCTCTCCCGTCCCCTCTCTCCTTTTTCCATCCCGGTCGATCTCCACCACCATCATCCCAAACCGATCGCTCTCTCTCTCGACGATCCTCCTCGTTTCTCTCTCTCACTCCCGGTCGCGCCTCTCCTCTCGTGCTCCTCTCTCGTGTATCGTTGACATGAAGATGAAGAGGAAGAAGGGGATCGGATCCCCTGGATCTGGGTGTTGTTTTTTTTTCTTGTTTCTTTTTTTTTTAGTTTTTTACACCCCCTGTTAATACTCACGCCCCTCCCCTGGCCCATTGTTCTTTTTTTTCCTGACAGCGCCCCCACAAAAAAAAATATAAACTGGGCCTTAATTCCTACTGTTTACACCTGCACATTCATAATACAACCTCCCTGTCAATATTTACACCTCCTAGTCTTTGCTGCACCCCATTTCGTTTTTCTCATTATTTTAATATTTTTCTCTCATTCTCAATGTTATTAAATCATTTTATTTATTAAACCAAGTTTGTTCACTTCAGAAAAATGAATTAGGGTTTGACTTGGATGTACATCCTATCAGACCCCCAACTTTGATTTAAGGGTCTTTAGTTGTACAACTTGGACCTTAAATCCTCTTAAAATACAAACCATAAAACTACAAATTAAATACTTAGCACCTATTTTCATAGAAAAATACAAAAAATAAATGGATTCGATTTGGATGTACATCCTGTCAATCCAGTTTAACGATCTTTAGTTGTACAACTTGGATCTTAGACCCCTTCATAATTAAAACCAACAAACCAACAAATTTTCAGGAAGAACTACGTGACTTTTGAGTCTCTCATCGCACCAGAGAGTACGTAGGCGCGGGGTCTCCCTGTCAAAGTCAAACTAAAATTTTCTTAAATTAGTCCTTTGTAAATAAGTATATTTCTACTAAATTTTATTAAGTATAATTTTTGGGTAAACAAATAATTAAACGACTTATTATCTGCACAAATCAAATTTAGGGTAACTGTCTTAGGACAGATGTGTTAGGGGTGCAGTGAAATTAGGTTTTCACCCCTTCCCTTCGCATAATCGACTCCCGAATCCGACCTAGTTACGCAGACCGAATAACTTCAAATTAGGTTTTTCTCAATTTTCCTATTTTTAATAAATTGGGTGGCGACTCCTCAAATAATCTATTTTTGAGCCGTCAACGTCGGGATCACTGTCCACGACAGATGGCGACTCACCGGTGACAAAGGAGAGTCAAGCCCGGTATGTTTGGTTGTGCAAAATGACTATAAGGTACGCTTTGTTTAACCTTCTTAGTTATTTATTTATTTTCTTTCTTTGTATATATTCATTTTATATTTATATATTGTGCTTGATATAAACCCTAGGTTAGTTGACATGTATTATTTGTTGTTTGGTTGTTCTTATTGAAATAGTTTGTGATTTTATTTTATTTTTAAGATTTGAAGTTTGTATATTCCCTTCACACACTACACATACACTGTGAGCACACACATTGAGTTTGGCTTATACCGGAGCCTAAATAAAAACACTTAAGTTAGAACGAGGTTGTGTAGTGGTAGTCATTTTGGATGTACATCCTGGTGTCTGCCATGAATTCCTCATCTAGAGTACGTTTCTCCCTTGAGGGTAGTCACATTTTGGATGTACATCCTGGTGTGTTTAACCTTTCTAGGAGAATACTTGACTCTAGAGACTGAAATATTTATAGGTTATAGCTTTTAACCCTGAGTGTTCACAATAGAAAGACAATAGATCCATATGGTTCAAAGTCGAATAGCATGGACCAACATAACTAGGCCACAAAGGGAGCTATTTTTCCTCTTATCCTTGTTTTTGATTGTATATATTTTTCTCGTTATAGCTCATTAGTTTACACAAAAAATACAAAAAATTAAAATTATGTTGCATCTCATGAATAAAAAGTATATAAAAAAATCATGTTGCATTTCATGCATAAAAAAACATCAATAAAACATATTACATTTCATGCATAAAAAAAATCAATAAAAATCATATTGCATTTCATGCATATCAAAAAATATCAAAAAATCATATAGTATTTCATGCATACAAAAAAATCATCTGCATTTCATGCATACAAAAAAAAACATTTGCATCTTGTTGCATTTGCAAAAAATGTATCTCATAATAATAATAATGCAAAATTGCGTTGTTATTCACCATTCATCATAAATAATTCATTCATCATAAAATAAATTACATTGTTTTTAAGCACTCATAGCATATTCCCTTCAAATGGAGCAAAAAATTCACTGCATTTCTTGCAAAAAAAAAAATATAATAAAAATTTATAAAGCAAATGCATGCTGCATCTTAGGATGAGTGTTTGCATTCATATCATGCATTTCACAACATATTGGTTTCTTTGACTCATTCTCATGTAGCATTTGTCTTCTCTTTAAAGAAAATCAATAAAAAAAAAAGAGTTTTGAAGTCATTAAGTTTTCATTCATGTTAAATTTTTGTGCTTGCATGAAAATGGATACCAATTAAACTTAAACTCATGGAATTGGATCATTCTCTTGAAAGTTGTTGGTAAGATTAGCCATTGGAGGATTGGAGAAGTAAGGTGAGAGGAAAAATATCATGGGGCACTATACTGGGGCATATTGGGAAAGATGAGTGAAGAATAGGGAGACATAAGGTTGTTGCAATCTGTCTTGAATAAAAAGTTCAAAGCCCGAAAGAGAGAGGATTGACATTAGTACTTGTTTAGTCATGAAAGCTTGAAACCAATTTAACGTAGTTGAAGCTTTACACTAATGGATTTGCATGGATTCAAAAACTCACTTCCATCATCTCTCACCCATGTTCCTTTAAAACAGTGACCCCTTTTTGAGTTCTTGCCTCAATTCTTAAAGCCCTTTTAGTTGTATCATTCAAGAATGAACCAATGAATGAATATTGGATTTTGAAGGTCCATTTCCCAAAAAAAAAATGAAAAAAAAGCAAAAAAATAAAATCTAAAGAAATAGAGAGCAAAGAATGTGTAGAAGAGTAGATGTTACTTCAAAATTAAAATTTTGCAAATGAGGAATCATGATTTCAAATGAAGAGTGGTTGTCTTTCTCCATCCTGAACAAAAGAACCCTTACCATCCCCTCTCGAGCACAAATTCCTTTCACTAAACCGTAGACAAGGACCGACACTACAATAGAATTTAGTGCATTCAGTTTTCCAAAGCTATGAAATCAAAGAGATAATGGAAAAAGTTCCAAAAAAAAAACAAAAAAACAAAAAAAAAAACAAAAAATGAGGCCCGCAAGACTAAAAGCCTGTATTTTCAGTCTTGGCAAAAGTTAGGGCACAAAAGAAAGCAAAGTATTGAAAATGGTGTGAGTGTTGTCTTGGAAACACCATATAAAGTTGAATGCACTAGAGATCCTTGGTCCATTTAACCTGGAAAAAAAAACATTTCTCTAAGTCTTCTAACCATTTTTTTCCCAAAACTCATAGTCCATATTCGTAAAACATTTCTTTAGCCCTCCATTCATTTTCCTTCTATAAACCATAACCTAACCCATAAAGCATTTATTTGAGCCTTCTAATCACCTTTCTTCCATAGACCATAACCCCTACCACCTAAAAAGCACTTCTCGGAACCTTCTAATCATCTTTCTTTCATAACCCATAACCAATAGCCACATTGCAAACCTCTAAAAGTCCACTCTGATTGATGGATGATTGATTTCATTTTCTTAATGTTAATTTTGAGATAAATCATTTGCTCCTTTTAAATTATTCTTTGCTCTAATAAAAAAAATGAAGAAAAAAGAGAGAATCCCGCTAGATTGAAAACCCGAAAGGGCGGTCTAGGCAAAAGTTAGGGATAATAAATAAACAATAAAGCTGCTAGATTGAAAACTCCGCAAAGCGATCTAGGCAAAAATTAGGGCACAAAGGGGAACGAGACTTACAATGAAGCTTATGTAGTTCATCGGGAAATTTCTTCTACTTGGGCCAAACAATAGTGTACATTTGGGCAAATGTGTGAAGGATAAGCTCGAGAGTCTCGTGAATAACCCCACACCGGGCAAGGTTTCGTAAAGACCTCTAGGGAGTCAAAGGTTTCTTGCTACACCATGTAGTATTCTCTCGGGGCAATGTCTTTCACGAAATGAGGCAAAATTCTTACCATACCCTACATCTGTCAAACTTTGTTTGCCACACGATGCACTCTCTTGTGAGCAACAACTTTTACCAATCTTTGGGCAAAAAGCGGTGCAAGACCTTTCACGAGTCAAAATCCTCTTTCCACACTGGTTGTTTTCTCTTCAAGAATGCTTGTTGCCACACGAAAGCAAAATCTTCTGAGGCCCTTCATGAGTCAAACTTTGTTTGGTACACCGTGTAGCCTTCTCTTGGGGCGATACTCTCTTACCAACACAGGGCAAAAATGATTGCTTGACCCCTGATAAGTCAGATTTTGCTTGTTGTGCCTGGTAGTCTTCCCTCTGTGATAAAACCCAATTCTCAGCCAATTTCCAACAAGTTAGGTACCTCAAGTAAATGGAATGCCCAATAACTCAAGGTTGCCATAATAACTTTTTCCTACCATCTTGTGTCGCCTTTGTCCTCCCAATGTTTTCCCTCTAAAAAAAATATACCCTCCACTTTCAAACTAAAAACCCAAAACCCAGCAAAATTCCAGCTCTTAAATACATGTGAATTCATGCATGTTCATTAAGTAATGCTTCAGCGATAGTCAACTGGGAATCAGTAATGCGATTTAGAGAGCTAATGACAATCAAAAAAAAAAAAAAAAGAGAGAGAAGGGCAAATTTGAGGGTGATTTATTTGAAAGGTGAGAAGTGATCATAAAAAGAGAAAAAAGGGTCTAAGCAAGTTAGCTGTGTTGAGGATAAACTTCCATATGAGGACAAGCTTGATTGATTTCAAATAAAGCATGCATAAAAAGAAATATTCTCAGTGAATCCAGCTTTCAAGACAAGTGCATCTCAATTTCAACTCAAAACTCATGCATAATTCATGCATTTCATGTCATAGTTTGCATACATTTCATGTCCATCCATGCATTCCACTTCATGACTAGAATCATACATCTGTGTTCAGTACTTTGTACATAAAGTAATAAAAAAGAGTCCTCCAAAGCAAGGCGTGTGTTGCACACCATTCTTTCATGCTACTGGTTCAGCCACGGCATTTCCTTTCTCATCCCCGTGTGCTATCCGGTTCAGCCACAGCACATTCTTTCATGCTATCGGTTCCATACAGCATTGCCTTTAATTTTCTTGCTATCGGTTCCGCCACAGCATTGTTTTTAATTTTCCTGCCTTTATCGGTTCCGCCCGGCATTGTCTTTAATTTTCCTCTGCTCGGTTACCTTACTGGCATTGTCTTTAATTTTCTTGCGATCGGTTCCGCCCTAGCATTGTCTTTAAATTTTCTTCCTATCGGTTCTGCCCTGGCATTGTCTTTAAATTTTATTGCTATCGGTTCCGCCCTGGTATTGTCTTTAAATTTTCTTGCTATCGGTTCCGCCCTGGCATTGCCTTTAAATTTTCTTACTATCGGTTCCGCCCTGGCATTGTCTTTAATTTTCTTGCTATCGGTTCCGCCCTGACATCGTCTTTAAATTTTCTTGCTATCGGTTCCGCCCTGGCATTGTCTTTAATTTTCTTGCTATCGGTTCCGCCCTGACATTGTCTTTAAATTTCCTGCTATCGGTTCCGCCCTGGCATCGTCTTTAATTTTCTTGCTATCGGTTCCGCCCTGGCATTGTCTTTAAATTTTCTTGCTATCGGTTCCGCCCTGGCATTGTCTTTAATTTTACTGCTATCGGTTCCGCCCTGGCATTGTCTTTAATTTTCTTGCTAACGGTTCAGCCCTGGCATTGTCTTTTATATTTCGTGCTAACGGTTCAGCCCTGGCACTGCTTTTTTACTCTTCATGCTAACGGTCCAGCCCTGGCATTGTCTTTTAAATTTCATGCTAACGGTTCAGCCCTGACACTGCTTTTTACTTTCATGCTAACGGTTCAGCCCTGACATTTGTCTTTTAAATTTTGTGCTAACGGTTCAGCCCTGGCATCTGTCTTTTAATTTTCCATGCTAACGGTTCAGCCCTGTCACTGTCTTTTAATTTTCCATGCTAACGGTTCAGCCCTGGCATCTGTCTTTTAATTTTTGTGCTATCGGTTTTGCCTACAACTTGTTCCTGACATCTTGGATGATCTTGCTCCGGCATTGTCTTTTATTTTCCCGCTATCGGTCTCGCCCTAAAATCGTCTCCATTGTAATATAGCCCTGACATCGTACTTTTTAGATTTAATGGTTTTCGATTCGCCTCGACAATCAAATATTTCACCGGTTAAAATTGAGGTTCATGTCCGTACTTATCTCTTACTTTGATAATACAACAAAACATGGAGAACATGGTTTTGTGTATTATATCGTAAGAGAGTAAGCACGGAGGGGCAACTGTGAACACTCAATTTTTAACGGTATTTTTGACGTTTTTTCGGAAAAATACGAAAATACGCACTTTTTGCGTGTTTTGCGTGTTTAGTCGTCGAATACGTCATTTTACTCGTTTATTTCACTTTCGCGCTATTTTTACTCTTTTTTTCAACGAAAAATATATATAATTCGAAAATTACAAAAAATAGTAAGTTTTATCTAATTTGTTTGAGTAGTTGTCTTTCTACAAATAATCCAAAAAATTAATAAAATGAATTCGAAAATGAATTTTAATAGCAAAAGGGTCCGAAATAAAATTAGAGTTTCAAGTAGCGCTCCTAGTTGCTGTTGGGCCTGATTTGCACACTTCAAATCTGAAAAAAGTCAGGCCCAGTCAAACCCAGTCGAACAAAATTAAATGCTTAAACCTAATTTATTAATATAAAATGAGAGTCAAACAACAGTCAAAGGGGAGCCGATTTCCAGGAAAAAAATCACCACAGAAAATTAGGATTTCACAGTGAGACCCTAAACATCCAAAAGCCGTCTGGGAGGAGGAACCGCTCACAGAGAAGCCAAAAAAAAACAGATCTGAAAATAAAAAAAACACCCTCCTCTCCAAACAACCACCACAGCTCACCCTCCTCTCCAAACAACCACCATCAGCCACCACCGTCACCTAATCATCACCGTCAGCCACCCACAGACCACCAAAGTCCGACCCAAAACAACCACCGTCCCTCTCTCTCCCTCATTTCGTTTTCCTCTCTCTCGGTAGCTAACCTCCCACGCTCAACCACCACCATCGTAAACCCCCTCTCACCGTCGCCACCCCAAAACCGAAACCCCCCCCACCGTAAACCAGAAACCCCGTCGCTCCACCCTCTCTCCACCGTCCCTCTCCCTTTTTCCATCCCAGTCGATCTCCACCACCATCATCCCAAACCGATCTGCTCTCTCTCTCTGACGATCCTCCTCGTTTCTCTCTCACTCCCGGTCGCGCCCTCCCTCTCGTGCTCCCTCTCTGTGTATCGTTGACAGCATGAAGAGGAAGAAGGGGATCGGATCCCCTGGATCTGGGTGTTGTTTTTTTTTTTTTCTTGTTTCTTTTTTTTTTAGTTTTTTACACCCCCTGTTAATACTCACGCCTCCTCAGCCCACGGCCCATTTCTTTTTTTCCTGACAGCGCCCCCAAAAAAAAAATATAAACTGGGCCTTAATTCCTACTGTTTACACCTGCACATTCATAATACAACCTCCCTGTCAATATTTACACCTCCTAGTCTTTGCTGCACCCCATTTCGTTTTTCTCATTATTTTAATATTTTTCTCTCATTCTCAATGTTATTAAATCATTTTATTTATTAAACCAAGTTTGTTCACTTCAGAAAAATGAATTAGGGTTTGACTTGGATGTACATCCTATCAGACCCCCAACTTTGATTTAAGGGTCTTTAGTTGTACAACTTGGACCTTAAATCCTCTTAAAATACAAACCATAAAACTACAAATTAAATACTTAGCACCTATTTTCATAGAAAAATACAAAAAATAAATGGATTCGATTTGGATGTACATCCTGTCAATCCGGTTTAACGATCTTTAGTTGTACAACTTGGATCTTAGACCCCTTCATAATTAAAACCAACAAACCAACAAATTTTCAGGAAGAACTACGTGACTTTTGAGTCTCTCATCGCACTGAGAAGTGTGTGGCGCGGGGTCTCCCTGTCAAAGTCAAACTAAAATTTTCTTAAATTAGTCCTTTGTAAATAAGTATATTTCTACTAAATTTTATTAAGTATAATTTTTGGGTAAACAAATAATTAAACGACTTATTATCTGCACAAATCAAATTTAGGGTAACTGTCTTAGGACAGATGTGTTAGGGGTGCAGTGAAATTAGGTTTTCACCCCTTCCCTTCGCATAATCGACTCCGAATCCGACCTGAATTCTGCACAGACCGAATAACTTCAAATTAGGTTTTTCTCAATTTTCCTATTTTTAATAAATTGGGTGGCGACTCCTCAAATAATCTATTTTTGAGCCGTCAACGTCGGGATCACGGTCACGACATGCATCATTTACTTCAAGTCTCAAATATTCATATATAAAAGCCAAAACCACAGGTCACAGTGCCACTACAGTTCTCATCAACAATAAAAAGAATCAAAAACTAGTTAAAGTAACATAAAAACATTTGTCACATGACTAATCGTGATAGACAAAATACATTACCGTGTTCTATTGAGCACTGGGGGTCTTCCTAAGAGGACACTCTGAAGAGGGTGACATGCTACTTGTCTGAGGTACAAGTCGATAATGTTGCATATTATGGTTTGCAGAATCATCAGCTTCACCACCATCCACATCACCAACAAAATTTCCTTCAGAGCCCAACCTCCTGCTAACTTAACCACTATTGTTGGTCCCATCAACTTGAAGTAGAACAGAAGGCCCACCACGCATCGCAGCTACTTGCTGTTGTTGTTGATTGATTCGTCTCTTTAACTCCTCCTCTGCATTTAGGATCTGCAAATGAAGGAAGCCAAACAAACCTATCATTGATAAAATTAGGGGTGTTCACGGGTTGGGTTGGATGAATTTTCACTCAATCCGATGTCCGAAGCAATGAATTTTATTCGGTTTGGATTGGATTGTGTTTGAAGTCTTTTTCTATAAAATCCGAATCAAACCAATCCGATATTGAATGGATTGGATTGGATTGGGCTCACGGGTCATGCACTAACATCGTTAAATTTGTAAAAACATAAAATGCTACAAAACGCAATATAAAAAGTCTAAGCAGTACATAGCAACAACTGCTTTTGAAGTAATTATAACATTCAAAGTTCAAACACATAAAACGCAATATAGAAGCTTCAACGTGGCTGCCAAAACAGATATCTTTTGCTTCAACCCAATCAAGCCATAATCATCCTGAGAAAGAAGAAGCACTAAATTCAAAATGAAATTTTAACATCAATAAGGGTATTTTAGCAGCCATAGCAAAGATTTAACTAGTCCTGTGGATTTAAAAATCGAAGATGTAGATTTAACTAGCCCTATTAAAGATATAAAGCATTGCTTCATACACAAATCATATAACTAGCCCACATAATCATTGATTAATAAAAAGAAAAACCAAAATAGTAGAGTTAAAAAAACAGTGAAATTCAGTGGTAAATAGATAAAGGGTATTCAAATGGAGCATAAACTCAAACTACCTTATGATGTAACTAAAATAGGCTCCACATTAGCATCACCATCAGTTGTTTGTTGAAGCCAATAACTCTAGAATTTTAGACACAATTACAACCCTATTAGCACACAATAAACATTTACATTGATATTGAAAGAAAAAAATAAAGATGTTCAAAATTGGAAAGTAAAAACCATTTATGCATACCTCCTTCAATTCTTTGCAGACATGCCTTCAAATGTTTTAGCATGTTGCTAGTTCCATGAGTGTCGGTATCTGCTCTATATGTTTTCTTACAGTACTTACAAATAGCATTGTCCTTCACTCTCATGAAATGTTTCCAAGCATTAGAAGGAGCCCTAGCAGGCTTTCTTTTCGACAGCTCTGGTTGTGCTGCTAGAGGTTCTTGCCCATGTACTTGCTCTGTTAGAACAACCTCTGGTGCTTGCTCTGCTAGAGGAGCTTGATGTCCTTGAGGAGTTACAACAACTTGCATTGGACTTAGAGTATTGGCCGCTGGATTTTGAGGAGGGGGATTAACACTCTCCATTTCTATAAAATACAAAAAGTTGCAACAAAATTGCAATATAATAGATAGCCAATATAATAGGCTTGAAATCAGTGCAACAAATAGGGAACATGCAGAAAGGGGAATATATAATATATGAAAAATCAGTGCAAGAAATCAAATTGCAATAATCAATTAAGAACAACGTAGTGGAAGCAAATCTTAGTTGATCATATATGTAAGAAATTGGGGCAAATTGAACTATAATAAAGAAAAAGGAAGAAAATTGATGCTTACCTTTCGATTCTTGGTGTTTCTGTACTCCTTTGCTCACAATCAATCATCATTGGGGTGTTGAAGGCTTGTGAGGAGTGAAGAAACTGTTCGAATTAGAGTAGAGTTTGGAAGGAGGGAAGACAAAGTAATATAACATGCCTAAAAGTAAAACAGATTGACATTTCACAATAAACTATCTGTTCTAGCTGGGAGTCTCTTAAAGAAATTACTAGGCACAGAAGGCAATTTGCTCCTTAACTTTGAATGTCTCAAATGATACAAACCAGTCACCAAAGCCACCACTCTAAAAGGAATTACATAGAGTATAACAAAGACATAAGCTAAACAACACAAAGACTGTAAAAGAGTCTGATTTTATTCAATTGAAAGTCAAAAGAAAAATCAGAATCAGATTCACTCAAATTCGTCAAAATTCAGATCAATAATCTTAATCACTACTACAAATCAAACTCCAATTAATCAGATCAATAATCTTAATAACTACTAAAGCTGCTAAATTTAGACATTATAAAAGAAAGAAAACAGACTTGGCTTATAAAAAACAAACAAACCAAAATCAGTAGCTAGATCATATAGTGGATAACACCAAGAGAGTTCATAACAAAAAATTCTCAAGTTTAGGGTTTCAAGCACTAGCCATATAGTGGATACTTAGGGTTTCAAGCAAAAGAAAACGAAAATGAAGCATCAGCTTTTGAAGACGCAGACAAGAAGAACGAAAACGAAAATATTGAAATCAGAGATGCTTATTGCTTTGAAGATGAAAACGATGCCTGTTTGAAGATTTCTCTACAAAAGAAAACGGCGACGGCGAGGAAGAGAGAGGAGAACGGTGATGGCGAGGAAGAGAGAGGAGAACGGTGAGGAAGAGAGAGGAAGGCGATGGCGATGGTGATGGTGAAGTGAGCGAGACTTGAGAGTGAGAGAGCGAGTGAGAGAGCGAGTTGAGAGTTGAGAGTTGAGAGTGAGAGAACGGCGAGAGAGCGAGAGTTGAGAGTGAGAGAACGAGCGAAATTAGAAATGGGCATTTGGTATCGGGTGTTAAAATACACGATAATAAATGTGTTTGAGATTCCCATTTAGCATCGGTTGTTTAAACAAGCGATGCTAAATGTAAGCGCAAAATTGAAAACTTCAACTTAATTTCAAAATTGCCACCACGTTAACATTTAGCATCGGCAGTTCAGACAACCGATGCTAAATGGTGCTTTCTAAAGTCAATTTTGCGCTAGTGGATGTGAAGAGGTAAATAATGAATGAGAAGATAATGAGAGTGTACACGGAATTGGAGGTTGCACCTCTGTTTATAGGCGAAAGTGGCGTACTTGGGCGTCGAATACGGCGCTTAGATCCTGACCATTGAAGGTGGATACGTGTTGTGGAGCGCGTATTGGGTCGTTCTCCAAACCTGGATTAGGCCTGGCCCAAGTCATGTGGGATTTTGACCCAGTCTGGAAAAGTGGCCCCCCAAGTCGAGGTCGGCCGCAGCATGAGGTCGGCCTCGGCTTAAGTAGTTTGTTGTCTCTGATGAAGAAGTAATGATAGCAATGCCACGTGTCAACTTGTGTGGATGAACATAGATATGACATTTGGGGGGATCGAGGTGACACTTTGCAGAGTTGAAGCTGTCTTGTCGCTCTGTATTGATGGGACGCATTGAAGAGGAGCGTCGCTACGCATCTCGCCTCTTAGAGGGGTATTTAAGGCGAGTTGGAGATTTCACTCTTCACTTCGCCTCATTTGTTAGAATTGTTCCCTTAGAGCTCTGAAATATTAGATTTCTCCGACCACCCTGCCGAGATCTTCTCCGCCGTGTATTTTGGAATTTGTGGTGGTGCGAATTCAACGTTCTTCATTCCGAGTACAACATTCAATCCTAGCTCAGAATCATCTTGCAACCAGGTTAGTTTTTAAATGCCCATTAACTTTAAAGTTTTAATTTTACCTTTGATGTATTTGACTGCGGCCGACGTCGTCGCTTGAAGTGGAGAATAGATAGTTCTTCCTTGGCTTCTCCGAGGTCGAGATAAGCCGATTAGTTAAGATATACAAACAAATGTGGAAGTCGGCTGGTGCGTTTAGCTAAGAGCAAAGAGACACAAAGCTTCATTCCTCCGGGTAAGCCGATCTTGAAGAGGTCAGCTGGTGTGTTTGATATACACACAAATGTTGAAGTATACACAATCGTAACAAGTAATAAAGTGAAAGTAGAGTATCGTTCCCACATGGATTGGATTAACTTACAAGTTTAAATCAATAGTTCATTAGTGGAAGGTAACAAATTCACAATATGGTAGGAGTGTAAGCATGTAAACAAATAGAAAGTAAACAAGCAAGTTTGAGATGTAAAATATGATGAGAAAGTAGTTGGAATGCTGCCCACTAAGTAAATCACTTTTAATAGTATTGTGTTATATGTGATGCAGGTGCACTGGATGTTGTTGCATTAGAATTGTGCTTTTCATCCATTTGTATTGAGTTTCATTACAAGCTCTCATGTCTAAGATGCTAAATAAGTTCACTCTTGTATTTGAAGTACCCATAGTATCACCCTATGGACTATGATATCCTATGTCTAGGTTTTAGCATGGAATTAACAAAGTTTCCTTTATTAAACACTTATCCATATTAGTTATTGAGTTCCAATTATAAACCATGTCTGAATTTATAATTTGCATTCACTTTTAGATGGCCAATTCTAAAGATGAATATGAAAGAGTTTATCATGCAAGAACTAAAATGCAAACATCAACATATAACATAAAACTAGTTAAAGGATCGTTACAAAGTTTATGGTATCCAACTACAAAAGAGTTCGACTCATGCTTAACATTACTAAGGACATACAAACATATGTAAATAACATGTTCATATTAATAAGAAATACAAAGGAAAAAATAGAGTAGAAGATCTGAGTTTTGTTTCCTTTGCACAAAGCGATCCGTAATGCGGGAGCATCGCTTCTATTTGCACTGTCACGGGGAGCATAATGCGATTACATGAAGGTGAAGGAAGAAGTTGTCAAGTTCTTCCTTTTCCAACATGAGACCAGCTCCAATATGATTTAAGTGAGTGAATTATGGTCTACCTTGTAAATGAGAAGATGAAGAGTATTTATAGACTTCAAGGGTGAGCTTTCTTGAAGGTTAGGTTAAGCTTGGAGAGGAAGTTGATCTCTTTTGAGTCCATGTGCCTCCAAAGGTTGATTTGACATTTGCATTATTAAAGAAAAGAGGTCCTATAGAAAATTGACAAGTTTCCCTATTAGGTGGCTCCTTTGAGTGAGCTTTCTTCATGGTTGGGTTTCTTTGGAGAAAACTTTGACCTTTTTGAATCCATGTGCCTCCAAAAGTAGATTGGAAATTTGATTTATTAAAGTAAAGAGGTTCTATAGAGATTTGAAAAATGTCCTCAAAAGGTGGCTCCTTTGAGTGAGGTTACTTCATGGATGGGTTTCTAAGGTTGGAGTAATTTCCCACTCGTAATGCACGTGCAACGATGCGCCACTAATCTTTGGTGCATTGGGTCTTTGGAGTATTTTGATGGTTTTCAAGCATTGTATTCTATTTCGGTCAGAGTGCATCCAATGCAGATGCATTGCTGAATTGCTAGTGCAGGAGCATTACGTGTAGGTGCATTGAACAAACACATTAAAATAACAAATGGGGCACCAAAAGTGCAAATGATCACAAATCAGTTCTTAACCCTCTTTTACTCTAAACAACACATATTAACTACTTTAACAATAATATTACTTAAAAACTTACATTGATTTAAGTCTAGAACATATAGATAACTCTATATAAATAAGAGTTATCACACCCCCAAAAATAAACCATTGTTTGTCCTCAAGCAATGACACTTGACAAAGACAAACAAACAATGCATAAAGATAGTACAAAAAATAAAATTAGTTGGTTCCCTCAATCAAACAATATTTCAAAAATGATCTTATTGGGCCCAATTTTCAGATTCACACTTCACACACACACACACCCCTATTGATGGCAACCTCGGAGCCGTCGGTGACTATTTCGGGAGTCATGATGGTGGGAGTGATGGAGACACCACGATCGGGGATGGAAGACCGATCGATTAGTCGAAGACACCACGACCGGCTATGGAGGATCCGGTTGATAAGTCGGGGTTGAGCGCCACGGCAAACCAATAAGCTCTAAGAACGGCTCAGAGAACCATATAGGCACGTCTCTAAATTTTTATCTCAAAATTCAACCTTTTCATTTCATAAACCGAGTTACAATATATAGAGAACTAGAGGTCCATTTGACTCAATAAACCCTAAAACTAAAATACTCAAATATTTCCTAATTATTAATTTTCAGATTTGAGTTTAAAATTAAACCAAATCTAAATCAATAAACTAAAATCATTAAATTCTAATAAATAAAATAAATGGCATTTATAGTCTTTACTAAGGAAGGATATCAAATCATTAAATCCTAATAAATTAAATAAATACAATTAAAGTAGTGTGATCTTCAAAATCAAACAAAGATGGAGATTCCTTGTAGGTTTCCTTCCACATGCTCAAAGAACCATTGATCACATCATTTTTGACTTCTAAAGTGTAGGAGCTGAATATTTTTTCTTTGTAGAATTCTTTCCACATGCTTAAGAAACTCATGCTTTCATCACCTATGTCTTTCACAACATTCGAGAAACTCATGTATTCTTGCTCACTTATGTGAGTGTATGCCCACCCGCGAGTCTAGATCAATTCCAAAGCTAAGTAAAAGGTTTTCTTAGCCTTTAAAAGAATTAGTTCATGTTTGATCAAGCTACGGATTTTTCAAAAAATGGACTAGACTAACAATTTCCTTAAGTAATTGGGGAGTTCTAAGTACAACAAAGGGTCTTGATTGACTATAAAGAGTTGTTGAGTCAATGCACTAATTTGTATTTTTATTGGTTTCTTGATGCAAATACATTGGGTGTAGAGTGTGGGGGCACAGGCTCTAAAAATAGTAGCCCAAAATCAGCGGTATGTTTTTGGCCCGACCCGATTGACGGATGATGCTATTGGGCCTGCCCGACCCAATGGGCTTCGGGTCGGCCCGTTTGTTTTTGTTTTTTAATTTTAAATATGACAAGCGCTATACATGTTGTTTTTAATGTTATCCAATCAAATCCTAATCTAATCCTAATCCTAATGAATCACACTCAAGAAACAAATAAATTAGAGGCAAAGCGAATAAGATTTGGTAACTCAAATTTTTGAGTCGGTAATATCATGAGAATTTAATCACAGTATACCAACTTTCCATCTTTTTTTCATACATATGAAATCAACTTGATATGCAAGTTCAAGCATTTGTGTTTGAAGTTCTAGTTTTGATTTTGATTTATACATAGTGGTTGGAAATTCTAATTTTCATTTATACAAAATTCTAAAAAGTCAATGATTTGTGGCCCGTTGGCCCATGGGCTAGTGTTGGGCAGGCTTGGGCCTGACATTTTGCAGCCCATCCGAATATTGGGCTGGCCCGACCCTGCCCATATACACTGTTTGGCCCGATGGGCCTGGGCGGGCCGGCCCAAGCCCGAACCATTGACAACTCTAATTAGGTGCAGGAGCATCGTATTTCTAAAGTTCAGGTGCATCGAGTGCTCTAGCATTGAGACTGCTTACAAGACTTTATAGCATATATTGCCCTCCTCAGTGACCCCCTTTTGCATTTCTTTCCTTTTTCTTTTTCTTTTTTTGTATATATATTTTTTTCAAATGCATTTTTGGAACGGGTACAGTTTTTATGATTCAAGCCAATATAGCTAATTTACAACAATTTGGTATTTGTAGTGCTTTTGATAAACCTATGGCATTGCCTTCTCTAAACCCTCCACACTCAGCTTTAATATTCATTGAAACACCCCCAAACTTAATTCTTTATCCTATTCCAAATTTTTAGTAAAAACTTAGCAAATT
The DNA here is from genome assembly GCA_020916435.1 of Oxytropis ochrocephala. NCBI lineage: Eukaryota > Viridiplantae > Streptophyta > Magnoliopsida > Fabales > Fabaceae > Oxytropis > Oxytropis ochrocephala. The sequence continues at coordinate 35,049,340 of CM037094.1, read as the reverse complement.
GATCTTAGCTTACCAAAAATTCCTTTTGCATCAGATTATTTTCTAAATAGCAAGGTTCTTTTCTAAAACTCAGTTTTGACGCGTAGAAGCAGCAATAAGACTAAACATTTATCAAACAAGGCTACTCAACACATACTCTTTATCATCATTAAATTCAGCCCAAAAAGAAACATTGTCAATTACTGCAAGGATACAAAATGCAACTAATCATCCCTTTGATTTAAACAAAACAATAATCAGAAAGTCCTCCCCCAAACTTAAAACCTAGTAGTGTCCCCACTGCTCATGCAAATTCTAATGGGAGAGACCTTTTGGAGACTACAATCTTGAAATTTAAAACATTTATCACAATAAAAATTTTAAATCCTACACAGCTACTGGATGCTAACACTGATACTACAACATCCATCAGATATATTGAAATAAAAGACAACACAAACAAAAAGAAAACAACTAAAAACAACACAAATAAAAACACAACAACTAACCACAACACAAACAACAAAACACTATCACACACAAGAGAGAAGAATTACTGATTGGTGAACACAAGACAATGTTGCAGTAATGGATGCTAGTGCAATAAGTTGTTGATGCTACAACATTGGATGCTTCAGCATCAGCCTGCTGTTGTTCTAGTGGCCCCTTAGTGTTTTCTATTATAATTCCTCATTTTTCTCCTTCTATTGTTCTTCTCCTTCATTTAGCTCTCCTTGTATAAGATGCTGTAAATGATGTTGTAGCATCAGATGATACCACCTCACAGTTAATGCTCACTTCACTTATTCAATTGAACATTCCTACACATCAAAAAGAGAAATAAAAACAACATATTAGATTAAAACTATGGGCTGCCTCGCAGTAGCACTTTGTTTAAGAGTCCTCAGCCAGACTAAGTCTTGTGGCAGATATCTTCAGCCACTAATGCAGCTGCACACGATGCTACAGAATCAAAATTCTACATAATTGGCAGCATCTACACAAGACCATTCATTCATACCTGCAAAAGTAAAAACAAAAACACACAAAACACAATTAGTTTTAAAAAACTGGGTTGCCTCCTAGTAGCGCTTAATTTATAGTCATTAGTTAGACTAAGCCTCATGTTAGAAGAGAGAAAGGCGATGGCGATGGTGATGGTGAAGTGAGCGAGACTTGAGAGTGAGAGAACAGAGAGAGAGTTGAGAGTTGAGAGTTGAGAGTGAGAGAAGCGGCGAGAGAAGCGAGAGTTGAGAGTGAGAGAGAACGAAATTAGAAATGGGCATTTGGTATCGGGTGTTAAAATACGATACTAAATGTTTTGAGATTCCCATTTAGCATCGGTTGTTTAAACAAGTGATGCTAAATGTAGGCGCAAAAATTGAAAACTTCAACTTAATTTCAAAATTGCCACCGCGTTAACATTTAGCATCGGCTGTTCAGACAACCGATGCTAAATGGTGCTTTCTAAAGTCAATTTTGCGCTAGTGGATGTGAAGAGGTAAATAATGAATGGGAAGATAATGAGAGTGTACCTGGAATTGGAGGGTTGCACCTCTATTTATAGACGAAAGTGTCGTGCACTGGGCGCGGGATCTGAGCGCTTAGATCCTGAACGTTGAAGGTGGATACGTGTTGTGGAGCGCATATGGGGCCGTTCTCCAAAGCTTGATTGGGCCTGGCCCAAGTCATGTGGGGTTTGACCCAGTTCAGAACAATATGCGTCAACATGAGAAGGGTAATAAGAAGAGTCAACCTCAGAAGTATCGAGACAAAATATATAAAAGAGGTATCCTTAGAAAGATAGAGATGACATGAGAAGAGTCAAACTCAGAAGGGTCATGATAAAGAAAGGTCATGTTGAGAAGCATCATGACAATAGAAGAATCAAGATCTGTAGAGTCATGATGAGAAAGGTCAAGATGAGAAGAGTTATTTCATATCTACATAACAAATATCATCTTCAGAAGCAACAACTTGAGAAGCATCATCTCTAGAAACTGTCAACAGTTGAGAAGAGTCATAGTTGAGAAGAGTCATGACAGCTGTGTATAGCTTTCTTCTGCAGAAAAGTAGAACATAGCTGCATAAAGACAAAAAGCTTCCCAACGGCTATAACACTTTGCCAACGACTCTTTTCTATTATCCAGAGTATATTACGCACACATTCAGCAATAAAAAAACGCATTTGGGAATCGCTTATTCGTGTCAGAGTGCATTGAGTTCAAATCTTCCAACCTTCTCAAGTATCAAAGTTTTCTCTCATCCACAATCAACTGACTTACGACTAAAGGGATTCTTTCAATATCTGAGTATGGTATTATGCTTATATTGTATTGTCAATTGAAATACCTTGTATCAATCAAGCTCTAGGAATCCAACAAACCATATACCAAGTAGAACACCTGTAGGGAACCTTCTCAAGTAGCATGTTTTGCTTTAGCAATTGAGAAGTGAGTTACTTTTGTTATAGAAGCTTCCTAATAGATCAGAAGGTTTGTATTAGGTGTGAGAACAGTAGGTAGAGCTGTGTGAAGAAAACTATCATAAGAACTTTAAACCTAGGATTGGTTCTAAAGCTGTAAACTATTTGGAAAATAGTGGAAACACTCACAGGGAGAGAGGAGTGGATGTAGCTCCGGGTTTGGGTGAACCACTATACATCATTGTGTCATTTACTGCTTTCTTTAAGTTGTTTTTGACTATGAAACAAAACACTCCTCTTGGAGTAGGTTTATGAAAACTGAGAAGTCAACAATTGACCCTTCTCTGCTAAGATCTGTTTTAACTAATAAAATTGTTTTTAAACCTTCACATTTCTCAAATTAGCTTCCTAGAAAATGACTAGTTTTCTTTAAAGGTAGTAGATAATATAACAACATTCTAAAATACATAATCTCAGGCCTTGAATCTTCATTGCAATTAAACAAGTGATAGTGAATATGGAGAAAGGAATCTACTGACCCCTCTCAACTCAGTTACATAGTTGAGAAGACATTTTTATTCAAACCTTCTTATCTTACTGTCATAGGTAAGAAAATAGTTTTTCACCCTTCTTAACTGAGTACATTCATTATCTTAACATATAATCATACTAGTGAATATAGTTACCTTGTTTCAGGTGATTTTCAAAAGGGTCATAATTCCAACCCTCCTTACTTCTGACACTTATTGACTTTAATTGGCATCAGAGCTCGGCATCTGGGTTGAGCACACTCAACAGTGTGAGAGTAAATCATCTTGGAAGAAGTCATGGCCAAACCAAATTCTGTTGCCTTCCGACCAGAAGGTGCATTGTAGCGACCGAAAAATTCGGGAAAGGATTCTTCGAAGGAAAAGAAAGGAAGCCGCCACCAAATTTTAGTTTAAGGGCAAATTCAGAAAATCCCTTTAAGTTTTAGGACAAGGCATTGTTGGGGTTCGGGAGTCGTTATGTGTGGGGAAGGTATTAGCACCCCACGATATCCATTGTCTAATTAATTTAGGATTTATTTAATTATTACCCTTTTATTTGTAGAGAAAAGACTTATTAAAGTTTTTGGTTTTTAGTGCTTGACAAGAGTTGAGTCTTGCTCCTACGTACCTCCGGATGCAATGGAGGAATCAAAACTACGTAGTTCTTCGTGAAAATGTTTATGGGTTGGTGTTTTTTAGTTTAGGGATCCTAGGATTCCTTGAACTGTACAGCTGACTCATCGATTCCTAAGACGACTAACCCGATTGTACAACCGACTTAGTCCCCTACTTTTTGAAAATAATTTTTAAATTTTGAAAGGAGTTGTGAGATGGGTTGATTTTAGAATAGGTATTCTAGAACTCTGGAATGCATGCATTCGGTGGTTCTAGAAGCTAACTAACCCGATCAGATGTAAATTCGACTTAATCCCTATTTTTTTAGGAAAAATGGTTTGTTAAATGTTTATTAAGTTTTCGGAGTTCTTGAATCAGTATAACTCATCGCCCTAAAATAATGACTAACCCGGTTGTACAAACCGACTTAGTTGCTTATTTTTAGAAAAGTAATTTATTCGTACTTGTTAAATTTGCGGGATTCTTGAATCAGTAGCTCATTGGCCTAAAATAATGACTAACCGGTTGTACAACCGACTTAGCCATTTATTTAAATTCGCGAGAAAAATTATTTACTTTTGCGTTGGGAAAGAATTAAAAAGTGAAACAGGGGTGAACATAGTAAATTGAGGTTTTATTTATCGCGAGGGTCAGCAGTATAAATAATAAGGGTGTAAAGGAAAGCCCATTCGCAAAGAGGGCCCAGTCTGCGGCCCGGGCCTAAGTGAGGAGGGGTGTGCGCATGAACCCGAAGGGTGTGATTAGTATTCGAGAATAATTAAAAAATGAAAAAAGGGAAAGGCACAATATATAACCCTACCTTATAACAGAAACCTAAAAAACTTCCCATTCCTTCACCACGCTTGCACATGCGCATTGACTAGAGAGAGAGAGTCTCTAGCGACATTTTCTGCGCGACCTCGGGAGTGAGAGAGGGAGAAATCCGGCGATGTTTGTGCCGGTTTCCATGGGGGATCGGTTCGGTTTCGGGTTGAGAGGGAGAGGAAGAGCCGATCGGTTTTTTCAAGGTGAGAGAGGAGATCTCGCGGCGGTGTTGGGTGGTGATGGTGACGGTGTTGACGAAGGTAAGCTTCGTTCTTCTCCCCTCTGTTCTTCTCCTTATTTCTGTTTTTTATTTCCTTCGTTTTGATCAACCACGTCTGATACATTTTCTTTTTCTTTGGGTTTCTGGGTTCGGTTTAGATGGTGGTCCGTTTGGAGGGAGCTCTAGCGTGGGTGGAGTGGCGGTTTTTATGTTTTTGGATCGGTTTACAGATGAGTTCGCCGGAGCGTCGCCGGAGAAGACGACCGGAGCTCCGGCGAGCAAGCTAAAAGGTTGGTTTTTTTTGATGCTGTTCTATGTTACGACTGTTTTTTTTTGATCTTTGTTCTCCTTTCTTACATTTTTGATCTTTGTTCTATGTTCTGATCTGTTTTTTTGTGCCTGGTTTTTTGAATCTAATGACTGTAATTAGGTGTTTATTTTTAGTCTCTCCTAATCAAAATAGAGGCTGTAAACATGCTGAACGAAACTCTTTTTTTTTATAAGAACTAGATTTGATCTTTAAATAACAATTTATCAATTTCTATTTTGTTCAAAAAACTTAATCGCCCTATAAACTCATATCAACAGACCTATTTCACAAAGACATGTTAAGACAAATTAGGACTGACCTTTTATTCCAGCTTCTGATTCGGGCCTCCGATATGATTAGTACTGTGTTCCCACTTTGTCTTTGTTCTTGAACTATTTGTTGTGTCTGCTCTCTTTTTAGTTCTTTGTTGTTCCTCTCTTTAGACCCAAAAACTCAAAAAACAGTGTTTTATGGATTAAGGTTTCAATGTGAAACTCTAATCCTTATTTTTTTCTAGTGATTTTCACAACTTTTTTTCTATCTTTGATTTCCCCCTTTTCTTGTGGGTATTGCTTATTTATATTAAAAACTTAGGGTTAGCATTTAATTACCTTTGACTGGGCTTTTGACTTTTGTAGATCTGGGATGTGGGCTTGCTAAGAAGTCCCATTATTTTTATTTGTACTTTTTGTATTTTTGGACTCTTGGACAATTGTAATAAATTTTAATTTTATTGTATTTTTGCGATTTTATGATATTCTATTTTTGGATATATAGACAGTAAACAAAATTAGAACTAAACCCAATCGAGTGAAACGCTAAGATCAAGCCCAAATAGCAATGAACTAACTAAGCGTTGACCTAATTAATGAAAATCGACTCACAAGTCTGAGAACTAATCTCGTTGATCAGACTCTAGACATGTGAACTAGTAGTAAGAAAAAGAAAGAGAGAGCGGACGAAATTGGGGTATATAACGGTGCCTCTTTATTTATATTTTACTAGAAAAGGTGAAATGTATTCAAATTTTAAGTAGTAGAAATAGAAATAAAGATAGAATAGACGTCAATTTTGTCCGTTTAAGAGGAAGTGAAAGGTTTGAGAATGAAGGAGGAACGATTAACACTTGGCACATTAACCAAAAACAAAATGAAGGATCGCTCGGTATTTGAAGGAGCACTAAGGCTCTGAAGGACCACTCGCGGTCTAGAAGGCTGCCTAGGCCTTAATAGAGGACCATCGTGGTCTGAAGGAGCGCTACTAGCTACGGTACTAGTAAAACGATCTGAGGGGCCTTTAGATTCGAGCGGCCAGGGGTCAAGATCGGTCGGAATCGATGCATTGACCAATAGAGGGCGTCCACCATGTCTTAGGCCGACACCACGGCTAGTCCGAGGACCACGCGCGGTCTGGAAGGTCCGTCGGGCTCGACTACGACGTTTGCGCGACTGGGCCACTTAGGGCAATTTGAAGGAGCGTAATGCTCTGAAGGACCACTCGAGTCCGAAGGATCGACTTTGTGATCCATAATATGATATGGGATTAATTTGGGGATGAAATATAGGGACCGACACTTAGCGTGTCAATCTGAACACCTAGTAAGTGCATTAAAAAAATGACAAGGTAATCTCTACTTTGCGTATTTAATAATGCAATGAAATTGATATGCTTGTATGTGATGTATGCACATCTAATGATTGACATGGGGTGGGATGATGAATGAAATGCTTTTTTTTTTTTTTTGACAACCTCTTTTTGGTGGTTCCATCAACTCGTGGGACTTCCGGTGTGAGAGATGAAGCCTTCTTGTGTATTTGTATTGCTTTGGATCGACATCTTTGGTGATTGATTATTCATCCGAAGTGCATTTGTTCATTTCTTGTGATGAGAGATTACGTCCTTTCTGTGATTTCCAAAAATTTACGTATTCAGTCGTAATGCTTATGATATGCCGTATCTTTCACACTTGATATCATTTATCATAAAACACCATTTCAAAACGAGGAGAATAAAAGAGAAGGGAAAGTGTTTGATATTTCATATTGGAAGCGGGTATCACGAGAGGCACACCGACCGAGATTACATCGATAATGAAAGGAAAAGAAAATCAAATGCTAAGCGGTCCGTTAATAGCTAGTGTCCTTGAGATAACGCCGGTCCACCCATACTACAACCTTGATCGCTCATTATCGACTTTCGGAAGTGTTGCTTGCCTAAATATTTTAGTCCAACTTTTTGACCCTAATTTTTGCCTGGGTCGCCCTTTTGGGTTCTCGATCCACCGGGTCGCTCTAACTTTTGCCTAGGCCGCGTTTTCGGGTTTTCGACCTAGCGAGCTTATTCTTGCTTGGCTCATTTTTCTCTTTTTTCTATATCATTTCTTTCAGGCATAGTATTTCTCGGCTGCATCTGAGTTGATTTGGAGTGGGAGGTCTTCACCACTGTCAGCATTAAGGTTCTTCCAGAGAACGATTTCTTCACCACGTAAGGTTCTTCATAATTCGAGCTTGAGAGTCCTTTTGAGATTTTCTTGGGCACCAGGCCCCTTTCTTGAAATTGTCGAAGAAAGGCCTTCTTCTATTAATCTTTCTTTGTTCTTGACTGATACAATCGGTCGTGACATAGGGCAAACACTTTGCTTTAATGGAAGTACTACTTCCATTGTGTGGGGTTGCCCCTGTTGAAGTGGGAAATGAGGCTTGACTTCCCTGTGAGGTCAAAGGGAATGTTTGTCGCATTCTGCGGGATCTCTTTGATATTCTTTGTTTGTTGCAGCAATTGCCCCATTCATCTTTGAGTGGTATGGGGAGAGGCTATGAGCATGACCTGAGTTCTCCGAACAGCTCTGCCACCATGATGTTTTTTTGGAAGACCGTAACGGCTGACTAAATTTTTATGAATTTTAGCAATCAAAGATCTTGTTACACCGGTGGGCGTTTAATAGCCTCTTATGACTTGATGTATGACGTCGACCCAATCAGACAAGATTCGAGTGAGTTTCCTTCGTTTGTTGTCCTTAATTGTTGTACTTTTTTTTTGTCTTCTTCCGTGCCCAAGCTAGTTATTTCAGTTGATTCCTGTTGAATTCTCATGGGGACCCCCAGTTATACTCCATATTTCCTCAGTTTGATTAATGGGGTGATCAAGGTTGTGATATGAGTTACCGACATTGTTATTTTCAAGAAAATCTTTTTATTTGCATTAGCTGAAGGTGAGAGAGAGCGAAGCGAATGAATGAGAAAGGAAGAAAGAAGTTTGCTAGAGAATTCAAAAATGTTATTTTATTAATAATGATACTGAATGAAACATGTGTGCCCTTATTGAGATGTCCTAAGGCCTTGGGCAGAGCCATAGGATTTGCATTACAGAAACTTAACTTTGAATTAAAAAAACACAGGACAATCAACAATCTCTTAGTTCTTGAACTCTTCAGGACAAAGACACACTAAGTTGACAGTGTTGTCTTTGGTATCTTGATCAACCGCTAATTGATCCATCGTCATTTTCTTTGAAATTTAGCTGCTTTGTATCAATGAGGCCTTGAACGATGCGCTTTAAGGGATAACACTTTTCGGTCGGTGGCTCATCGCCTGACATGGAACTCACATTTGGCTTTTGGGTCGTACCATCTTGGGAATGGAGGCTGAACTGGTCTCATCCGACGAGGAGAAATCAAATCGTGGCTGACAAGTTGGTCGCACAGTCGATGTATGACACGGGTATGGGTCGTATTGGGAAGACCCTTGATGATGGTGTGATTTTCCTTGATCTACAGCGTTGATTTCTCCCTTCTTCTTACTGAAAGTTGTAGGAGGTCCATCAGAACTATGAGTGATCTTCCCCTTTTTTATTGCACTTTCTATTCTTTCTCCTATGGTAACCATGTCTGAGAAGTTTGAAGATACTCCCCCTATCAGTTTGTCAAAGTAGGGTGGTGGGAGAGTTTCCATGAACATGGCAACCATTTCTTTTTCTAATAGAGGTGGTGCTACTGTGCATTAACTAACCTCTCCAAAAAGAGCATACTCCTTGAAGGACTCATTGTCTTTTTGGTCATACTTTGAAGTTGTGTTCATCAGAGCCATATCAATGTTATACTTATACTGCTTTACGAAAGCTTCGGCTAGGTCTTTCCAACACCGGATACGAGGGCGCTCCAATTGCATATACCAGCTCGTTGCTGCCCCAGCTAGGCTGTCTTGGAAGTAGTGAATCAGGAGTTGGTCATTGTGCGCAAATTGAGCCATCTTCCTGCAGTACATGGTCAAGTGGCTAAGAGGACATGTTGCCCCCTGATACTTGTCAAAATCTGGCACTTTGAATTTATGGGGGATGACCACGTTGGGGACGAGGCATAGGTCATACGCGTCCTTCATTCCTACATTGGATCCTTCCACAGCTCTTAGGCGCTCCTCTAGCATTTGTAGCTTATTTTCAGCCCGAGGATCTTCATCTTGGTAACCATGAGGAAGCCTATTCATATTGTGGTACGGACGAGGCACTGGCCGAGTATGATTTTCGAAGCCAGGTTCGAGAACCTGGGAAAGCCCTTGGGTGATGCCAGGAGTTTGGTGCTGAATTTGTTCTGTCTCGTCACCAACATTGTTTCCTACTGTTCCACCTTGATTCTGTGCAACAACCCCAGAAGTATCCTCTTCAAAAATAGCACCCTCGGTTGGAGGTGTGTAATCCCGTGGTAGACCCCAGCGAGGCCATTGTGTGTCTTGAGAGTTGTGAGGACGAGGTACATTTGTAGCCTGATTATCTTGGTTTTCGGCCATGTTCCTTCATTTGTTCCTTCAGCTTTTCAATCTCATCCTTCAACACCTGATTGTCTTGGTTTTCGGCCATGTTCCTTGCTTGAGAGCGAGTCCAATAACGATGTTGATGAACCAACTTGCCTTTTTTCCGTTTTTTTTCAATGCATGATGTTAGTATGAAATGTAAATGAAGTGGTAATGTATGCGCATGAAATGTATGTGTATGAGATGTATGTGCATGAGATGATCACATATGATTTGATTTTATCACATTGGGGAGTTATAAACTTTCATTTGGAGAGTAAAGAACAAAATTTGATTTTGACTTTAGCTTGCATGGCTTCTCTCCAAAATAAAACTTTTAACTCCCTGATGGTCATAAAAACGCATGTAATATAAAACGCTTATTTCAATATTTTTGTAATGCAAAAAGGGAAAAAATGCATGTAATATACTTTCTAAAAAACTATGCGGAAATAACAATTTTGATTTTTTTTGTTGGATAAAAGACGGTATGCATTAATGTTTGTTTGAATGCAAGGGTATAGAGCTCCTTTGTGCCCCTAGAAGGGTACCCTATGGAGTGGGTCTAAAGTTTCTTTTATAGTGGACCTCACAAGGGTAGTTCTAAAGAATCCTACACATGGTTCCTAGAGCCAAGGACCCCAGTCAAGAACACTGACCTCGACAATAGGCAAGCTATTAGAAGGGATAGCATCCTCAAAAGGAATCAAACTCTAGGTGAGATTTTCGTGACCACCCAACGAGACGTACGTCCCACATGCCATCACTACACAATCTGGTTCTAACTTAAGTTTATGCTCGAGTCCGGGTAGAGGACTTTTCTCACAAGTGTGTGAAGTGTAGAAGTGCAGTGTGTGTAGGAGCAATTTAAAACAAACCCAAAGCTGCAAAACAAACATACATACAAGTATCTTCTTCTACCCTAAGGTTTACACAAATAAATAACATAATTATGCAAAAAGCAAATAAATAAATAAATAAAAGGGTAAAAATTGAATTAATCCTAAATTATTCAGACTAGGTTTTGACTCTCTTAAAAATAAATAAGTCCCCAATGAAGTCGCCAGCTGTAGCGACCGAAAAATCCGGGAAAGGATTCTCCGAAGGAAAAGAAAGGAAGCCGCCACCAAATTTTAGTTTAAGGGCAAATTCGGAAAATCCCTTTAAGTTTTAGGACAAGGCATTGTTGGGGTTCGGGAGTCGTTATGTGTGGGGAAGGTATTAGCACCCCACGACATCCATTGTATAATTAATTTAGGATTTACTTAATTATTACCCTTTTATTTGTAGAGAAAAGACTTATTTAAGTTTTTGGTTTTTAGTGCTTGACAAGAGTTGAGTCTTGCTCCTACGTACCTCCGGATGCAATGGAGGAATCAAAGCTACGTAGTTCTTCCTGAAAATGTTTATGGGTTGGTGTTTTTTAGTGTAGGGATCCTAGGATTCCTTGAACTGTACAGCTCACTGATTCCTAAGACGCTGACTAACCCGATTGTACAACCGACTTAGTCCCCTACTTTTTGAAAATAATTTTTGAATTTTGAAAGGAGTTGTGAGATGGGTTGATTTTAGAATAGGTATTCTAGAACTCCTGAATTGTACAGCTCATTGGTTCTAGAACGCTGACTAACCCGACTGTACAGCCGACTTAATCCCCTATTTTTTTTAGGAAAAATGGTTTGTTCGTGTTTATTAAGTTTTCGTGGTTACTTTCTTGGCTCATCATGACTCATTGGCCCTAAAATAATGACTAACCCGGTTGTACAACCGACTTAGCTGTTTATTTTTTAGAAAAGTAATTTATTCGTACTTGTTAAATTTGCGGATTCTTGAGGAATCATGCATTTCATTGGCCTAAAATAATGACTAACCTTGGTTGTACAACCGACTTAGCCATTTATTTAAATTCGCGAGAAAAATTATTTACGTTTGCGTTGGGAAAGAATTAAAAAGTGAAACAGGGGGTGAACATAGTAAATTGAGGTTTTATTTATCGCAGGGGTCTGTATAAATAATAATGAGTGAAAAAGGGAAAGCCCAGTTCGCACAGGAGGGCCTAGTATGCGGCCCAGGCCTAAGTGGGGGAGGGGTGTGCGCATGAACTGAAGGGTGTGATTAGTATTCAGAATAATTAAAAAAATGAAAAAAAGGGAAAGGCCCAATATATAACCCTACCTTATAACAGAAACCCTAAAAAACTTCCAACCATTCCTTCACCCTACCGCCGCTGCGGCGCAGCTAGAGAGAGAGAGTCTCTAGCGACATTTTCGGCGCGACCTCAGGGAGTGAGAGAGGGAGAAAAATCTGGCGATGTTTGCGCCGGTTTCCATGGGGGATCGGTGCCGATCGGTTTTTTCAAGGTGAGAGGGGAGATCTGGCGGCGGTGTTGGGTGGTGATGGTGACGGTGTTGACGAAGGTAAGCTTCGTTCTTCTCCCCTCTGTTATTCTCCTTATTTCTGTTTTTTATTTCCTTCGATTTGATCAACCACGTCTGATACATTTTCTTTTCTTTGGGTTTCTGGGTTCGGTTTAGATGGTGGTCCGTTTGGAGGGAGCTCTAGCGTGGGTGGAGTGGCGGTTTTTATGTTTTTGGATCGGTTTGCAGATGAGTTGGCCGGAGCTTCGCCGGAGAAGACGACCGGAGCTCCGCCGAGCAAGCTAAAAGGTTGGTTTTTGTACTTTTTTTTTATTCTGTTTCCACCTCCTTCTACACCTTTCTTCTGTTTTTGATCTTTGTTCTATGTTACGATCTGCTTTTTTTGCTGGTTTTTTGAATCTAATGACTGTAATTAGGTGTTTATTTTTAGTCTCTCCTAATCAAAATAGAGGCTGTAAACATGCTGAACGAAACTCTTTTTTTTTTATAAGAACTAGATTTGATCTTTAAATAACAATTTATCAATTTCTATTTTGTTCAAAAAACTTAATCGCCTCTATAAACTCATATCAATGCACTATTTCACAAAGACATGTTAAGACAAATTAGACCGACCTTTTATTCCAGACTTACGATTCGGGCCTCCGATATGATTAATCTTGTGTTCCCACCGTGTGCTGTTCTTGAACTGCTGCTGTGTCTGCTCTTTTGGTTGCTGTTGTTCCTCTCTTTAGACCCAAAAACTCAAAAAACAGTGTTTTATGGATTAAGGTTTCAATGTGAAACTCTAATCCTTATTTTTTTCTAGTCATTTTCGCAGACTTTTTCTATCTTTGATTTCCCCTTTACTCGTGGATCGATCGCTTATTTATATTAAAAACTTAGGGTTAGCATTTAATTACCTTTGACTGGGCTTTTGACTTTTGCAGATCTGGGATGTGGGCTTGCTAAGAAGTCCTAAAGATTGCTGATGCTGCTCCCGTTATTTTTATTTGTACTTTTTGTATTTTTGGACTCTTGGACAATTGTAATAAATTTTAATGTGTTGTTGAATCTTGAAGGATTCCTAGAAGTGCTAGTGAAGAGGGTGTGTCTACGGTTATGATCAGGTTAGGGGGCTCTTTTAATCCTTCTAATGTTTTGTGTTTGGTGGTATTTTGGTGTGAGTGGTTCTGATCACCTTGCATGTGTGTTTTATGTGTTGTTTATAACATGTTTTGTTGTGTTTTTGCTCTTGCTGTGATTTGTGGTGAAGTACGATGGTGGATCGGTTGGGAAAGAGAGAGGAGTGTAACACTCTCTGCTCGTGTGGTAATCTGAAGAGCATTGCATGGTGAGACATCAGAGTGTAAATCGGTATAGTGTTAAGAAAATGAGTTTGCATGTAGAGTTAGGAAGAGGATCGGAGCCAATGGAGTGAGTATCCGAGTGTGCATGAGTGTGGTGAGCTGGAAATGGGTTGCATGTTGGGTTTAAGTAAAGAAACAGAGTAAAAGAAGTAAAATGGGAGTTAAGCGCCTTTATTACGCGCGTAAACCGAAGTACCCTTCAGCTTAGAGTGAGAGAAACCGAGTTGAGGGAAGTCAACGCCTAGAGTGTCTTAGTGTTGAGAGTCTGTTGGTGAGTTTGAGGGAGAGTATGTGTCTAAACACCCTTAGCGAGGGGTAGGGACGCCTAAACCGAAGTGTAGGTGTTTCGCCTTAAGGTTACCGAGGTGTAGAGGGAGTGAACCGAAGTCCTCAGGCCGAGGTAGCGTCACCGAGGTGAAACGCCCAAATGCCTAAGTGTAGGTGAATTGAACCAGGGAATGCCGAGAAGTGAATTCCCATGCATGAGTTAGACGATTTTAGTGTAAGGGAGCGTGTAATTGTGAGTATGTCACCGAAGTGAGGTTTGAGTGTAACATGCCGAGGTGCCAAAGTTGAGCTAGGTGTCGAGGTGATGTAGAATACCGAGTTGGAGTAGTTAGCCGAGGTACACACATAGTGTGCCGAAGTGATGTTAGGCGCCAATGTTGCCTAGCACATTGTGGGACGCCACTGTGAGTGCTACTTTAGCACCAAATGTGCATAAGTAAGAGAGCGATAGAGTCCATTTTGGTCCTTAGGTGACATTTTGGTCCCTAAGTGTCGTTGCGGTCCTCGGTGTGACAATTAGTCCACCATGGAGTGTCGAGGTGACTGAGAGGTCGGTTGTAGGTACTAGGGTGATTCTACCGGTGTAGTAGGGTCGACCTTAGCATTGTGATGATGTCTAGATGGTGTGGACGTCAGTGTGAGCGACGGAGTAGAACGGCGTAGTAGAGCGGCGAATAACGACGGTGAACGAACGGTGTAAGCATTCACATGCGTTATGAATTGATTGGTGTGTGATTGCATTTGTCATGAAGTCACATATTCATGTGCATATTACGACGGAGGAGGTTTCGGCCTCGATGTGGTAGGACTTCGGTCTCCATATCAAATAACGACGGAGTAAATAACGACGGAGAGCCGATAGGCTAAATAACGACGGTGGAGGTACCTCATTGCATAATGGCCCTGTGGTTGGGTTGCATACATGCATACATTTCATAATTTAATGTGTTTTGAGCTGATTGATAATTGTTGTGGTTATTTGAACTATCGGTGAGTGGTCAGATTAGTTTGAACCGAGGTGCTTTAGTGCTATCTCTAACCTTAAGCTTCTTCACATTATATTACTTGTGTTAAGAGACTCACCCTAGTTTGCTTTTATGTCGCTTCTCATGTCGGCAACTTGCGGTACACATGAGTGATGGTTGTGCCTAGCTCAAGTCGGTTGTGTTATGCGCTCTGTCGTGTAACACCGGGTTGGGGCGAGTAGATTTTAGTGCTTTTATGCCGATCTTGTGTATTTTCTCGCTAGATAGTCTTTTGAACTAAAACTATCACATTTTGTTGTAACTTTTACTATGTATTATGACTTGATGTCTTCTTCGGCCGAGGTGCCTTATGTTATGGGCTTAGACCCTTTTGCCCATGTGATGATGCGCATGATTATACATGTTTAGTATAATCTTTGTGCAAATCTGCTTTGAACTTAATTGAATTTCTGTTTTCCTTTTAAATCATCAAATGTAGCCCTCCTTTGAGTGGAATTTTGAAACTCTGATTTTAATTTAGTAGATCGAATTGATTAGATAAGGGGGGTGTTACAATGCTCATCCATGAATTTGAAATGTTCAAAATGACAGAAGAAGAGACCATTGATGAAATGTTCAGCAGGTTCACTGCTGTCATAAACGGGGTAATTGCTCTAGGAAAAACCTATCCAAGTGCTGAGAAGGTTAGCAAACTTTTAAAATGTCTCCCAAAAGCTTGGAGACCAAAGAAAACTTAGATAGAAGAAGCAAACACACTGTCATCACTTGACATTGACCATTTGCTGGGCTCACTAAAAATCCATGAACAATAACTCATGGAAGAGCTACATCCAAAAAGAAAGGTAGTTCCTCTGAAAGCTTCTCAGAAAGAAGAAAACACTTCTTCTCACAAAGGAAAATCAATAGCACTTAAATCTTCCCAAGAAATGGATGATGAAGAGCAAGAGAGTGATGATGATACAGAAGGAGAGTAATTAGCCTTGATCTCAAAAAGAATCAACAGATGGCTAAACAACAAAAGAAGAGGAAGACCTCCATTCAGAAAACACATGTTCAAAGGAGATGGAAGCAAATCAAAAATTATTTGTTATGAATGAAAGAAGCCTGTTCACATGAAACAAGACTGCCCTCTTCTCAACATGTAGGGTCCAAAAATATTCTCACCTAAGAAGAAAGCCTTAATGGCCACTTGGAATGATTCAGAAGAGTCATCAAGTGAGCAGGAAGAGGAAGATGAAAATCTTTATCTCATGGCAGGAACTGAACAAGAAGAGGTATATGATTTCGAACTCTCTAAATGTGAATTCTATAAAGACGTACAATCCTCATTTGATAGTCTACTTTATGACTCAAATATTCTCTCTCAAAAATGCATGTTTTTCAAAGATCAAATAAATGTTCTGAAAAATGAAAATGAGGAGCTCAAAACACATAAAGAAAGACTTGGCAAAACAGTTCATATTTTACAACAGTCTCATTTCAAACTGTCAGAACAGTTCAATCTTCCCAACTTGAAAGTAGCAAAAAAACCAAATGCATCTAATTCGAACTTGAAAAGGAGAACATATCCTTAAGAAAACAAGTTAGTGAACTAACAAATGAGCTCATGATTTGTGCACAAAATGTTGACGCTTCTCAGTGAGTTTGACTCCTCTTGAGAAGAGTCAATTATGCAAGAAGGGTAACTCTGTCAAAAACAGAAAATACAAAGCAAAATGCTCAAGATGCAAACAAACAGACATCACAATTCAATTTCTAGTAATAGGCAAGAAGATCCCATGTACATGAAACTAACCCTCAAGGACCCAAAGAAAAATGGGTACCTAAATCTTTGTCCAATTCTAAGGCAGGCATTCCTCATAGTATCAAGAAAAACACTGCGGTTTCTAGACAGAGGGTGCTCAAGGCACATGATAGAGGAGAAGGATAAGTTTATCTCCATGGATAGCTTTGATGGAGGACTTGTTTTGTTTGACAATAATGACAAAGGCTTCATCAAAGGACGTAGTCTTTTCCGTGGGATTATGTGTAAGCTTTCAAACTGCTCCAAAAGAATCTCATCTCACTGCTGTGAAAAGAATCTTCAGATATCTTATTGGAACATCTAACCTAGGTCTTTGGTACAAAAAGAGAATACATCTTGAGCTTATAGGGTACTGTGATGCTAACTTTGCTAGAGACAAGATTGAAATAAAAAGCACATGTGGTTCATGCCAACTGCTTGAAGAATCACTCATCTCATAGTCATGTAGAAAATAAAACACAATTGCCCTATCAACAACAGAAGCAAAATATGTCTCAGATGTTGGTTGTTGCTCTCAAATCCCATGGATCGAAAATCAACTTGAAGATTTCTCTTTAAATTACTCAGTATTCCAAGTTTTGTGATAATACTAGTGCTATAAATTTGTCTAAAAATCCAATTCAGCACTCTAGGTCTAAACACATTGATATCAAGCATCATTTCATAAGAGATCATGTGGAAAAGAAAGATATTGAACATGTTTGTGTGGATACTAAACATCAACTAGCAGATATCTTTGAAACTTCCTCAGATTAGAAGGGTCATGACTAACTACCTTCTCAAAGAATGAGAATGGTCATAACCCTAATCCTTCTCAACTCTTGAGAAGGGTCATCGAATCATAAAACCTTAAAAATACGTAATGATTTTGTTTTGTTAATTTATTGTTTGTCATTTGATGTGTGTTTTATTTTGTCATTATGTTTATTCTCTTAGTCTTAGGTTGTTTCACTAAAAATCCCAAAATTAGGAACCTAGCCGTTGTAACGGCTCTTCTCTCATTCCATCTCTCTCACGTCATTGTCAGAACGACCCAATCAGTTATTCTCCTAGATAATAACTTCTTAAACATTGGTCAATAAATGTTCTGAAGTCATTAAAAGAAATTACTTTACCTTCTCTCTCTCATAACCTACACAAACAGTCGTTTTCTAATCTCTCTCTCTCCTATTCGTTTCTCAAAATCCCCAAACTTCTCAAATGGTTAGAACAAAGAAACTTGGGCCAACTTCGACTCACTTTGATTCGCACAACAACTCACAAGAGATAGAACATTAGCCTCCTGATTTCATTTTGGTCTCTCCTCTGCAAGAACACGTTAACGTCAAACCTCTAAAATCATGACCTGCTAAGATGAAACACGCTCCTATTGGAAATCCTAGAAGATCAATGAGGGTTAAGGTTAAGCCTACAGAAACCAACAATGTGGAGAACCCCATAAATGTTGAAGAGGAACAGAACATAGTTGAACCAAGAATAGAGCAACCTGTTGTTGCTGAACAGAAGGCTGAGATTGTTCAAAAGAAAAATGTTGGAAAAGCAAAGGAGAATGTTGAATCTTCTCAACCACAAGGGGTTAAGAAGCGCCAAGCAAGTAAGAAGAGGAAGGAACCAGAAAGATCAACATGGGCATCAAAACCCATTGTCTCAGGGACTGCGTACTCCACTGTTGAGATTGAGAAATGTGGATGGAATATCACACCATTTCTCTATCAATTGAAATGGAATGATTTCATCACATTTAAATGCCTATTATATCCTACAAGAGTAAGGTAATTCTATGAGTATGCCACAATCAAGTATGACCCTCCAACCATCACCACTCTAGTCAAAAAAAAGGGAAATTTTAGTGACCCCTCTATCTCTTGGAAGGGCATTTGGGATACCAGATGAAGGAAATAGGATCTACAACGACAGTTAGTACGGTGAGATTAGGATTACTCTAGAACTGAAGTCTACCCTCAACGACCCTTCTCTTCCCATAACTGCTCCAAATCTCAAGGATATGGTAAAAATCCTTCACCATATTTGCTCACAAAAGTGTTCAATAACTACTTGATTAACATTTCTAGTGATGAGTGTGTTTTGTAAAAGACCAAACTGTTCACTGTTAAAAACCTAAAACTCAGGGGAATAGAGGTCACCATTGTGGAAGAAGAGAATAAGGAAAGGAAGAAAAAGAAGCAAAAGAGAAAGCCACTGGCTAGTATCTCTGTGGAAAATGATATTTAAAAACCACAATAAGATGTGATAAGAAGAGAGAAAAGAAGTAAGAAGAGAAATGATCCTCTCCCTGAAGAGAAAGAAGTTGCACTTGAGAAGGGTGTTGAAATGGAAACAGACCTTGAAAACGATCAGCATGAAGAAAATGTTGGTGAGAAAAATGTCTCACAGGAAAATGAGGATGTATGATCATGAGCACACTTTGGAGAAAATGTTTAGAGAACAAACTGATAAGGAAATGCATCTGGCACTACAAAAAGAAACAGCATTAGCGAGGGAATCTAGGCGGGTCGCTAAAAATCAAATACCGATGGAATTAGCGATGGATAGGGCCGTCGCTAAAGAGGCGCAATTTTTTTTTAAACAATTACATCGCTAAAACTTTAAATTCCGTCGCTAAAACTATAACAGCTGTAACCCACAACGGTTACATTTCAAATTCCGTCGCTAATACCTTGATTTCCGTCGCTAAATCTGACAGTTATGACATCATTGACTGATGGCACAGATTCCGTCGCTAACTCGGACAATTCCGTGGCTAAATGATTCCCTCGCTAAAACACAAAATCCCTCGCTAAGTTTCTTTAATGTAACCGATCCATTTTCTTCCTCTTCCCTCTCATTTCTCTCATTTCTTCCTCTACCCTCTACTTCTCCAACACCACCACCACCCATATCAAATCATTTTTTCCTCCACCACCGTCCACGCCACCACCACCATCACTAAGGTTTGTTTCTCACTCTTCTCTCTCTCTCTCTTTCTCTCTTCTACGAAATTCCTCTCTATTTCTCTCTAATGGTATTTCTTTTTTGCCTCACCTACAGCCACAATTTGTTTCTCACCGCTGCACCGGAGTGCACATCGTTACCGAAACTCCAAAACACCATTGGATTCTTGACTCAAAACGGTTAGTTTTTCTTTATTTTTGATTTTAGTGGGTAGGATTGGTTTTTAGAATGTTTAGAAATTGATTTGATTTTAGTGTATTTAGGATTGATATTGACATTTGTGTTTAGGAATGATTTTTGAGATGTTTAGAAATTGATATTATTAGTATTAGTGTTTAGGAATGATTTTCATTTAGAAAGTAATAATAGTGTTTAGGAATTTGATTGAAATTTGATTTGAAGTTGATTGAAATATTATTTTTCTTTATAAATTTGATTGATATTAGTGTTTAGTATTGTTATTATGTTGAATAATAATGTATGATAAGTGTATGTTGTTGGAGATGTTAAATGAGAAGTGTATGTTTGTTAATTTGGAATTGATAATTGTTGTAAAGTGTACGTTAATTTTGAAATTGAAATTGTGTTAAATAGTTGTTTTGATGTTTGATGAACCCTAGGTTAGATGACTATATCGGATGTTTTATTGTGTGTTGTTGATGGAAAAGGGTAAGGTGGTGTCCCTCACCCCCATATTTTGCTCGAAATCATCTCCACTGAGATAATTGCGAGACAATTCTAACAATGGTAAGGTTGGGAGTTCGAAATAACTTTCTTCACTACTTGGATTGAAAAGGGTTTTGTGCTGTCCTTGACCCCCATATTCGGCTCGAAATCATTTCCACCGAGATAATATCGTTGCCACTAACTTGATATGTTATATGTTGGGAATTTTATGGGAATCTAACTTGCTTTTTTAAATGTGTGTAGATGAATTGGAATCAATTAAATCGTGGTTGGGTGTATGATAGGTTATATCCGGGAAGATGTTTTTTGAAAGAAACTTTTGTAAAAGGGGTTGAAGAGTTTATTTGGGTAGCGTGGCAACATGAGAAATCACTTATTTTTTTTCCATATGTGATTAATTAGGTTTATGAAGCGGAACCAACTCCCCTAATCCAACACTTGAGGAACTTAGCTAATGGTTCTTTTCGTGAAGTTAGTGAGTGGCACATGTACCTCGTTAACAGTTTTAAATTGGAGACTCAATCATGGAGTGAGGGAAAGCAAACCATTAATAGTGGTGTATATGTTAAAGAGGAAACAGGAGGAGGTGAAGATGACTACTACGGTGTCATCCAACGCATATATGAGCTTGAATACATGTATTTATACTATGAAAAGAGAATAGTTTTGTTTTATTGCAGTTGGTTTGATCCATCGAAAAAAGGAACGAAATTGAATCCAAAATGTAATACAGTCGACATTCAAATGGATAAGAGGTATAAGCTTTATGATCCTTTTATCATGCCTGAAAATGTGAGACCTGTGTATTATGTTCCATAACCATCAACTCGTAGAGGATGGTGTGTTGCAATTAAGACAAAACCACGAGGTCGCATTGAAGCCACTGATGTGGGGGATGAGGTTCCTTATCAAGTGGATGAAATGTCAGGTGTTAATGAGGTAATTGAAGTTGAACCAATCAATACCTTATGTGTTGATCGACAACATGTTGAAGAAGTTGAACCGATATTAGAAGAAGAAATTAGAGAATGTGAAGAAGAGGAACAAGATGAAGAAGAGGAACAAGAAGAAGAAGATGAAGAATATGAAGAATTTGATTAGTTGGAATAGTATTAATTCCATGGATCTATTGTTATTGTTGTTGTTATTGTTGTCTTTAAATGTTGATGTTGTTGTCTTTTTATAGTATTAATTCCATGGATCTATTAGTTTGAATAGTATTAATTCCATGGATCTATTGTTATTGTTGTCTTTAAATTTATATATTCCATTATGTGTTTCGTTTTCCATAGATATGGATCCAGGAGGAGGTTATGACCCACATAAGCATCCTATGGCCACACCAGCTGGATATGTGGGCCCACATCTACTCCATCCTATGGGCCCACCTATGCAACATTCTGGGTATATGAGTTCATAGGTGTAATACCCCAATTTTGTCCGCCCAAGTTAAAAACATTTTTTTTCAAGAAAATAGAACAATAAAATAATCCATAATGCGTGGAAAATAGTGGATTTGTGCATTTATCCCCTATTTCGCATTTTTATTTGAATTACGCGCGCGCGTCAGTCGTAACTGCGTGAGCTGCCTTGTGCCCTTGTCATTGGGCCCATGTATTTATTTTTAAAAAGGCCATTTATGGATCATTATTAATTTTTGGCACCCAAAAAAAAACATTTTTCTTAATTGTTAGTGTTCTAGAGTGGACTCAAGGCCCAATGCAATCCAATAGGCCCAATACGGCCCAATACTTTAGCTATAAATATGGCATGAATCCCAAGGAATGAGGTACGTCATTATTACTTGTGGTCCTATTCACTGTTCACTGCTGACTTGGGCGTCGGAGTGCTTTCGCAGGTACCACCCGAGGCGACCCAGACTCAAGGACACCAACACCATCAGCGACCGAGCTAAAGGACTACATCAGCATCACAACCTCGATAGATCAGGAACGATCAATTGGCGATCACAGTGGGAGGGAATTGAACACTCCCACCATGCAACCGAGGAGGCACGCCACACGAGCCTCGTCGGGGGCCGACCCTCTGCGGGCGAAATGCAATCCTCGGCAAACTGCGGGCGTCCCACAAACTATCCATGAATCACAGGACAACCCTCGTCAGGAACCTTCCGTACAGGGCGGCCGAGGCCCAGTCTTGGAACAGACACTGCAGCCAGCTCAACAGCAACTACCGCCCGAGTTGGTGAATGCAGGAATTGATGCTTCTTTGCCCGAGCGTGTGACTCAGGCTTTCTTGCAGATTCTACAGAACAAGAATCAAATCATTGCCGACCGAGATGCGCTTCTCTCCCACTATGAAAGGGGATCCATTCCAGCACGCCAGCGAGCGGGCGGTGAAGGGCCCTCAGGTCAAGCGCGTCCTTCCCACAAGCACCTAACTCCATCCGGAAGAAACGACCGTCCTCATGGGGGCACATCATGCCGATCCCCGACACGAAGAGTCCGGGCGCGAAGGTCCCCCGCTCGAAGGGGCGTGCGTAGTCGCTGTTCCCATTCTCACGACCAAGATTACGCAGATTCTAGCTATAATCCGGAATCGGACCGCTCGCCCACAAGGTATTCCTCGTACGAATCCTCCGGTTCTCGCAGATCAAGAGGCCGGTCGTGGAACTCTCATGACGAGCTGGATAGCTACCGTAAAGGGGAGATCAGGGACGTCTCCCATCGGTCGAGAAGGCAGGAGCCTGAGCGACATAGAGGGCAGTCGTCCCATACACCTCCGTTGTATGGTCAAATAGTCGGGCGAGGACTATACGAGTCTGCCGCCAATGAAGCGCACCATGCCTTGCGACTTTTGGGGCGAGAGAATTAGCAACCGGTCATGGGCCATTCTCGAGGAGATTCGCTGTTACCGTATCCCAGAGACTGAGGAAACCCCCAACTTGAATAAATTCAACGGCCGTGGGGATCCGACATAAACACTTAAGGTACTTCAACAATTATCGCAGCTATAGGGGAGCTAGGAACGACCATGAAGTGCAGACTCTTTCCACAGTCGCTCGAGGAGCGAGCGCTGGAGTGGTGGGAGAGCCTGCCGCCCAACCCCATCTCTTCTTGGGACGGCCTGGTCAGAACATTCTTGGCCAACTACACGGCCAACACATTCCTAGAACGGCATGAAGAGCACTTGGATACGATTACCCAAGGGGACAATGAATCATTGAGACAGTACATAGAACGATTCAACGCCGAGGCCGATCAGGTGCGCGACCTGACGGACAGAGATAAACTAAAGTATATCAAACGTGGTATCGAGGCCAGGACCACGCGGCTTTGCGCGTAAGAATTCGGCCTAAATCATTACATGGATCTGACCATGTTCCTACGAAGGGCCAACGATCATATGGCCTATGAAGAAGCACTGTTTGCTAGAAGGGCCACCCGTGCGCGGCCCAGAGAAGAGCAGGATAGGTCGCTTGAAGAACAAGACAGTCCTTGTGATAACAGCACAGACTAACGATCTATGAATAAATATCAGGCGGGCGCTCTTTTTCCCCACCAGGGTTTTTTACTGAGGCCCGAACTTTAAACGTCGTACTTTGTAATTTATTTCGCATGCAATGCATGATTGGTCGCTCGCCATGCGAGCAGCAGCAGAGCGGCCATAGGCCAACAACCGAATGCCACCGTGTTGGCACGTTGGTGTCGATCGGCAGTCGTAGACTCGAGCGGCAAAGAACGTAGCCGACCGAGAGTCCACCGTGTTGGCACGATCAAGTGTCGTCGAGCGTGCGCAGCGTGAGGCGGTCCGAAAGCGTAGGCCCCGAGCGGCTTTATAACCGAGTGCCACCGTGTTGGCACGATGGTCGCCGAGCGGCGAGCGTGACCCCGAGCGGTCTACAAAGAACGTGAGGCCTCGACGGCCTAAACCGAGTGCCACCGTGTTGGCACGATCGCGTCGCCGAACGTGTTGGCACGAGGCGGCGCACGATCGTTGTCGCCGAACGATCGTTGTCGCCGACGCAGCATAAGCGTGACCCCGAGCGGTCTACAAAGAACGTAGGCCCCGAGCGCTACAACCGAATGCCACCGTGTTGGCACGATCAAACGCCATCGAGCGGCATGGCGTGACCCCGAGCGGTCTACAAAGAACGTAGGCCCCGAGCGGCCTACAACCGAAGTGCCACCAGTGGTGGACCGCCAGGGAGCAAAGAATGACCCACGAACAAGCATGGACCCCGGCGGTCTGGCAACGAGTAGGGCGTCCGAACGACCTACACAAAGGCGGTCTACAACGAGAGGACGCCGAACGACCTACACAAAGGCAGCGAACGAATGGTCTCAGAATGCGAACATGGCGAGAAGAGACCGGCTCTAACTATCGCAAACGAGGGCCGCTTAGAACGAGTCTAGTAGACCTGTTGCCAAAAGTCGCGCAACGCGTCGAACAAGTCCACTACGATAGCGGTCCATCGAGGTCACGATCAAGCTGTTTCTGAAACAATTCTATAGGCAATGCGTGACAAAACTTGAACGAATTTGAGCAACCTGAAAATGATCGCACATCCTAAGACGAGCAAGATCCGAGTAGCCTCCGTAAGCTAAGGGGGTCGGCCGATTCCGACCAATTGGATCACATTCCCACGAGTGGCTGCGTCCGTTTACGACTAGCCACTCCCTGTTGGTCGGCCGCGCGAAGCCAGACAGGGGGGCAACGAATTGAGCCTCGAATAGGCCGCGCTAAGTCACTCCTTATGACTCGGTCTTCCACGGCACCACTGGGGGGCAGGGAATCAAGCCTTAGCCCGCCTACTGGCGACCTAGGCTTGGGGGGCAACTGTTCTGGAGTGGACTCAAGGCCCAATGCAATCCAATAGGCCCAATACGGCGCAATACTTTAGCTATAAATATGGCACGAATCCCAAGGAATGAGGTACGTCATTATTACTTGTGGTCCTATTCACTGTTCACTGCTGACTTGGGCGTCGGAGTGCTTTCGCAGGTACCACCCGAGGCGACCCAGACTCAAGGACACCAACACCATCAGCGACCGAGCTAAAGGACTACATCAGCATCACAACCTCGATAGATCAGGAACGATCAGTTAGGAATTATAGAAAAAAAAATAGTGCATATTTTTGCATTTTTGGGCATTTAAATAAAAGCAAATTAATTATTTTTGGACCAAGACCAGGTCAACGACTTGGCATACATGTTACTCTATCAAGGGTAATTTTTGTATAATTTTTGGAAAGAAAGTCTTAGTCCAAAATAATTTAAAATGCATTTTTTCCATTTTTAGTGCATAAAAAAACCAAAAAGGACCATTAAATATTCCCCAATTATTAAATGACAATTTTATTGTCTAGAATAATTGGGGGCAATATTTTATGGTGCCCAAAGGTATGTGACACATTTTCAATAGGTGCACTTTCATTTGCATGCCCAAAAATTCAAAATTCAAACTCAAAAAGAAAGAAGTGTCTTCAATAAGACAAAAGACCAAAAACAAGTTTTTTTTTTTTATTCCTTTCCTCTCCCATTTTCAGCCCATGCGCATATACCCTCTCTCTCTCATAAAAATCTTCTACACTCTTCTATTTCTTACTCCTTAAGAATAGATTTGGTATTATCCTTAACTTTGCCCCTCTTTAATAACATTCCTCACAAATATACCCTTAACCCTATTTCTAGATCATATCTCACATGAGCTTTCATTCCCAAAATAGATTTTTTTCACACAAACCCTCCTTTTCTTTTTTTTATTTTTATGCGCCACTCCACTCCCTTCTCACCCTCACTTGTGTTTTCTCATGGCCCCTAATCCATGTGCATTGCAATCCTAGCCCTTGATTTGAATTCTATCTCAAATCTCAATGGTTTGCAAAAAGCACAATGTCCCATATACCCTTAATTTTGGATCTCATATAAAACCCAAAATAAGAGACCATTAGGGGAGGACTCTCATTTTTTACCCTAGCACACAATACTCTCCTCTCATCCCTCTCTCAAAAACCGAAACCACCTCTCCTTCATCCTTCCTCCATTTTTCAATTTTTCACCATCAAAGCCTCCCTTTCCTTGATTCTTATACTAGACCTACTTCTAATCTTGCATCATCATCAAGCTTTCATCAACAATTTTTCAAGATCAAGAGGTTTTTGTGGGATTCAAGAAGGGGTTCAAGTGTTCTTGGTTTTTATTTGATCTTCTTCTTCACTTCTTTTTGCAAGTTCTTAAGGTAAGCCTTAGATCCTTATTCTCTTTCACTTCTACCATGTAAATATCTCTTCTACTCTTAACTCCTTCTTGATTGCTTGTTGTTGTTGCTTTGAGGATCCTTTTCAAAAATTATGACAAGGACTTAGGGAGCCTTGGGTGTTTGAGATGGGTCCTTGGCCTTGAAGGAGTTATTCTTGTATTTTGTTTCACATTCCTTTGCATATTCCATCTTGTGTGCATGATTTTAAGTCGAATAAAGTTCATCATTCATGTGTGAGGGTTTCGGCCAAGTAGGGGGGAAAATAGTGTTCTTGTGTTTTCTTGCTTATTTCATGACTTGTGTTTGAATGATTACTTGATTGTAGGTAGAATTAGGGTTTGTGTTTACTTTTGTTTCCTTTGATATTTTGTGTAAAAAAATACATGTTTTGCTTGATGATTGTCTTGTAACATGGCATGATAATTTAGGGTTTAATCTTGTGTTTTGTTCTATGTGTTGATTGTGCATTTTGGTAGGAAATAATTTTGTTCTATGTGTTGATTGTGCTTATTTTTGTGCTTAAAATGTGTTTGTTTGATCTTGTGTAGATAAGTGTAATTGTGTTAATGTGTTTTTTACTTTACCACCTCATCAAACATTTTACCTCATCTCATTTAATTTTTACCAATTGGCATACCTTTTTACTTTGCTACATTGCATCATGGTTTTTACCTCATCTCATTAAACTTTTTACACTTTGCATTTCATTTATTTGTATCACTTGTGTGATACATTCTCATGTTTGCACATTAATACTTGCATACTTTCATATACTTACATGTTCATACATTCATATATGCTTATGCCTTTTGCATTCTCTTACCCTCTCACATGCTCATGCATTCATTAATTACATGTTTTGCATTCATTCTTAAATGTCATGCATTCATTAATTCCATGTCTTGCGTGCATACTTAAATGATTCATACCTTCCATAGTAACTATCATTCATTCATGCATAGCCTTGTATGCTTATTCCTTCATGCATCTTTATATGATCATTCACTCACATTCTTGTGTGCTCATGCATTTGCGTACCTGCCTAATCATGCACATCATTGCTTGCATGTTCATTCATTCAACCTAGATCATTCTATGCCTATGATTAATTGTGTGCATCCCTCTTTTGTGCATGATGCCATTTAAGCTACTCGTTAGTAGTGATCCTCATTATAGGATTTCCACGAGCATATAATGAATGGTTACTCGTTAGTAATATCCTTCATTACAAGAACATATGCTATCACAAGGGATTGTTATTCGTTAATAACAATTCCCTTCCCATTCACACACACAATTGCTTTGAGAACTTTATCTCGCATCTTTGACAATTAAATCTCTTAATTGTTTTGGCATGCTTAATCTTAGTTGATGATCAACATGTTTATGATTGCTAGATAAGTTGAATATGTTTGAATTTCTTTCATTCATTCACTTTGCAATTGGTTATGGACTTAGAATGGATTTGAAATGTTCTACTTCTTTTCTAAAACCCATTTCCTATACTCAAATAAAAAACCCTCTTATTTTCAAAATAAGGATAAGATAAATTGTCATTAATAATCAATCGCGCCGTTGCCGTTTAGATTATTAATGGTGATTTGCTTATCCCTGGCGAGTTAGTAGTGGGACCATTCTAACCGTTGTTGTTCGGTCTCCACAAACACTCTCGTCTTTGCGAAAACATTTTCTTCCCCATTAAATAAAACCAATTGTCATTGATAACCAAACGCGTCGTTGCTGTTTAGGTCATTAATGACGATTTTATTTTCAAAAGAGTTAGTAGTGTGGCCATTCTAACCGTTGTTGTTCGGTCGCCACGAACGCTCACCCTATTGCGAAAACTCTCAAACCGCTTTTCAAAACCAAAAACCGAGAACTACGTAGCTTTGATCCCTCATCCCGGTGAGGGTACGTAGGAGCGGGTCACAACCCGTCAAGCACCCTTTTAAAAAATCTTTGTTTTGTTCCGTTTTTTTTTCAAAGAAACCAAAAATGTTCCCGTTCCCTCCGTTTTTTTTATAAAGCAATT
This sequence comes from Oxytropis ochrocephala, assembly GCA_020916435.1. Classification (NCBI taxonomy): domain Eukaryota; kingdom Viridiplantae; phylum Streptophyta; class Magnoliopsida; order Fabales; family Fabaceae; genus Oxytropis; species Oxytropis ochrocephala. The sequence goes on along the minus strand of CM037094.1, from coordinate 35,020,951 downwards.
TCCCCCCTTCAAATAAAAACGAAAAGAAAAGAAGTAGAACAAGTTGTTTTCAAACCAAACAGTTCAAACCACATATCAAGTTAATGGTTCCCTTTCGGTAGAAAGGATGTGTGGGGTGCTAATACCTTCCCCACACATAACCGACCCCCGAACCTACATCTCTATGTTTTCGAAAGACCATCCGCCTTTTCAAAAGACTTTTTTTCAATGTTTTGGTCTTAAAACTAAAATATTGGTGGCGGCTCCATACTTTCTCCAAGTTGCATAACGAGAAGTCCAAACCGGATTTTTCGGGCGCAACAACAGGTTGGACTATTCATGCCTATACCTGAGGTGCATCCTCAGCCCGTACAGGATGATGTACAAGATGATGCTTACCCTGATGATGATGATAATGATGATGCTGGCCCTGATGGTGGTGATATTGACGCTGATGGTGGTGATATTGACGAAACATCATCAAAGGATGAGGTTGTCGACCCCGCCACTGGTCGACGTCGCAGAGTCATCAGGCCTTGTGGCAATGTGTAAGTATTGTTTTCCTTTAACTTAATTTAAATTCATGGTTTGATGTGTAACACCCCCTTTCTGACTACTATTAATTAGTCGATTTTAAAAATCAGAGTTTCAGAAACATAATATTTTTCCACGCACCACAAAGAGAGTGCTACATTTCTTCAAAACACCTTACATAACTCTAAAAGAGTAATTAAAATAATCTCCAGAATAGTTCAAAACATAATAAAATAACAACTACTAAATATTCCCCCCGGTGCTACGTATCAGAGCCGACTCGACCACACTAGAAGAAGGATTTCTAAACACCTTTAGTCACCACACTGCAGTTGCTTGGGCATACGAGGCAACACGACGCAGTAGGGTGAGTCTCAATACATAGATAATAATGAATAAAACAGGAAACACAGTAGAATAGGCACACCAGAAATACAGTCAATTCAAATACATCATTAATGCAAGCATACACCAATTACGATTCGCCAAATATTCATCTACGCTCAAATATACAAGATTCGTCACATATCTGATTACACCAAATACAGCTTACACCAAATACCGTTACACCAAACACACCATTAATTCATGAACACCCAATCAATCACCAGAGCATGCATGTAATGTATGAAATGCAATATGCATGTGGATCCATCAACAACTCAATTTACCTAGAGGGCACACCAACATTTACAGACCGGAGTCTCAACAACATTTACACACCGGAGTCTCAACAACATTTACAGACCGGAGTCTCAACAACATTTACAGGATCAAGTCTCAACAACAATGCACATACCCTATGCGATGCCATGACAATGCAACATAACACACCAACCAGCAACTTCAACAACAACTAATAAACTCACCATTATTATTAATCAACTCGTTCATCAACAACATAAGCCTTGAGGGCAAATCAACAATTTAGGCCTAAGCCTCCTCAACATTTTATATCTCAACTTACAACATTGAAACTAGCATTTAACTCAACAATTACACCACGTCCCATTATTTGGACTAAAACATTACATAAGGACCATTTTAGCACCTAAGGACTAGTTTGACACCTCGGGGACCATTTAGACACATAGGGACTATTTTGTCACCATAAGGATTATTTTAGCACCTAGGGACTATTTTGACACCATAGGGATTAGTTTGGCACCATGAGGATCAATTTAACACTTAGGGACTAATTTGACACCTTGGGGATCATTCTGACACCATAAGGATTAAAACAACATCTTTGAAGGACCAATAGTGCATAGGGACCAAAATAGTATTTTTGACACTTTGGGTAACATTGACAACACCCGCACGAAGTGCTGGATTCCTACAATGCAGATTCTACTTTGGCGAATTATTTAAAAAAGCAAACGACATCGAAAATTTACAAAAGACCACTCATTGGAAAGCCCTCCGAGTGTAGTTTCTACCTATGATTTTAGTTTTTCAAAATTAGTGTCCAGTTGGTACATTTTTTCAAAACACTACACTGAGGTACCAAAATCGGACAGAACGCTTTACCCAACTTGCAACCAAATTTTCTTTCTCATTTCTTAATGAAATTCAGTGAAATCAGTGCCTATTTCGTAGAGAATTAAGTCTATTTTTCAATGAAATAAGAATCACTCAAAACGGAGTTCAATTGAGCACACAAAACCTGCAAAAACTGAACCTACCCCCAGTTTGACTCCAGAAATTTGTCCTAACTTTAGAGACTCATAACTTGAGCTACACAACTCCGAATCGAACGAAAACAGTGCCAAAACGACCGGCCTTAAGTCTATTTTCAAAAACAATTAGCCGCACAATTTTTGGATCAACCAAACAGTACCAGTTGAGGAAAACCGAAACAGTGTCCAGAGAACACACAAAAACTATAAACAAGGAAAGTTCATCATCAACATACACACTCCTACTCAACTCTAATTCAAACAATATATCAAACACCTAACAAGCACCAATATTTCTTCTATTCAATTATATCAATTTAACAACCAATCACCTCCATATTAATTAACAACTATTACACACCATATTGCATTAAATTCATGTAACTCACCTTAACATCAACAATCAAGAACAACATTTCAATTCAATCACATATAAAATCTACTCAAATACCTCATGAATCAATTTAAACAACTACTCCTAACACCTAACCCCTATGATTTCATGGTTTATAAATTATTAACTATGAAAGAGAGCCCCCATACCTTAGAAATTGAAGAACTCTAGTGTTCTCTCCTTCACAACCTCAAGAACCACCATAACTAGCTTCTCTACCACTTTGAGCTTCAAACCCCATCCATGGTAAAGTGAAAATGAGGAGGAATTAGAGTGTGAAATTTACACTAAAAGATAGAGAAGGAAAAATGGGGAAGATTGGTACCCAAAATCACTTACCCAAAGCAAGAAAATGAAATTTCTCTCCCTCCCTTGCACTTCCAAATTGGCGACCCTCCCTATGCTCTCTCCTCTCTCCTTTTTCTTTTCTTTGTTGCAAATGAGAAGGAAAAACCTACCCCTAAGTTTAATTCCTTGCATTTGGGCCTATTAGTGGGCCTTGGGCCCTTTATTTGCACCCCCTAGTTACTTCAACCACTCCTTATTTTAATTAAATCACCACTCCCTTATTTACTACCCAACACCTCTTAGTTATATTAAACATCCTATTTTTTATATAACTAATCACTATAACACCTCCTAAATAAAATAAAACTCCAAATTAATTAACTGACTTAATAAAATGTTGTAATTCTCAACTAACTTAATTAAATATATAATTAAATTATATTTGGGGTGTTACAACTCTCCCCCACTTAGAATATTTTCGTCCTCGAAAATCTACGCCACACTCATGAAATCATCAATAAATCTCCTTATCACCTCTAACCGTTGCTCATCCATATTCTATCGTACGCGCAACAGACCAAACACCCTCCTCTACACTCTTACCCCCAAATAGGTATCCTAACTTGTAGGTTATCAAAATCCTACCCGACTACCCAAACGCCGTCTAAGGTTTACTCAAGACTCAAATGCCTATATCGTCACATTTATTTTCATATTCAACAGAATGCAACCGCAGACACCAGAGACAACAACAACTATGGCCAGAGGCCCAACAACACCAACAATCGCAATTAACACAACAACACCAATCTCAACAATAGACTCAACAACCATCAACAACAACAATGAATACACATCACCAACATTACCAATTTATCATATACCCAACAACATTCACATCAACAATTAACACGACCACAACAACAAAATTCAAGTTCAACCTATTCAACAAATTAATCATTTTATTCAACGTTCAGATTAATCTACCTAAACTTAGGTGCAAACAATTCTGTAAATATGCGTCTACTTTGGCGAATTAATTAAAATAGTAAACGACCTCTGATTTCGACAAATAAATACTTGTTGGAAAGCCCTATGGGTCTATTTCTTATCCCTAAGTTCAGTTTTTGAAGGAGAGTGTTCAATAGGTACATTTTTCAAAAATACACATACTAGTTTCAAAAGATGCAGTTTCTGTCCTTCAAATTCAAGTAGTTCTATGATGACCAAAACTCGATCAAATTGCATGAAACTTGTGAATAAAGTGAGGCAAATTCTGTCAAGTTTTCAAAAAAATTGGATTCGTTCGAAAATGAGCTCTTTTGAGCAGTAACCAAAACACTGACCCTATGTCTAGCTTGTTTCCAGAATTTTAACCTAACTTGTTTCACCTATAACTCGAGTTCTACAACTCCAAATGCAACCAAATCAGTGGAAAATTAACAAGCCTTCAATCAAGTTTTCGAAATGACAAACCACATAATTTTTTCAATTAGTAAAACGCGTTCTCGATCCATCAAACACCGAACCCATGTCGAACATCTCAAAACAAATGAATTCAACAACACAAACAATCATCATAATTCAGCCACCATTACTAATAATTCTACACCGAGTTTTATAAAAATAGCATTTTCAGAAAGTTCGCAAAAAGTATGCATAGCTTTACCGGTTTCCATGAGTCTCAACCTAAGACATTGATTCTGGCATCATTTCTACTCCTGAGTTGTATAACAACCATGCTTTCATTCTAAGCACAAAACACTACTAAGGTTCATTGAGGACACGAAAATTATAACAAGATTTAATTAATTCTCTGCCTCCAAAGAACACACGTAGGAAACACATAAGCATAACCAATTATGCAAACCATTTTAAACACACAAGTTCGAAAAGATTAAACATGTGGGCATTTTCTTCGACTTCTTTATTCCTAGGGATTGGCTAACATGCAATTTTTTTACAACTTCTCTAGAAAATAACACGGTTCATATAATTCTACCAAATTGAGCTGATTTCATATCACAAACAAAACACAAACAACACATACCTTATAAAACAATTGCTTGGATACACGACTTGATATTTGTTTAAACAAATGAAATTAGATACCCTTGTCAACATTTAGCAAGGAAAACAAATCAAGACATAGAAGTACACAAAATATTCCGTTGCACAGTTTTCATCATTAGATTTAGAAGCCACGTAAAACAATTTTCAAGAAGTGACAATTAATACTAGTGATAGCAACAACAATGCCAAAGTTAAGTTATGAAAACGAACACAATTATACAATTGTAGTCCACAGTCAAGAAGTACTTAAAATCGTTTACATTTGCCCCTAAAACTTTGACAGTCATTATTGGACTCACCTTCACGTATCATAAAAATTCTACCTTATCTAACCATGCAATTAGTGTAAAACTTCATCATTTTCAAACAACATCAAACTACAACCCAATCGGTCCAAAAGCCGAATTTAAGTCACATTTTTAAATAAAGACCCTAAAATATTTTGGGAACAGAATTCAACACTAATTTGACATTACATTCATTTTCCAAAAGCATAAAATTTCCAAGTAACGTTTCTTTTTGAAAATCATAGAACTCACAGTTTTGACCAAAAAGGGAAACTATATGCAAACCCCAAATCTTACTATCACACGAGCATGCAACCACAGAAACAACTACTTATTTGTTCAAAATTTAGTTTCCGATATAAACTCAGAAGGTAAAGAAAGTTAATCATTTAATTTTGACAAATCACATCATGCTCACGAAACAAGCCAAACTTATACTCATATACATCATAGTAACAATAGACTTATAGCAGAGACGTCAATCAAGTGCAACAATTTTCAACAAGCAATCCTTCAAATATTGTCCAATGTATAACTCACCAAGGTTAGGGCATATAAAAGTGCTTTCTATATTCTAACAAGCTAATCAAGAAATCAATCAAATTAAAATTAATGCATGCATCCAAAGTTAATAATAACCATGAGTTATTGTCGCCTCTTTCATTGGTGATGAGTTATTGGGGTGATCAGTCCCTCCTACTCATGCAACCAATTAATTAAGGTCACAAAACTACTTCCTTTTCAATTTATAACTACCACATTAAAAGACTTTTAACGCAGTCTGGAGTGCGAAGGCGTCGTCACGACTCCCACTCCGTTGACGTCGTTAGAACTCTTTTAATTACACATATTTAAATGATACAAACAACAGTCGCAGACAACCAAAATCAATGCTACAACCAACAGTTACATATTTCAATCACACATACCTCAATAAATCAATATAACTTGCAATCGCTATCCATCAAATAAATTGCACGGCATGTCAATGAAAGAACAAACCAACAAAGGTAACATTAATAAACAGCAACATCATTATGATTTAGAACGAGTACCAAGACTCGAGGGTTAACAGACTCGACAACTTGGCCGGACAGACCGAACTGCTCTGATACCACTATTGTAACACCCCCTTTCTGACTACTATTAATTAGTTGATTTTAAAAATCCGAGTTTCAGAAACATAATATTTTTCCACGCACCACAAAGAGAGTGCTACATTTCTTAAAAACACCTTACATAACTCTAAAAGAGTAATTAAAATAAACTCCAGAATACGATACATAGCACCAACAAGTCTGAGATTCAGATAGTACAACAGCGGAAGATAATATCTTAACGTAATAGTTCAAAACATAATAAAATAACAACTACTAAATATTCCCCCCGGTGCTACGTATCAGAGCCGACTCGACCACACTAGAAGAAGGATCTCTAAACACCTTTAGTCACCACACTGCAGTTGCTTAGGCATACGAGGCAACACGACGCAGCGAGGGGTGAGTCTCAATACATAGATAATAATGAATAAAACAGGAAACACAGTAGAATAGGCACACCAGAAATACAGTCAATTCAAATACATCATTAATGCAGTTACACCAATTACAGTTACACCAAATATTCATCTACGTCAAATATACAGTTACGTCACGTATACAGTTACACCAAATACAGTTACACCAAATACCGTTACACCAAACACACCATTAATTCATGAACACCCAATCAATCACCAGAGCATGCATGTAATGTATGAAATGCAATATGCATGTGGATCCATCAACAACTCAATTTACCTAGAGGGCACACCAACATTTACAGACCGGAGTCTCAACAACATTTACACACCGGAGTCTCAACAACATTTACAGACCGGAGTCTCAACAACATTTACAGACCGAAGTCTCAACAACAATGCACATACCCTATGCGATGCCATGACAATGCAACATAACACACCAACCAGCAACTTCAACAACAACTAATAAACTCACCATTATTATTAATCAACTCGTTCATCAACAACATAAGCCTTGAGGGCACATCAACAATTTCGGCCTAAGCCTCCTCAACATTTTATATCTCGACTTACAGCATTGAAACTAGCATTTAACTCAACAATTACACCACGTCCCATTATTTGGACTAAAACATTACATAAGGACCATTTTAGCACCTAATGACTAGTTTGACACCTCGGGGACCATTTAGACACATAGGGACTATTTTGTCACCATAAGGATTATTTTAGCACCTAGGGACTATTTTGACACCATAGGAATTAGTTTGGCACCATGAGGATCAATTTAACACTTAGAGACTAATTTGACACCTTGGGGACCAAAATAGTATTTTTGACACTTTGGGTAACATTGACAACACCCGCACGAAGTGCTGGATTCCTACAGCAGTACTCCTACTTTGGCGAATTATTTAAAAAAGCAAACGACATCGAAAATTTACAAAAGACCACTCATTGGAAAGCCCTCCAAGTGTAGTTTCTACCTATGATTTTAGTTTTTTAAAATAAGTGTCCAGTTGGTATAGTTTTTCAAAACACTACACTGAGGTACCAACATCGGACAGAACGCTTTACCCAACTTGCAACCAAATTTTCTTTCTCATTTCTTAATAAAATTCAGTGAAATCAGTGCCTATTTCGTAGAGAATTAAGTCTATTTTGCAATGAAATAAGAATCACTCAAAACGGAGTTAAATTGAGCACACAAAACCTGCAAAAACTGAACCTACCCCCAGTTTGACTCCAGAAATTTGACCTAACTTTAGAGACTCATAACTTGAGCTACACAACTCCGAATCGAACGAAACCAGTGCCAAAACGACCGGCCTTAAGTCTATTTTCAAAAACAATTAGCCACACAATTTTTGGATCAACCAAACAGTACCAGTTGAGGAAAACCGAAACAGTGTCCAGAGAACACACAAAAACCATAAACAAGGAAAGTTCATCATCAACATACACACTCCTACTCAACTCTAATTCAAACAATATATCAAACACCTAACAAGCACCAATATTTCTTCTATTCAATTATATCAATTTAACAACCAATCACCTCCATATTAAGTAACACCTATTACACACCATATTGCATTAAATTCATGTAACTCACCTTAACACCAACAATCAAGAACAACATTTCAATTCAATCACATATAAAATCTACTCAAATACCTCATGAATCAATTTAAACAACTACTCCTAACACCTAACCCCTATGATTTCATGGTTTATAAATTATTAACTATGAAAGAGAGTCCCCATACCTTAGAAATTGAAGAACTCTAGTGTTCTCTCCTTCACAACCTCAAGAACCACCATAACTAGCTTCTCTACCACTTTGAGCTTCAAACCCCATCCATGGTAAAGTGAAAATGAGGAGGAATTAGAGTGTGAAATTTACACTAAAAGATAGAGAATGAAAAATGGGGAAGATTGGTACCCAAAATCACTTACCCAAAGCAAGAAAATGAAATTTCTCTCCTCCCTTGCACTTCCAAATCGACCCTCCCCTATGCTCTCTCCCTCTCCTTTTTCTTTTCTTTGTTGCAAATGAGAAGGAAAAACCTACCCCTAAGTTTAATTCCTTGCATTTGGGCCTATTAGTGGGCCTTGGGCCCTTTATTTGCACCCCCTAGTTACTTCAACCACTCCTTATTTTAATTAAATCACCACTCCCTTATTTACTACCCAACACCTCTTAGTTATATTAAACATCCTATTTTTTTATATAACTAATCACTATAACACCTCCTAAATAAAATAAAACTCCAAATTAATTAACTGACTTAATAAAATGTTGTAATTCTCAACTAACTTAATTAAATAAATAAATAATTAAATTCTATTTGGGGCGTTACATGATGCATATATATGCTTGTTAATTCTGCAACAATTTCATTATGCAGGTTTCTTAAATCGAACACCGATTCACAAGCGGTCACTCAAGTGATTAAGAAATATTATTTGACAGAGTTTCGTGAAAAGTTGGCATCCATCAGTGAGGAGGAGGAGAAAGAGTGTGAGAGGTTGTTCTCGTAAGTATTAATTATGTCATTACCTATTTTGTTAATTTTAATGTATTGTTTAATGGTTAATATATTTACTAATACGTGTTTTGATTTTGTTTTATATAGACCATAGTGGCATGGTTGCCTGAACATGATGAGGAGATCTGAAGGGTTTTTTGTATTAGAATGTCCAAGCAATTATCAAATTGGTGTTACAAATTTAGAGTCAAAAATGTATGCCCAAAGTTTACGAGTGAAGATGTCTAGAAAAATACAAGGAAGCTTGGGAAAAAGATACATGGAAAGGGAAAGCTGAAAAAGCCAAGCAGAATAGGGCATCAGAAAAGGGTGGTTCGCTTCACTGCCTTGGCTCCGTCAACCTGCCTCATCATGCTAATAGACTGGTAAGCTATTTTAAAATTTTGTTTCACTTTTTAGTTTAGATATAAATTGAAATTTGTTTCATTTTTACAGTCTAGGAAGGTTGGTCGCCCTCTCACTATTCCTGAGCTTCATAGAGCCACTCATGTGAGGAAGGATAACAACCAGTATGTTGAGGAGCGCGCTAAAAGGACTCAGGTAAATATACAACTTGATTTCTATTGTATTTCGTTCTTTTCTAAATGGAGACCTAATTATCATTATGTTTTGTGGTTATGCAATGCAGGAGAAACATGTTGAGTTGATGTTGAGCCTACTCAGGGGAGCTGGAACACTGACTCACTTGTTCGCTCTCTTTAGCAGCTTGAGTCTGATCATCCTGATCGTCCCTCTTCCCCCTATTGATTTGGTTTATGTTATTGCTTTCCATTTGGATTATGTTATTGCTTTCCGTTTGGATTTTGTTATTGCTTTCCGTTTGGATTATGTTATTGCTTTTCGTTTGGATTATTTGGATTTTTAACTTTATTTGGATTATGTTATAACATTTTAGATTTGATTATGGGTTTTATTTGACTATTAGAAAAATATGAAGTTCCATTTAGTTTATTTTATTACTATTAATTATTTATATTTATAAGCAAAAAAGCAGGAATTTTTAAAAAATAAAATTGTTAAAAAATCGCTCGCTAATGCAACAAAAATCCGTCGTTAATTTCAAAAACAAGTCTCTCGCTAATTCCCTCGCTAAAATTCCCTCGCAAATTCCCTCGCTAAAATTCCCTCGCTAATTCCCTCGCTAAAATAAGCGAGGAGCGTTTTAGCGAGGGATTTGGGTCCTCACTACTTCCCTCGCTAAAGTACGTTAGCGAGGGATTTTGGTGCTTTAATGAGGGAATCATGCGTCACTAATCCTGCGTTTTTTTGTAGTGTGGGGAACATGAGAAGAATGAAGCTTCTGATGATGAAAGCACCATCACAGATGATAAGGAAGTTTCTGATCAGTCCTCCTCACAGAAAACAAGATCACCATTGATTAATATTTACACCAGAACTAAGGAGAGAAAGGTGTGGAACCTTGTTGATCAAAAAGCAACAAGTAATTTGGTGCAGCAATTTGAAAATGTGGTTCCTACAGAAGAGTTGAATACACCTGAGAGGATGATGGTTATAAAGGATCAGGAGAAAAGAATGAAGAACTGCACATAGATTCTTCTGGTGGAAACGATTCAGGAAGAACTGTTGTACTTGAGGGCTTAACTTCATTCAATTTGAATGTTGAGATCAATGAGAATGTTGATGTTACTGCAGAAGCTGAGAAGGATAATGCTACTCAAGTAGAGAATGCTAAGGAAAACGAGAAAGATGACTATGCTCATGCAAAGAATGTTTAAGTTGCTCAAGTAGAGAAGGATGAATCTGCTCAAGCAGATAAAGACGGACATGCTCAGGAAGAGATGGGTGGTAATTCTTCTGAACCATCAACTCACACCATATCAGCATCACCACAAGGGGAACTTAGCTTTAACACCTCCTCACCCACTATCAAAACCCCTCTTCCCTCTATGTCAATGAGAAAATGCCAACACTTCCACCTTTCCACTGTACCTCTCTCAGTCCCACCATTCTCACCTCAATTACTTCCAATTGGCATTGCACCTCCAATTGAACCATCACCAATCTCACCATCTCACGTGTAACCTCCAATAACCTTGATCAAGTCCTAGCTGCCATCAACTTAGAATATAATATCTCCCCATTCAAAACATACAATACCTTCACCTCATCCAACATTAACCAATTCCTCAATCTGAACCAAACACCTTTGGATGACTCCCCTCAGCCAATATATCCACCAACACTCAAACTAACCATTCTGATATGACATCAAAATTTAGGTATCTTGATTCCTCTTTCTTCAATGGTGGGGAACCCTCTAGTGTTGCTCATGAGAAAGTTGTTGAGGAATCTAAAGAGAAAATCCCATCTTCCCCTGAAGCTCTTGTGACTTGCATATCTAAGATGGAAAAGATGATAAGAAAGATGAAAGCTCTTCTGAAGAATGTACTTGAAGGTCAAGCCATTATTCAACAAGCTCAGAGAGCTCAAGCTGCTAGAGATGAGCAGTATCAGTCATGGATTCTGCAGCAAGGGATGACCACACTTGCTCCAAACCTCACTCCACCAAAATTTGGTTCTCTACCTCAATTCACTGACATTCCAAGACTTGCTACTTCCTCATCTTCTGATGGGTCTTCCCCGTCAAAGTAGCCTCTTAATTTCTCTGTCTACCTCCACCTTTCTGATGTTAGCCAAAAAGGGGAGAAGAATAGATTAAGTTAGTGGTCATAGAATTTTTATGATTATGATGTATTTGTTAAAATCCGTGTTTGCCAGACACCTTTTTGTTGAGAAGTATACTTCTCACTAGTTGTTTTATTTTCCTAGGCAAATATGCTAGTAAGAAAATAATCTCTTCTAACCATGAAAATGATTCTTTTGATGAGCTTAATGAAAAATATGTTCTATAATTATGTTCTTCTGTGTTTATCTGAGATGTGAAATTAAACTTAAGTAATCCGTATGTACATTATCAGGGGGAGTAAATGACATGTTTTCTAGTTCCACATGTATATGACATGTCTTGCCATAAACTATCCTATAGGGAGACATTCCTAATGGTGTCTTGAATGCTGTTCTATATGCCCATAATGCTTCATTTACATGTAAAGACCAATCTTTCCTATTGGGACTTACCATTTTCTCTAGCATTCTCTTAATTTCCCTATTTGATAATTTTGCTTGTCCACTTGTTTGAAGGTGGTAAGATGTAGCAATTTTATGTTTAACCCCATACTTAGCTAGAAGGTTTTCATTGATGTTTTTACAAAAATGTGAACCTTTATCATTAATAATAGCCCTAGGGGTTCCAAATCTAGCAAATATATTCCTTTGGAGGAACTTACTTACTGATTTTGCATCATTGTTAGGTAATGCCACTGCTTCTACCAATTTGGACAAATAATCAACGACTACTAAGATCTATAAATTGCCAAAAGAAGGTGGAAAAGGTCCCATGAATTCCATTCCCCATAAATCAAAAAGTTCAATTTCTAAAATATTGGTTCTTGGCATTTGATCGTACCTCGATCACCAAGTGTTTGTTGTTTGCTGCTCCTTCGTCCGGTCGCTGATGTTGGTGTGGAGACCGGTCTTCAGAGCACCTCGGGTGGTACCTGCAAAGACACTCCGACGCTCTAGTCAGAGGTGTGCTAACGGGCAGGGTATCACAGGGTAGGATATACATACCTGACAGTGTGGACGAAGGTGGTATTTGTACCACTGAGGCGACCTGGCCGTTGCGAGAAATGCGGCCGGTCGCCGAGGATTACGGAACAAGACACGGTCTTGGGCCGTTTTGTAGGGTTGGGCCGCTGGCCCATTGCTAACCGCGCCTCTGTTTCCTTGCTAATACACCCCAGAACAGTTGCCCCCCAAGCCTAGGTTGCTTTAGAGAGGGCTGAGGCTTGAATCGATGCCCCTGGTGGGTAGGAAATGTTTCTACTTTCTGTAGAACGTCGTCCGGTCATGCGCGGCGTTTGGGCTTCGACCCTGCCATTAATGTGCAATGATGGTACTGACTTTTGCGTGTCTCGAGGTGCCTTTTGGTGTTCCCCATGCAACGGATGGGGGAGGCGTGCAGCAGACCCGCGACGCTTCGTCTGGTGGGCCCTCCTATAAATAGGGCCCTTGGTGAGCACGTCTTCAACACTTGAAAAGCATTCCTCTGCTGCCGACCGAGTTGTCTGCCAGCGCCCTGAAAGCTTTCGTTCGAGAATCTTCCGTCCGATCCTCTTTTCCCCAACTGCTCTCTTCCAGGTAAGCCGCTCCTCTTTGCCTTTATTTCTTTATTTTCCGCTTTATTGCTTTCCTTTAGTTAGATTCCACGCCTCGTGAAAGGGGAGGAGTCCGGTAGGGGGACGACCATGTCGCCCCCTTCTCCCGAGCGCGCCGGCTCGGTCGACCTTGACGCAGTGTCTCTTTCATAGGTGGATCTGGCCAGGACTAAGCAGACCGCTCGCCTATCTGGTGCCCCTCAGCAGAGCCTAGCACTTATGGCGTCGCGTTCCCAAGGAGAGCCAGAAAGGACCGAGTCTATATCATCGGGAGAGCCGGACGGTTCTCCCCAAATTGTAGAGAGGCGTTCCCCATCGGTCGCTTCATCGTCACGCTCCTCTAGCTCCAGCTCGAGCGACAGCGTCTCCCTATTGACCTCGACGGAATCAGCGAAGTCTTGGGTTCCACCGCCACCACCTGAAGCAGCTGAGCCGGTCGGCGAAGGAAGCAACGACCAGCTGATCGATGTCGTGGGCGACGAGGATATGGGAGATGTCACTCACCCTGCGGTGGAAAATCTTTTTAACTTTATTGACTTAGAGGCCGACCCTTCGGGGCCCGAATCTATGCATATTGAGGCGGGTCCCAACCGAGTAGTCGTCGGTGGTGATGCTGAACAGGCCGGCGAAAGAGTTGAGGAGTCGGCCGGACCAAATGAAGTTGCGGACGATCGGATGGAGGAAGAGGCCGGCCCATCCACGATTATTGATGTGAACGATATCTCCTGGCTGTCTGAGAAAATGAGGACTTTCAAAAGTTTTATCCCCCCGGAGGCCCCATGTATTGACGACCTGAACGCCCTCTTCACCAAGCCGGGGTGGAAGGTGAAAGGCATGCGAGAAAATGAAAATATTGCGACCGTCCCGTCCAAGTTAAAGTTCACCATGCACCGAGTGGTTTTTGAAAAGATGGGGATCGTTCCCCCTTTTACTGACTTTCAGAAGGATGCTCTCAAATACCTGAACGTTGCCCCCTCTCAGATCCATCCGAACGGTTGGGGCTTCATGAAGACGTTTGAGAGTTTGTGCGACCGGTTGGACCGAAACGTGTCGACCGTGCTCTTTCTCGCCTGCTCGAACCGAGCCGCACGGGAGTACGGAACCAATATGGCTCGCAAGGAGCGGTGTCTTTCAAGAACCAAAAGTCGTTCGCGCCGCAAGTTTTTCGAGCTTACTCGGATTCGTTCTTGCGCGGTTGGAAGAATCAATACTTTTGGGTCGTTCTCGATGCAGAGGCCGCTAAGGATATCGCGGAGTTTCTTCCGATGGTACTGCAGGAGTTCTTTATTTCCAATCTCTCGCGGGCGGCTCACTTCTCTGTGAAGCCGGCGAGTATACATTCGCCGTGTCGACTGGATGAAGAGGATTCAGCAACTTTGGCTATGATAACGGAGTTGTCCGCCTGCTTGCAGAACTCGAGGGGATATCCCATGCCGGCCGCTCACGCTGCATGCGAGGGGGATAAATTAGTATCCGAGCTCGGTCGGTATCTTTTGCTACTTGAGTGTTCGCTTTTATTCGCCCCTGGCCGACCGCCTCTTTTTTTTTTTTTTGCAACTAAAACTTTGAAGATGTCCACCTCGAGTTGGCTCAATCTCGAGAAGCTCGTCACCGGCGGCGCCGGAAGAAACCCGCCCCGTTTCGGCAAACGCCGAGAACACTCCAATCCCCAATAGGAGCGTTGGGGGCGGTCACCAAGATAGGAGCGCCGGTGGTGGCCCTCGTGGCCAGGACGGTCGCACTCCTTCTAAGCGACCGAGGGGGGAGGAGGAAGAGCGGCTTGAGTCCCCTGTTTTTGATCTCGAGGATTTTGGCGATGCTCAGGTGGCACTTTTCAAGAAGGATCCCATGGAGTTCTGTGGCGACCTACTCAAGTCTGCCAACAAGACTGAAGGATATGAAGAGGAACCAAGCACGTGAGTTGCTAATTATGCTAACTCATTGACCGAATATTTGATATTCGTCCGCTAACTTAGTTTTCCATTTCAGGTGCTGAGGCCGAGCGGGATGCGGCCCAGAGGAAGGTCAAAGAGCTCGAGGCGGCGGTCGGAGACTTAAAGAGCTGGAGCACGAGATTGCCGCCTCGAGCAAACCAAGATCAAGCCGGCGATCGCCGAGAAGGATAAGCGCGGTTGGCCGAGGATAAGGCCAAGCTGGGGACCAGGAACAAGGAGCTTGCTGATTTGGTGAAGACCCTCAAAGCTGAGGTCACCCGCTTTGAGGAGACCAAGGCGGCCGCCATTCAGGAGAAGGTCGCCGAGGTGGCCTCTGTTGCAAAGGGGGCGGCCCTTTATCAATTTGACAACGCTGTGGCCCAAATGCAACACGCTCACCGCCGGGGCATTCGATGATGACACCGCTGCGTGCGCAAAAACCATGTGGTCGAGGGTGAGGAGATCATCTTGCCAGCAAGGATGGATGATGATGGCAAGATGGTCCGCAAGCGGTCTGTGATCCTTGCTCGTGCCAATAAGTGATTAGCTTTTTATTTTGCCCGCCTGCGAGCGGTTTATCAGTTTGTAATTTCGGTATCTTTGTAACTTTACTACTTTTACGTTCCGCCTTTGAGCGGTTTATCATCCGGACGTCTTGCTTTGTAATAAATTTCAACTTTTTTGTTTACTTGTTTCTTACATTCAGATGCATCGTTATCCTCGCATTTTTCTAAGTTACGAAAGCTAGGCCGGTTGTAGGCCGCCATTTTTGGCCTTCACTAAGGCGTTCATTTTAGGCCGATCGTTGGCCCATTTGTGCTTCTTCGAAGCACTCGTTTTGGGCCGCTCGGAGCCCTATTTTCGTTGGGTGGATCACTACTTGACCATCGATTATGGGTTATCACAACCCTTGGGCCACTTCGGTGGCACTCTTTGTAGGTCGCTCGGCGGCCTACGATCGCTCGTGGGTTATCACTTAACCCTTGGGCCACTTCGGTGGCACTCTTTGTAGGTCGCTCGGCGGCCTACGATCGCTCGTGGGTTATCACTTAACCCTTGGGCCACTTCGGTGGCACTCTTTGTAGGTCGCTCGGCGGCCTACGATCGCTCATGGGTTATCACTTAACCCTTGGGCCACTTCGGTGGCAATACGGTCGCTTCGTTATGCGACCGGTCACTAGTTGTTGCGAAATTTAAAACAGATGTAATTTAACGGACGGGCCTCTGTAAAAAACCCCAGTGGGGAAAAAGAGCGCCCGCCTGATATTTATTCATTCAATTGATCGATCGATTACAAAATGGGGTACTAAACATAGTACTGCTTTAACTTGTCACTATTCCATGTCCTGGGGATGATCGCCCCTTCCATGGTTTCTAATTCATACGCCCCACGGCCGGTCTTGTTTATGACACGGTACGGGCCTTCCCAATTTGGGGCTAGTTTTCCTTGGCGTGCATTCTTGTTGCCAACGTCCGCTCGCTCGAGGACCGGGTTGTCCGTCGGAAAGTCTCTTTTCTCGCACACGCGGCGGTGTATCCGCAAATGACCTTCCGCTTTGACTAATGCTTCTCGAGGATGCTTGATTGCGCAGACTCTTCAACCAAGTCCAATTCTTCCCTTAAAGACCGGCCGTTCTTGATCATTGTTGGGGTTGGCGTCCTCCGATTCAACTCATTCATTTCTATGGGAATTACCGCGTCCATTCCGTAGACCAATTTGAAAGTTGACTCCCGCCGATGAGTGGGGTCGCGCCCTATATGCCCACAGATTTGGATGAAGCTCTTCGACCCAATTTCCCTTTGCCTCGTCAAGTCTTCTCTTCAACCCACGCAGGATGACTCTGTTGGCGCTTGACTTGCCCGCTTAAATGCGAGGGTGCTCGACCAAGTGAAGCTGCTGCTTTCACTCTAAGTCGGTCAACATTCCTCCAAATTTTCTATCTCGCAAACCGGGTGCCGTTGTCCGCATTATCACCGGCCGGGGAACTCCAAACCGTGCTAGGACGTTCCGGCCGAAGAACTTGTTGACTTTTGCCAAAGTTATGGTCGCCAGAGGCTCGGCCTCTATCCACTTTGTAAAGTAGTCTACTGCCACGATCATGAACTTGAATTGACCTGGTGCCGGTGGAAAGGGACCGAGCAAATCCATCCCCCACCAAGCGAACGGCCATGGTGAGGTGAGGCTTTGCAGTTCTGATGAGGGGGCGACGTGAACATCAGCATGTATTTGGCATTTCTTGCATTTACGCACGACTTCTTGGCATCCTCATCCATGGTCGGCCAGTAGTACCCAGCTCTGAGCGCCTTCTTCGCTATTGATCGTCCGCCCTGATGGCTGCCACATAATCCCTCATGTATATCTCGTAGGACATGGTCGGATTCGCCCGACGATAAACACCGGAGGAGTGGGCATGAGAATCCCCTCCTATACAGCTTCCCTCCGATCACAGAATAATTGGTGGACCGTAATCTCAAGGTCTTGGCCTTCTTTGGATCGGTCGGCTCCTCACCCAATGTGATGTAGCGCAGGATGGGAGCGATCCAATCGTCTCCTGCTTCCATAGTGAGGACGGCCAAGGGTTGGCTAGGCTTAGTTGAGACGCTCGGCCGAGTCAAGGTTTCTTGAATTAAACTTCTATGGTTGCCCGGTGCCTTCGTACTGGCTAGCTTTGACAGGATGTCGGCCCGAACATTTTCTGTCCTCGGCACTTGTTTGACCTCCGCCCGGTCAAACTGTCGGAGGAGCTCTCTAACTTTGGCCAGGTAGTTCTTCAACACTTCGTCTTTTGCATCGTACAACTCTTGGATCTGGGAGACGACCAGTAAGGAATCTGAGTGTAGCTCTACCCGGTCAACCTTGAACTCTTTTGCAAGCTGCAGCCCGGCTATGCATGCCTCGTACTCGGCGTTATTGGATGTGTGGAACGCGAATGTCGTGGACACACTTCTACCGCAAGTCCTTCGAATTCTCTAATATAAGGCCCGCCCATCGCTTTTCTTTGTTGGAGGAGCCGTCTACATGCAATGTCCACATTGTGTCCGTGCGCCGCTTAGAGTTGGGGTCATTTCGCAATGAAG
Source organism: Oxytropis ochrocephala (assembly GCA_020916435.1). Classification (NCBI taxonomy): domain Eukaryota; kingdom Viridiplantae; phylum Streptophyta; class Magnoliopsida; order Fabales; family Fabaceae; genus Oxytropis; species Oxytropis ochrocephala. Next base: position 35,002,393 of record CM037094.1, on the reverse strand, counting down.
TCGGCCAACACTTGGGCCTTAGCGGCGATCGGACTCGAACTTGATGCCGAATTCACTAAGTTCTATCGCCCATTTGATCATTCGCCCCGCCAGTCCGGCCGATGGAGGATCTGTCTTATGGGTTGGTCCGCCTTACCACGACACGGTGAGCCAGAAATATGGTCTCAAGCGCGCGGCGGCCACTAGTAGTGCAAGTGCTAGCTTCTCGATCCTCTCGGTATCTCGGCTCGGTCCTTGCAACACCTCACGATGAAGTAGACCGGATTTTGCCTTGAGTCGCTTTCTCGACCGGGAGACGACACTCAATACCTCTTGATTATGGCTAAGTACAAATATAGAATTTCCCCGCTCTGGTTTTGTCATGATGGGTGGGTTGGTCAAAGCCTCCTTCAATTGTTCTAGTGCCCGTTCACGGCACCGGTCGGTCCATTCGAACTCTACTTCCTTCTTCAAAAGTTTGAATAGGGGGAGCGACTTGCATGCAGATTTAGGTATGAATCTTGAAAGGGCAGCGACCATGCCATTCAACTGTTGGATTTCTTTTTTTGTGGTGGGCGGCCTCATATCGGCGATCGCCCTACATTTGTCTGGATTAGCCTCTATCCCCCTTTCGGTCAGATGAAACCCCAAGAACTTGCCGGCCCTAACTCCAAAGGTGCACTTTTCTGGGTTCAGCCTTAGAGAATTTTTCCTTGCTTCTTTAAAGACTTCTCTTAGGTCGGCCGCATGATCTGGGTCGTTCTTGCTCTTAATGATCATATCATCAAGGTAGACTTCAGCTACTCGACCGATCTGCTCCTTGAAAATCTTGTTCATCATCCGCTGGTAGGTCGCCCCAGCGTTCTTCAGACCGAACGGCATAACCTTGTACTGGAAGTTGCCACGATCGGTCATGAAGGCAGTTTTGTGGCGATCGGGCGGGTACATCGTAATCTGATTGTACCCAGAATAGGCATCCAGGAACGACAGCAATTTATAGCCCGATGCCCCGTCGACCAATTTATCAATACTCGGCACCGGGAAAGCATCCTTCGGGCATGCCTTGTTCAGATCTGTGTAGTCGACGCACATGCGCCACTTGCCGTTTTTCTTCTTGACTAGCACCACATTTGACAGCCAGGTCGTGTATTTTATTTCTTCAATGAAATCGGCCTTGACTAGGTCGTCAACAGCCTGAGCTGCTGCTCGGGATTTCTCTTGATTTTGGGTTCGCCTTCTTTGGGCGACCGGTCTGACATTTTCATCTACTGCGAGCTGATGACATGCAACTTCTGTTGGGATGCCGGGCATGTCAGATGCTTGCCATGCAAACAAGTCTGCATACTCCTTAAGGCAAAGCTGAGATCCCTCGCCGACCGCTTTCGTAGGCCGCGTCCCAAGCTTGGCCGTCTTCTGCAGGTCGCCGCCCCTAGTTGGACGTCAACTAGCTCTCCATGTGGCTCGGGCCTCTTGATCTATTCTTTAGCTTGCGGGCTAATTCATCATCGCCGCCCTGCGGGTGCTATATCGTGGTCATATCGGGCGCCCAAGTCGCAAGGTTAACTTGGTGCCTTTTCTCCGCTGCTCGTGGGTCGTGATCTCTATCTTGCTCGTTGCAGATGTCTTGATACAAATAATGGCTTTTCTTGGCCGCGTCTAGGTCGGCCAATAAGGTCACCACTTGATCGTCCTTGTTGTAGAACTTCATCTTCGTGGGATCAGGATGCTACGCCCCAACTTCCCTAGGGTCGGTCGGCCTACAATACAATACGATAGCGAGATTTGATGGGTAGGACTAGGAATGTCGCCTTCACCGTCCGGTATTTGGTGCTCGTTCCTGAGTCATCGCCAAAAGTGACCAAGAGATCTATCGTTCCCAAGGGGTAAGTGACTGCCCCGTTGAACCCTGTTAGGGGTGTTGGATCAGTCTGTGGAATGATCTCACTCCGGTCGACATTGAGCTTGTCGATCAGCTCTTCAAATATGATGTCGGCCGAACCGCTTTGGTCGACTGTAAGTCGCGTGCCGATATTGGCCATGACCGCCTGACATTACCAGCGGGCATAGCTATTGGCCCTTCCGTCCAAAGAAATCTTCATCTCCAAAGGAAATGGGCGCTTTCTTGAGACCGGACGTTCCGCAGATGTAGACCCAACCATCATAAACTCGTTCCATTTTCTTTTTATAGCTTTCTTCGAATCCCTTTTCTCTAAGGGGTTTCCACCTCCATGGCCACTCTCTGGCCGTTGGACATCCGGACGTCCTCTTCGGAGGTGTCTTTGTCCTCTATTGCCTCTATGGTTGCTGCAGTCGTTTCTTTGCCCTTTGATTGGGGCTTCTTCCCTCCGGTTTTCTCTTCAGGTCGTCCGGCACCCTCAGCTCGGACATACCGCTTCAGCTTCCCTTTTGGATGAGATCCTCGATGTCATCCTTTAGGCCATGCATGATCATTGGTGTCGTGTCCTTGCTTTTATGGTACCGCAATATTTTTGGTAGCCCGTGCGCCGCTTCTTGAGACCAACGGATCGGGCCTCTTCACATCGACAAATTCATTGTTCTGACACTCGGAAAATATTTGGGCTATGGGAGCATTGAGCCTCGTCCGATGCTCATACTTCTGGCTGGCTACTCGATCTCGCTTGTTGTCCCGCTTATTGTCTTGATTTCGGCCCGCTTGTCGTCGTCTCTAGGCCGCGCGCGGCGCCTTTCTCGCGGCGGGGGTTCCTCATAATGCATATGGGCGTTGGCTCTACGGAGGAACGTCTTTGAGATCGTCGATATGGTTCAAAGTGAACTCTTCAACAAATCGTGGTCCCACGATGCCTCTCTTGAGGTATTTCAACTTATCCTGTCGGTTAGGTCGTGCACTTGATCGGCCTCATTGTTGAAACGCCTATGTACCGCCTTAATGATTCATTGTCCCCGGGTGATAGTATCCGTGTGTTCCTCGTGGCGATATTGGCACCGGGTTGGCGGTGTAATTTGCCAAAAAGATTCGATCGACCGCTTCCCAAGAGGAAATGGTGTTCGGTCGTAATGACCCCCACCATTCTAGAGCTCGTCCGTCAAGTGATCGTGGGAACAAATTTAGGCACTTCATGATGGAATCCAACTCCTGTAGCTACGAATTGTTGAAGTACACGATATGTTTGTCGGGATCACCTCGCCACAAATTTGTTGAGGTTGGGCGGCTTTCTAAGGTCCCAGGAATACGATAGCGTCTAATCTCCCTTGTGAAAGGGCCTTGGCGCACGGCCGAGAAGTCATTCGCCCGAACGTCTGCATTGAGATATGCTTCGCGGGCCGGCATTCCATAGAATCCACCGCCGCGGGATGTCCATACATAGGGGCCCTTGCCACGAACGAACGGCCTCTGTTTCTGATGGAGTGATGTCTTCTCGGTCGGCGTGAAACATCTCTGATTTCACCGTTCCGATATTCATTCAACTCGTCGTAGGGGTCCCACGAACGGCTTCTAGAGCGCCTGGAGTCGGAGGATTCGCACGAAGAATATCTTGTGGACGAACGGTCCGACTCGGGCCGATAGAGTGAATCTGAATAATCATAATTATGTGAAGGGGAACGGCGACTGCGCGCGTTCCTGCGAGCGGGTGATCTGCGCGCCCGAACCCTTCGAGCTGGGGATCGACGAGAAGTACTTCCTCGATGGCGGATGATCCTTCGGGGCTCTCGCTCTCGTGAAGGGGCGAGTTTGGGGCGGAGGACGCTCCATGTCCCGCCCACGACGAGCGGGCATGGACCCTCTCTCGAGCCGAGATATCAGATTATCCCGGTCGGCTATGAGTTGATTTTTGGTTTGGAGTAACTGGAGAACGGCCTGGGTGACGTGTTCCGGCAATGGCTCCATGATCCCGGCCTCTGCCAGTTCGTTCGGGATCTGCGATTCGTTCGGGATCTCCTTGCCCGCCTGATGAAGGTTCCAAGAGATTGCCTCGCCCGCCTTGTCGAGGCACGCCCTCCGGTTCTGCTGCGGACGATTGACCGGTAGGACGTTTCTGCGTGTTTGCCCGCGTGTTTCTTTGCCCATCTTTGAAGTGGGGCGGCGCCGCTCTCATGTTGGTGCCAAATGATCGTACCTCGATCACCGAGCACTCCTTCGTCCGGTGGTGTTGGTGTGGATACCGGTCTTGAGCACACTCAAAGACACTCCGACGCTCTAGTCGAGGTGTGCTAACGGCGTGGTATCACGGGGTAGAATTACGTGCACGACGGTGTGGATGAAGGTGGTATTTATACCACCGAGGCGACCGGCCGTTGCGAGAAATGCGGCCGGTCGCCGAGGATTACGGAACAAGACACGGTCTTGGGCCGTTTTGTAGGGTTGGGCCGCTGGCCCATTGCTAACCACGCCTCCGTTTCCTTGCTAATACACCCCAGAACAGTATTTCATGTTTTTCAGAAATATTTCCAGCTCTTTGACATTATCACAGTTCTTGCCATAAAAATGCATCTTTTATAAAGTAGGCCAATAATAACCAGACTGTAATATCTTAGCTGCTGTTCTTGTGCTTCCAAAGTGTCCTCCATATGGTGCAGCATGGCAGTGCAGGAGCACTACTTGCTGTTCTTCTTCAGGAATGCACTTCCTCATTAACTGATCAGGGCACATTTTATAAAGGAATGGATCATCCCAATAGTATTGCTTAATTATGTGGAAGAATATTCTCTTTTGTTCATATGTTATGTTTACTGGTACACCTCTACTTGCAAGGAAATTGACAATATCAGCATACCATGGTGCAGCTGCATTTGATGCTCCTACATTACTTATAGCCAACGCAGGTGCACTATGTGCAGTGACTGTGATTGCTAATAACTTTTCATCTGGAAAACTTTCCTTGATCTCCTCTTCTTGTGTACTTGTTTGTTCACCTTCAAGTCTTGATAAATGGCCAGCTACTTGGTTCTCCACCACCTTCTTATCTCTAATTCCAAGAACAAATTCTTGAAGAAGGAGAAACCATCTTATTAACCTTGGCTTTGCATCTTTCTTTGAAATCAAATACTTAATGGAAGAATGATCAGTTTAAACAAATTACCTTAGTGCCAACTAAGTAGGATCTAAATTTTTCAAATGCAAATATCACTGCTAATAATTCTTTTTCTGTAACTGTATAGTTTACTTGAGCTTTAATTAATGTTTTGCTAGTTGCCTGAGCTTTTGTCAAAAAAAAATTAATGTTTTGCTAGCATAATAAATAGAATAAAAAACCTTATCATACATTTGCCGTAGGAGTGCTCCTACTGCAAAATCACTAGTATCACACATTAATTAAAATGGCTTGCTCCAATCTGGTGTTACAATCACTGGTGCTGTCACCAATGCTTTTTTAAGCTTTTGAAAAGCATCCATACAAGATTCAACAAAGTTGAATGGTACATCATGTTGCAGAAGCATACATAATGCTTTTGTAATTTTTGAAAAATCTTTGATAAATCTTCGATAGAAACCTGCATGGACTAAGAAGCTTCTAATACCCTTGACTGTTGTTGGTGGTGGCAGTTTCTCAATAAGCTCAATTTTGGCTTTATCTACCTCTAGACCTTTCATTGAGACTCTATGTCCTAACACAATGCCCTCTTACACCATTACATGGCACTTTTCTCAGTTTAATACTAAATTGGTTTCTTCACATCTTTTAAGAATTTGTTCCAAATTCGATAAACAAATTTGGAAGGTTTCTCCAAAGACTGATAAATCGTCCATAAAAACTTCCATTGAGTGTTCAATGAATTCTGAGAATATTGACATCATGCACCTTTGGAATGTTGCAGGTGCATTACATAATCCAAATGGCATTCTTCTAAAGGCAAAGGTTCCATAAGGGCATGTAAAGGTGGTCTTATGTTGATTTTTAGGTTCTATAGCTATTTGGTTATAACCTGAGTATCCATCTAAGAAACAATAAAACTCTTTCCTTGTTAACCGATCTAACACCTGGTCTACGAATGGTAAAGGAAAATGATCCTTTTTGGTAGCCTTATTGAGTTTCCTATAATCCACGCATATCCTCCAACCTATAATAGTTCTAGTTGGTATTAACTCATTCTTTTCATTGGCTATTACTATCACACCCCTTCCTTTGCTACACATTGTACAGGGCTTACCCTTGCAATGTCTGATATTGGGTATATGATGCCAGCATCTAGCCACTTAATGATTTCTTTCTTGACAACCTCTTTCATGATAGGATTTAGTCTTCTTTGGATTTCTATCCTATTCTTAGAGTTTTCCTCTTGAATGATCCTATGCATGCATATTGAAGGACTAATTCCCTTGATATCTGCCATTTTCCATCTGATTGCTTTTGTGTACTTCTTTAAGGTATTAATGAGATCATGCTCCTGCTTTGATGATAAGTCAGAAGCAATGATCACAGAAAGGGTCTCATTTTCCCATAAGAAAGCATAATTAAGATGTTTTGGCAACTCTTTCAATGCTAGCTTAGGAGGTTGTTCTATTGATGGTAACTTTTTATTGAGAGTTGGATCCTCAAGATTGAGAGGTTCATAAGTTCTAGCCCACACTTCCTTACAAGAGTTTTCTATTGGCAGATCTTCTTTTTCCAGTAATTCCTCATTTAGCATTGTAGGTGCATCAAGTGCATCTGCATTGACCAAATGATCATACTGTTTGTAAAATTGTGTTTCTACCAATTGATCTAGAGAGATTATGGATGAACATTCTTCCATATCCTCAGTAGGATACTTTAGAGCATTCATTATATTGAATTTCACCTCTTGATCATTCACTCTCATGGTTAGTTCTCCTTTTTGCACATCTATTAATGTTTTGCCAGTTGCTGAGAATGGTCTACCTAGGATAATGGGCACTTATTTGTTTGCACCAAAGTCAAGAATAACAAAAACTGCAGTGAATACAAATTTTCCAACCTTAACCTAGATGTCTTCTATAATCCCTTCTAAATAAGCTATGGATCTATCTGCTAATTGAAGTGTCACAGTTGTTGGCCTAGCAGTTCCAATTCCAAGCTGGTTGAATATAGATTTAGGCATCAAGTTGATACTTGCACATAAATCACATATATCACGACCAGTATATGATTTTCCAATTGAAAATGGAATTGTGAAACTTCCTGGATCCTTCAACTTCCAAGGGATCTTATTTTGCATAAGCAAACTACATTCTTTGGTCATAGCAACTGTCTCACATTCCCCTAATCTTTTTCTTTTGGTAAGCACATCTTTCATGAAGTGCTTCTACCACTACAAAAAAAGTACATCTGGCATTTGTTGAAGTGCTTCTACCACTACAAAAAGGGGCAATTTCCGAGGGACATTAGCGAGGGAAACATGCATCTCTCGTAAAAAATGAATTTACGACGGACTTAGCGAGGGAATAAGGGCCCTCTAGAAATTTACTAAATTGCTTATCCTCAAGAGCTTTTTTCAATCTTTGTGGATCCTAGGAGGAGGGTTCTCAGGTAGTAACTTAGGTAGTGGAATATGAACTTTCTCTGATGCAGGAGCATTAGATGCTTCTGCATTCCTTTATTTCCTTTTTGTTTTCATTTTTCTCTTTTTCTCCCTTCCCTTCACCTTCCTTCTCTCTAAGAGATCCTTACCATTTCTTAAAGAGATATCCTTCACATGTTCATTTACTTGTCTTTGGGAAGGAGTAGCTTTTGTATTCGAGGGTAAAGTACCCTGAGGTCTTTGATACAAAGCTTGGGCTAACTGACCTACCTGATTCTCTAAATTCTTAATTGAAGCATCTAGAGCTTGTCTAGCTTTTATTGCTTCTCCTATGAATGATTTGAGCATATTTTCTAAAGAGTTTTCATTGGTAGGTTGAGATGGTCTTTGCTAATTCTGAGATGGAAATCCTGGAGGTGTACTTGGTGCATCAACATTAGGTGCAGGTGCACTATTGTTGCTCCATCTAAAGTTTGGATGGTTTTTGCTACCAGGATTATAAGTGTTGGAATAAGGGTTGTTATTTCTATTATATCCTACAAAATTTACAGAGATAGGGTTGCTAGGACATTACTCATACAAGTGACCTCCCCCACAATATACACAACTAGTGGTACCTTGAGGTACTTGTTCTACAGTTGCTGCAGTGTTGTCTATTGATGCAGCTGCACTAAATGCAGTTGATTTGGGTGAAGTAAATTTTTTTATCAATTTAGCTAAAGAGGCTACTTGAGCAGATAGGGCTGAGACTTCACTAATTTCATGTACCCCTGATGGTTTCTTTTGGGCACACACTCTCTCAGTAGGCCAACTAGAGCTATTAGATGCAATTCTTTCAATCAATTCGCATGCTTCATTATATGACAGATTTAATAACACTCTCCTAGAAGATGCATCAAGCATTATTCTGATTTGAGGTTCTAAACCATTATAAAATGTTTCCATTTGAATAAGGTCAAGATGCATCAAGCATTATTCTGATTTGAGGTTCTAGACAATTATCAAAGCTAGGAAGAGATTGTCGAAGCAAGCGCCGTCGAAGTCGAAGGATTAGCAGTTATTAATTTGAATTTAAACATGTTAGCCGTTATAGGCAGTTACCTTTTTCTTCCTAGTATATATAGCTTTTCCTGAGAAGGAAAACAGGTCACAAACTCACATACAGAATTCTCACGCTCAACTTCCAAGTCACAGCGAAACGAGTAACAGAAAGATGTATGATCTTGTGTACCAATTTCTTACATTTCAATGCAATTTAATTATGTTTCTTTAAACATTTTCTGCATTCTACTTTATTTCTGTACATTCCTGCAAACTCCTTGATTTTCAAGGCATTTTAACAGTTTCAATCTTTCTGAAACTGACAGTTATCTTAAGAACGTAAGAACATTCAAACTATTTTGAAATAAAATTAACACAAAATGCTCCTCAAATTAACTGGTTGATCTCGCAAGTAACCAAATTGGAAACCAGCGGTTGTTTACCAAAAATCACAGTAAACAGTAGGTAAATCCACATCATTGGCACAATACCCTATAAATATGTCGTCCAATCATTGTATCAGGTACGCATTTATTGGCACAATACCCTATGTGGCAAATCCACCATCAAAAGTGATTCCAACGACTCGCCTCGACATTCAAAAGATCCATCTCGACTCGGTCCAGGTTCGATCATTTATACTCCTTTGGGTTCTAAACATTTTTTTATGTAAGAGGCCACCCATGTCTTGATATGTTTAGCTTTTGGAGTTAATTATAAAAAGTGGTTAGGGAATGCCCAAACATAATATGCATGTTCTGTTTGTATTGTTACCTCCTGAATTTACTGAATGCATTTGTTTAATTATCATTAAAAAGTGATTAGGCTAGAGCTCACTCTAAATATTGGAAGTTACAGCAATCAATGATATGGAAAAATAATTACTTATTTTCTTCCAAGTTGCACCTACTATTAAGAGTCAAAAGAGAGCAGATGAGTAACACAAATTGTTGATTCGATTTTTTTTTTATCTCAAAAAGATACTGTAAATAGTGCATAAGCTAGATGAGTTAGATAACTATAATAGTGTATAACTAGAAGAGTGAGATAATAGTTACTACTCAAAGAAGCCACATGATAGAGGTTACTTGTCCAACTTTATATAGGAAAATATCTCAGTAGTTCAAACTAGTCACAAAATTTCTTACTTTACAGTTGTTTTATAATTTGGTTTAGGTTGTTAACCAGTCAGATTCTATTTCAAGTGAAATCTCATCTCTTAACCACTGCAAATCTAAATAATAATAGTGTCATTTAAGATCCACTAATCCATTTGAAGAAGACTACATTACCTCATATAGATTAAATATTTGAGTTATTAACGAAAGTTATGTATCTGGTCAAAAATTTGAACGAGATCGTCAACTTTCGTTGACTAGTTTTTGTTTATATATTATGTAATAGAGGGGGTATTATTAGGAGTGTTCTCATCTAGGAGTCTGCTCTAAACTTTAGTGTCAACATTATTAAGAGACAAGCCAATGAAATTGCTCATAGTCTAACTCGGGAATAGATATCCCTTTTTGTGTCTACAAATGTATTTGACTTTAAATGTTAATAAGATAAGGTGATATTGTGTCATAAGTATAAATCAACTAATCAACCAAACAGCCCACAAGAAAATGAAAAATAAAAGAATTACTACTACATGAGATGGATGATATGTCATTTATTAGAAAATCAATGAGCGTGACAGAAAGTTTTCCATAAAGAACCAAAAGACCTGCCTCAGCTAGATACCTTGAGTCACGCCCAAATTAATCTATCAGCATAGAGTAAAATAAGAGATCTCTTCATTGCTTTTTCTCTTTTTCTCAATTTTTACCTTTACAGTTTTCCCAAAAATGGTAATTACAATTTAATGAAAAATCAAACTCAATAAAAGGGTTACTGTAGCCATTAAATTTTCATGATTCACCTAGTAATAATAATCCTACCAGTTACGAAATCTGAGTGGGAAAAATGATTGGTGGAGGCAGAGAGAGTTTTCTTTTTGGCAAAGGAAACAAATGTATGAAATGAAAACTACCTAATTGTTTTTGGGGATAAATAAATAAATAATAATTAAAGAAATGAAAGAAGCATGAAGCAAACATATTCCTTTTCATGGTCAGAAGTACAAGTTAATAAATAAATAAAAAAAACAGGTTGATCAACTTCCTATAAGATTTTTATTATAAATTGGATATTCTCTGCGTATAATTGCAGAGACTAATCCTTAAGATCACAATAAAAAGCAAAACTCTCCCTCAAGAGATTGAAGACTACTACATATTTAGGCTGGATTCGAACCCAAAAATCGTCCAAATACTTTTGGGTAACTTCCTATCAGAATATGATTTTGCTATTTAATTATAATTAATTAATATTCACAACTCACATTACAAGCAATGAATGAATGGTAGAACTGTTACATGTATTTGTTTGGAAGCTGAAACAGAGTCCACTAAAAACAGGCATGCTAACCAAATTCTTCTGCATAACTCCAAACCAGTAGGAAAGAGCATAACTCAAGAAGAAAAAAAAACACCCAAAAAAGCTCATAAATAATAATTTTCCACAGTAATTTGAAGTAGATTGCTTTTTAAGAGAAAAAAAACACTTCAAAAGTATCAAACACTTCACGCCAACATATAAGAAGGTAGAACACGATGAATCCCCCTTTACAGTAAACAAAGCACATTAACACTAATCCCAAAGAATAAATTACAGTTAGAATCTAAGAAAAGTTATAAAATTAATTTATTATTATTTTATAAAAATAAAAAGTATGAAGTAACCATATAGCTGAATTGGCGCAGCCAATCTTCAATTGTACTTAAACAAAAAAAAAAAGCCAAAACAGTGAACCAAAATTGTGTACCTTTGGATCATAACTTAACCAATTTTTTTTCTGAAAAAAAAAAAAAATAGTATCAAATTTTGAACCTTGAATGCCTAACGAGGTTTGGCAAATTCAGCATCGGAAACAGCAGAATTATCATCATCAGCATCATCATCCATGGGAGCAGGAAGGTTAAGATCTATGAAACTAACAGAATTCCGAACCTTAGTAGTTGTCGTTGTTGTTGTCGTCGTCATCGTAACCGTAGCAGTAGCGGTTGCGGCCGTAACGTTTGCCGTTGCTATTGAACCAATCACATGCGTTCTTTTGTGTCCACCAAGTGCTTGACCTGACCCAAATACCCTTAAACAAACTGGACACTCATGAATTTTCTTCACAACAACAACAGAGGAATCTTCATCGTTAGCGGAAAGACGAGCACTCCCGTGTCTATCTGGTTCCGGTTCTGATTCTTTAACTGTCTTGATCTTCTTGTGACTCGCCCTGTGTCCTCCCAATGCTTGGTACGACCTAAACACCTTGTTACACGTGTCACATTTGTACTTTCCTCGTACCCTCGTATTCCCCTTGTATGGTTTCACTTTCATGATCTCCTCGGATTCATCTTCAGTCTCTTCTTCATCTTCTTCTTCGTCGTATCCCTCTTCTTCATCATCATCATCGTGTTCTTCATGTGATCTATTATTCCACTTGTGATCTTGAGACATCATAATGAGACAAAAAGCGATGTCTTCTTCAGTGGTGGTATCAGAGTTAGAATTAGAACTAGCGGACTCGTTTGTTTTCCGAGAGCGTTTAGATCGTCGCCGAGTCGGATTCTTCGACGATTCAGTTTCACTTTCTCTATCCATGAGGATAACGGAACTGGCGTCGAAGAATTCCGAATCGGCGAACCGGAAATTCCTTTTCGGATTGTCTCTTAGGATGTAGGAAGATGATGAAGGAGAGGAAGCTGACTCGGCTTCGAAACTGAGTTGAATCGTTGGTGGTGGTGGTGGTGACTCGTTTGGTTTAGGAGGTATCGGTAGGTTCATCATGTGCGATCTCATGTGACCGCCCAACGCTTTTCCGTTAGCGAAGTTTCTGAAACAGAGTTTGCACTTGTGCTTCTCCATCGTCCAAACGGAGCAATAGAATAATAGAAAAGAGTGTTTTTTTTTATTTTTTATATTTTGCTGTTATTGTTATGTGAGAGGAGAGGTGAGTTTGTTTGCTTTGCGATATGCGAAACCACAAAAAGAAGTAGGTGTGACTTGGGATATATACAAGGTCACGTAAATCTCTTTTTTATTTTTATTTAATTTCTTTAAAATTGAAATTAAAATTTCAAATTTTAATTATGGAAAATTTTATTTATCTTTTATTTACAAAAATAAAAAGTTATGTATCTTTTTGAATGACCTAAGGTATGTTTGAGTTAAATTTTAATTGGATTGAGTATGATGGGTTGATATTAAAAGAAGGATTTAATTTATATCCATAGTTGATTGTACAAGATTTTTTACAACGTTGGCCAATTACAATATGACACGTCAAAAAAAATGTTTTACGACGACAGTGTATACCAATTAAAACCTTTAAAGAATCCAATTAAAAAAAACTAATTTGTGTTTCGTAATTATATTTTTAATGGAAGTTTAAAAGAATTGGTTTTCTTAAGAAGGTAAATTAAAATTATTTTTGTGTGTGTGAAATAAGGAGGTGTACAGTGTGATGGATTTAAACATTGATAATGTGGTTCAGAAACTAAATGTGTTAGGACAATCTCTTGCCGCAGCTTATGACGACGATGCCTTGTCTGTAGAAAAGAGGACACTGCTAAGTTTTGGAAGGATATTCGTATGAAAGAGAGTTTGTTGTATCAGAAGTCTAGTGCAACCTATCAGAAGTTTTGGAGGAGGTTAATTCAACGATTAAAAGACCTTTTGAGGAATGCTTTGAGGAACCTATTCAAGATAGGCCAACCCTTGTAAGAGGTTGGCTTCTTGGAATGGGTGTAATCTCTCTATGGGAGGAAGGGTAACTCTTATCTATTAAGTTTTAAATAGCATCACTCTCTCTATTTATTCTATTTCTATAAGGCCCCAAAAGTGGTGATTAATTCAATGATTAAGATCCAAAGGGAGTTTTTATGGGCCATTAACGATGAGGACAGAGGTATAAATTGGGTAGCTTCGAATAAGGTTTGCAAATCCAACGAGGAAGGTGACCTTGGTATTAAAAATCTTCAGTGTTTTAATACTACTCTCTTGGCAAAGTGGAAATGGAGTTTTTTGAATGATGGGGATGCTAGTTGGAGGGGAATCCTAACTTATAGATACAAAGACTTGTCCTCTATTTTTTTCAATGGATCTTTATCAGCGGATACAAGAATAGATTCTTTGTGGTAGTGTGATCTTCGTTGTGTGGACAATGGCGAGCTTTCAATAGGATGGTTTTAGGCTTGCGTTAGACGAGGATTGTGTGATGGTCCAGGTGTTGACTTTTAACATCACCATTGCGGAGATCGGTCTGTGAAAGTTGCTGATTTGGGCGACTGGTGCAACAATGTTTGCCAATGAAATACTCCTTGGACAATTCTGGACGACAATCAATTGGAGGAGGCCAGGATGTTGAGTTTGATATTGTAGGATGTTTTTATCACTTGTGATGGTGAGGACTCTTAAAACTAGACCTTAGACTCAAGCGAAGCCTTCACTGTCAAATCTTGCTACAAACATCTCACGAAAGATAGCGCTAAATAAGTTGAGAATAGCAGTGTGGTTTTTGATTTCAAGGCATTATGGAAGTCTACTATTCTATCAAAAATTTTGATCTTTTGGTTGGAGATTGTTCAAGGAGTCACTTTCATTTCATGATTTATTGCTTATGTGTCATGTTTTTTCAGGGTGTGCGTGAAGAGCTACATGATCTTTTCCTGGCTCGTTGTCTGGCAAGAAGTGGTTGGGCTAAGGTTAGTCTCTGGTTGGATGTGAAAATGCCAAACTCGATGAATATTGCTCAACATTTTATCGGTTTTTGTGAGGTGAGTTCAGGCAAAACAACTATGAAGGTTGAATACATGTTATGGTTCGCTACATGTTGGTGCATCTGGAAGGCTCAGAATGGTCTTTTGTTTAGGGGGAAGATCCATGTTCTGGACTGGGCTGAAGGACCACGAGAACTGGGCCAGGCCCAATACAACTTCCAGCGAGAGCGCGTTATCCGTTGAGACCACGGCTTCCTGCACTAAACAGCGCTCAACGGTCAGGATCCACCGCCCGGACCCGACGCTCATGACTCGTCACTCTCCTCTATAAATACGGGTCCTACCCCCATTTCCAGGTACGCTTTCATTCCTTGCAACACCCTGCTCACTCACAACTAACTTAGGCATCAGAGTGTCTGCAGGTACACCCCACTGACGTGGAACCTCAACTACCTCGGGCTGACTAAACTTAATCTTCAAAGACCGAGACCCATCGTCAAACAAAGCGGAGCAAAGACATCAACTACCCCGGATCAAGTATATTCCGAGATCTAGTACCGATCATTGGCGACCACTGTGGGAGCATAATCGCTGCTTCCATCCCGACGTACATTCCACCCAACTATCCGCAATGGAACTGACGGGTGGCGAGAGATTGCTCATCTTTCCACTGCCCCTCGCACCAAACCATTCCCCTCTAGGTAACCACTGTTCTTCTCCGACGATGACTACCTTCTCGGCTCACCAAATGAGCACATCCTGTTAATCATCTCGGCTTCCATCTCTGGTGTTGAGGTAAGGCTAATCCTCGTCGACCAGGGAAGCTCCACCGATTTCATCTTCCAAGACCTCCTTCCCACACTCTATTTATCCCTAAGTGACCTGAGTCCTTACTCCGGGGACGACTTCTCAGTCTTCGGGGAAGGACTGGCCCGACCTCTTGGCTACTACGACACGTTCATAACTCACGGGGAAAAGAAGCTTGCCCGAACTAACAATACCACCTTCCTGGTTGTGCACATGGTCTCTTCCTATCACTGTATCGTTGGAAGATCGACTCTAGCTAGACTCGGCGTCGTTGCATCAGCTGTCAACCTGAAGCTGAAGTTTCACTCCCTCGAAGGCGAGATCATAGGCATCCCAACCGATCTTGAAGCCGCGAAACAATGCCATTACCTCACCTTGAAAGGAACCCTGTGTAACACCCCCTTCTACATAAACTACTATTTAAATAATTTGGAAAATCAGAGTAGTTGAAAAACTTTTCGGTGCGACCACTCGAGGGTGTCACATTTAAAACCAAACACCTTAACATACTTCAAAACAATTACTTAAAATAAACTCCAGTTTAGAGGATACATAGCACCAAAATAATAGTCGGGAATAACATTACAGCTGTGGAAAAAATAACAACTTAAATAATAGTTCAAAAGTAAAAGACATAACAAATAAACATCCCCCCGGTGCTACGTATCAGAGCGACTCGACCATACTAGATGAAGGATCTCTAGTCACCTTGATCCACCGTCACTGCGAGTTCTTGAGCATACGAGGCAACACGGCGCGATAGGGTGAGTCTCAATGCATAGATAATAATAAATAAAGCGAGGAACACGAAAGCAGGCACACGAGAGAACAACAAATTTAAATACATTATTAAAACAAGATTACACCAAAAGCGATTACACTAACTACAGATCACACGAAAAAGATTACACCATTTGCAATCACACGAACATGTATGCAATGTATGCAATGCAACCCAAAACTCCACTTTGGGCATATGCATGTGGATCCATCACCAAAAATTGCCTTGTGGGCATTCACCAAACACCAAAATAATTTAGAGGCGAAGCTATTCCACCAAAATGCATATGATTTATGCGACGCCATTACTATGCACGAAAGCACCAAATCACCAAAAGAAAGCAATAATATACTCACCAATAGCCTTGTGGGCTCACCAACACCAAAGAAAGGTCATAGACCCCAACTCACCATTATTTAATCACCAATAATACACCACACCACAAATAGTACTTCTTTAGGGACTAAAAGATCACCAATAATTATTTTCACGCCAAATGACTAAAGTCAACACCGGGACTAAACCCACACCTAGGGACCGGTTTGACACCAAAAGAACCATTTTAACACCTAAGGACTAAATTGACACTTGGGGACCAATCAGGCACCTAGGGCTATTTTGAACCCACACTGAGACATGGCGCCAAGTTGCGCCTTGGTGCCAAGATTGGCGCCCATCCAGTGAACCACGCACACTAGCAACACCGGGCGCACTTGGGCAGCCAAATGGCGCCCCAGTATAACACACACACACACTTCACCTCGGCACACACTAAATTCACCTCGGCACACACTAAATGCACCTCGATACACTCTCACACACCTCGGCACCTCACCCCACTCACCTCGGCACCTCATCTCGCCACACTCACCTCGGTCACCAACCTCATTCACCTCGGCACATCACTCACACACTCACGTGCCACAGCCAAAATTGGCGCACCACACTCAACTCACGCACACACACACACCCTCGGCACACACTCACACAAACACGCGCCTGGCCACAATTGGCGCACCACACTCAAACACAGACACACACCTCGGCACCTCACCCCATTCACCTCGGCACCTCATCTCGACTCACTCACCTCGGTCACCAACCTCATTCACCTCGGCACATCACTCACACGACTCACGCGCCTGACCACAATTGGCGCACCACACTCAAACACAGACACACACCTCGGCACCTCACCCCATTCACCTAGGCACCTCACCACATCCACCTCGGCACCTCACCTCACCTCGCTCACCTAGGTCACCTCATCTCATTCACCGCGGCACCTCACCCCATCCACCTCGGCACCTCACCTCACCTCACTCACCTAGGTCACCTCATCTCAACCAAACAGCACCACAGGCGCCAAATTCTGCAGAATTGGCGCCCCCCCTCCTCCTATTTCCAGCACAACCCGAACCCAACCTTAAAACACCACACTTCTAAAATTTCTCCTATTCAACCAATCACCCAAACACCTATTAAGCGCCTACTTTCTCCTACTTAAATTATGTTAAATAAACATTTAATCACCCTATTACAATTGACACACACCAAGCCAATCAAGATTTATCAAGAAACATATTCACATGTACCACAACACTATATCATCATGAAAATCAATCATATATTTCACCAATCATTAATATACGTTACAAAATAGCCACTCAATTACTCCTAATTCCTAACTCCTATGTTTCAAGGCTTATAAATTATTAAATATGCTAGAGAGCCCCCATACCTTGTTAAAATAGAAGAAGAAGACTAAAGCTCTCAAGGACACCTCTCCAAGACACCAACAATCCACGTTTTTCCTCTCCTCTAAGAGCTCCACGAAACTCCTCTCCTTTCTCCTTGCCACTAGCCGCTCTCCTCTCTTCTCCTCTTTCCCACTTTCTAATTTTTGATCTTTTGCTTCTGGTGAGGGTTTCTCCTAAGACCCTAAAGCTTTTATTAATTGGGTTTGGGCCACTTAACTCCAATGGGCCCTAAATGCACACCCCCTAATTATTTTCTCACATCCTCCCTATTTTAATTAAATACTCTCTATTTATTTACTACACCCCACTCCTTACTTGAATTAATTTCCTTATATTTATTTTAAATAAGGCCAACTAAATTATCACTTAAATAAATTATCTAATTATTTACTTAATCATTTTTGGGGCGTTACACCCTGCGTCAGCTCCAAGAAATTTCTAAACCCCCACTCTCGGCTCTGGAGGTGAATCTCTCAGAGGTAGATGCCCGCTATGATCCTGACAATTCCGAGAATGAGTCCAACGACGAACTAGCAAAGGAACTCAAGAAGAAAACCAAGCGCCCCGAGCCAGATGATGAGTTCCTTGAAATCCCTCTGGGCGATGACCCCCAGAAAACAGTAAAGATAGGGGACTACCTCAACGATGCGGTAAGGGAAGATAGGTTTCCGCCTACTTTCCTTTTTGGACGCCTAATTTGATTATATCCAAATTGCGATGAATCCACCAGATCAAGAAAATACAACCTTCATGACCGATCAGGGAAATTACTGCTACAGGGTCATGCCATTCGGCCTGAAAAATGACGGGGACACATACCAGCACATGATGAACAAAGTTTTTCGACAACAGATCGGTAGGGTCGTCGAAGTCTACCTGGACGACTGGTGGTTGGAAAAACACATGTGCAAGTATACACAGTCCAAAAACAAGTAGTATAAAAAGATCGAACCCACAGAGATTGAAAAACTCACTTTTAAAATACAATATAAAGTAATAAAGTGTAAGGTAACTAAGTAACAAATAATATTGGAGTTTATGTGATCACAACTAAGTTAGATAAGAAAGCAAAGTATAAGTGTTGATAATGCAAATGAGAGAAGATAGTTGGAATGTCTTCATCAAGTAATTTACTTTTAAGTGTTTGATGCAGTATGTAATGCAGTTGCACTGAATGCTGTTGCATTAGTTATGTGCCTTTGAGTCACTTTTCTTCAGAGTTTCATTATAAGCTTCCTATGTCTAGGCATGCTAAATAGGTTCACTCTTGCCTTTGAAAGTACCCACAGTTTCACCCTATGGACTATACTATCCTATGTCTAGGACTTAGCATGGTTTTCACAAAGTTTCCTTTATGTAAAACACTCACCCATATTAGTTCTTGAGTTCTTAATTGTAAGCCATGTCTGCTCTTACAAATCTACTTATTTTAAGTGATCAATCATAAAATAAGTGTTGAAAACATTATCAAGCAAGAACTAACGTACAAACATACATACATGCATCATACTTACTTAAAAGCTCATTAAATGATTAGAACATTCCAACTAAGAGAGGTTTACTAACAATAGACATTGCAAGGTATATATAAACTGAATAGACCATGTTTATATAATTGAAATCACAAAAGATAAACAACAAGATAGAACTTACACAAGTTGAAGCCCTTTGTATGAATTCTCCTAGCAATGCACTAGCATTACTCCTTAGCACTATACAAACACTATGAAATCGAGTTAAGGAGGATTTGTTAATTCCTTCCTTTCCCTCTTATAAAATAGAAACTAACTATGTATATTGAAATTTTGATCTAACTTATGGATTGTGATATATTTCCAAATGAAGATGTGAGGTCCTTTTATAGCCTTCAAGAGAGGTGCTTCCTTCCTTCATGTTGAAGTAATCTTGAGTGGATTAGTTGTAGTTGCTTTTCAGAGGTTGATCTCCAAGTTGAAATCTTTGACTAAGTGTATAGGGAGGTCCAATGATGTGTGAACAAGTGTCCCTATGTTGATGACTCTTCAAAGCTATCCCTATGGCTATGTGTGAATGGTAGGCGCCTACTATATAAAGTGGTTCTGCTTTGGGGACCAAGCATGAGTCGACAATGCAAGTGGATGCACATGTAGCTAGTTGCTCATTCACCAAGTAGTCTGATTTGATGCGGGATCAATGCGGGAGCATTGATGCGAGCGCGCATTGATCACGAGGATCATGAAGCGCACTGCTGAACAAAAACATCAAAAATACCACAATATATCCAAAATAGCCTAATAACAACTATAACCATGCCAATCACTCAAGTTATCATATATCACACGAAATACTATATAAACTCTTTATCTTTACTTGAAAGATAGCAATTTACTAAGTTTAAACATATGAAATACTCTATATAAAATAGAGTTATCAACGACATGATGGTTAAAAGCAAGGGGGACGAAGGGCATGGCCGACCTTGAGGAAAGGGGTTGAATTCAAATGGACGCCGAAGTGTGAGAACGCTTTGTCCGAACTCAAGCAAATACTCTTAGAGCGACAAATACTGTTGAGGCCGGCGGAAGAGGAAACCCTATACCTTTACCTCGCCGTGGCCGAAGAGACCGTCAGCGCAGTCCTAATTCGGTAAACTGAAGACGGACAGCGGCCCGTATGGCCGAGTCCAGGTACCAAAAGATAGAAAAAGTAGGGCTGGTGTAACATCTCTAATTTCGTTAATTTCGAATTAAGAAATTATCGAATGTTTTACTATTCAAGTGAATAATAAGATACATTTTGGATATGAGTGTGTCTCGAAATTAAGGAGTATCGTTAAATTATAGGATTAAATAGCTTTATTGATTAAATGGTGTTAATTGAATGTGAGAGTTTTGGGGTAAAAATAGGATTAGTGAGATTTGTGAGCCAAGGGCATTTAGGCTTTACACCCAATTAGACCCTTGACCCACTTATACCCTTATAGTGAAAGTAAAAGAAAAATAAAGAAAAGTAAGGAACAGAGAAAAGAAAAGGAATAAGAGAGAAGGAATAAAGAGGAAATAAAAGGAAAGAAAAGAAGAAAGTATGAGAGGAAGAAAGCAGAGAGAAAAGCGAGGGGCAGGAGAGAAAGAGAAGAAGTGGCGAAGGAGAGAAAGAGTGAAGGGAGGAGATCTTCTCCAATTCAACACTAGGTAAGGGGCTTTTGGTACCAATCTCTCCCATTTTTCCTCATCTTTCTAATGATGTAATTTTTATCACCTAATTCCTACCCGTTTTTGTGTTGCCATTGTTGAAGCTTGGAGCTCAAATGGAGCTTTTTGGTGATTTTAAAATTTGTATTGAAGGTAGGAAGCTTAATAGGTAGTTTGGGGGCTGTGGGTGTCGATTTTATTGTGGATTCGAGTCGATTGAAGCCATAGAAGAAGGAAGGAGTTGTGGTTTCAGTTTTGGGGTTGATCTCGCGTTTTCGGAACGGTTGAACGTCACAAAGTTTTGGTATTTCGTGATATTCATCACGATAGGTGAGTTTTACTCACGTTTAGGGAATTTTAAAATGTTGTTTATGTGTTATGTTTGAACGGTTTTCGAAATTTGGAGTTTCGTGAATTTTCGAGTCAAAAACGCTATTTTGAGAAATTATGTTTGTTTGAAACTTAAAACGAAACCATAAAGATTTGATTGTTTAATTGTTATGTTTGAACTGGAATATGTGTATGTTGCAGGTGCGTGGTTGAATTAGGATCGAAATGTGGTTTGGAATCGATCGGAATACAAAACAGAACTGAATTGGGCACTAAGTTGAGAAGTTCCTATGTCCCCAATATCCAATGTTTCGTTTCGACGCTCCGTTCGGCTTCAAACTTCTTTCAAATCCTTTTCCTAACCACTCATATCTTATATGGATACTATTGTTATGTTTGAATATGGTTTTTGGTTGTGGAGTGCTGTGTTAGTTGAATTTACAAATCTTTTGGAAAACCAGTAAATTTTGTATATGTTAGGGAATTAATGATTTTTGAACAAAATTGATGTCTGGGTGGTTATCTGAGTAAATGTATTATTTTGGGATGTCCATATTTGGAGGAAGCTCTGCCGAATTTTGGTTAGAACTTTTTGATACATATCCAAAGTGGTTTTGAATTAAGCGGTTAATGTTATGAATATTTGGCAAGTAAAACTTAGAGTCTCGTGTGAGGACATATGTTTTGGAAAGTGAATTGAACAAAATGTTCCATTTCTTAATTTATAATTGGCTCGGGATGATTATCTTCATCTAAACCGGTCCACGTTTCACGATATATAAGAAATATCGAATTGAGGTGACGACCTCCATGCGTTTAGTACACTAGGAGAGGGAAGTCATGCGCCCTGGTCCTAGGCCCCCATGTTAAAATGAAAGCTATCCGCCTTTAAGAGTTGTACACTTATTTGCTATGTTGGGGTTCACCCATGCTTCCTTATGTGTTGTTGGTGATGTGCTAGAGTTGATAAAACTTTATTGTAATTCATTCTTGGATTACCATGTGATTCCGCAATTTATATAATTGAATTGCCAAAATATTCGGTAAGTACTAACTTGCTATGTTTATGTTATCATTGGCTCATCAGTGTGGCTAGGGGTCACGGTAAAGCTCACTGAGACAAGTTGTACGCAGAAAGCAGGGATAAGAGAAAAGTCAAGAAGCACGGGTAGTTGATGCTTGTGTGGAGGATGGATATGGAGCATTGATGCTTATGTTATTATGTTTTTTTGTTTCTTTGTAATGTATTGTATAACTTGACTTGATACAAGTTGTAAGTTATATTTCCGCTACTCTGGTATACTCTGATATGTAATGATATGTATAATTAGCGTTTAAGACGTGAAAATTTTTTAGGGTGTTACAGCTGGACTTCGTAGCACACCAGATCTTGGTAAGAACGGACCAACCCATCCATCAAGTACTACATTGTCCCGACATGGCAGACAGGATTATCAAGTGGGCAGTTAAGCTATCAGAATTCGACATCAAATATGAAGCTCGATCCGCCCTCAAAGCTCAAGTGCTAGCCGATTTCGTTGCTGAAATGACGTCGACCCCCTCTAGCTTCGCATCTTTACAATGGACGTTTCACGTCAATGGGTCCTCGAATCGAAGGGAAGTGGAGCCGGACTGATTCTAGAGAACTCGGAAGGACTAATGATAGAGGTCTCCCTCAGCTTCTCGTTCACCACCTTGAACAATCAGGTGGAATATGAGGCGTGCATCGCCAGACTAAAACTAGCCTTGGATTTTTGCGCAAAAACCTTCGAGCTGAACACTGACTCAATGTTAGTGGTTTCCCAAGTCCAAAAAGATTTCGTCGCAAAAGATCCCGTCTTGCAACGGTACTTGCCCCGGGTACGGGAGCTACTCCTCCAATTCGAACAGGCAGAACTAAAACACGTGCCTACGTCTGAGAATGCCCGGGCAGACGTCTTGTCAAAGTTAGCCAGCACTAAACCGACAGGCAATGTTCGAAGCATCATCCAAGAGAATCTGGCAAAGCCCCGCATTGACCTCACTCCCCACACAATTACTGACGTCCATGCTATAACTGAACAAGAAGAGTTGATACAACCCATCAAGAGCTACATCGAATATGGCCTCGAACCGTCTGATGCCAAAAAAGCTACTGCTATCCGCAAAAGAGAAACCTCTTTCACTGTGGTCGATGGCACATTGTTCAAACGAGGTTTCTCCTCCCCCTTGTTAAAATGTGTCGAAGGGGAGGAAGTCGAGTACATACACATAGAGATCCATGAAGGCATTTGTGGATAACACCTCGGAGCTCGAGCTCTACCGAAGAAAGCCTTCAGAGCCGGATACTTCTGGGAGATAATGGTGAAGGATGCCGCCGACATGGTCAAAAAGTTTGACACCTGCCAACGGTACGTCGACGTGCACAACGCTCCTCCAGTCATTCATGATAACCCGAGGCAGAGTTAAATATCTCATTGTAGCAGTCGATTACATTACCAAGTTGATCGAAGCCGAACCACTCTTACAGATAACTGCTAAAAATTGCATCAAATTCGTCAAAAAGAACATCTTGGCCAGGTTCGGCATTCCCGCTATCATCATCACGATAATGGAACACAGTTCGCCGACAGGGGATTCTGAAAATCCTTTACAGACCTGAACATAAAAAACCAATTCACCTCGATGGAACATCCTCACACCAACGGTCAGGCTGAGGCGACGAACCGTGTAATTCTTAAAGGGCTAAAGAAAAGGCTAAAAGGAGCTAAAGGGGCATGGCCTGACAAGCTACCATATGTCCTTTGGGCATACCGCACAATGCCACATTCTAGTACCGGCGAGACACCTTTCAGGCTGACATACGGAATTGAGGCCGTTATACCTGTTGAAGTCGGCGAATCCACCTGGAGAACCTTGTATCCACTCAACAAGGAGGAGAATGACAAGGACACCAGGGAAGAACTCGACCTAGTCCAAGAGGTCCGAGATAGGGCCTAGCTGGCCGAAGCCGTAGTCAAAGCTCGGATAGCACGACGCTACAATCAGAGGGTTATCATCAGAAACTCCAACGTTGGGGGATCTTGTTCTTAGGCGCGCCGACGTGGGGAACAAGAACGCTCGCGACAGCGGCTCCGGCGGGATGGCCCTACCGCATATTATCAAAAACCGGTGAGGGGCATATAAGCTAAAAGCGCTCTCCAAAGAGCCAATCCCAAGAAGCGTGGAGCATTTGCTAAGCTTAGAATATATTACAGTTGATTACACATCTATCTTCTCAATGTAACAAATCAAACTGTTTCCGCTATTGAATGAAATAAATTCTGTTTCAAATAACATTGTTTTTGACAAACAGGACATGCAGCGACATTGGCTCTCGACTCACTGCAACGTCCCTCTCACCCGAATCTGACATCGAGTTTCCCCTCGGCGGATGACGGTATGAGGCGAGCACTTCGAAGAAACTCCTTCTGACTCCGAGCTTAAATGCTCAGTCACGGAGTACGCCCCAGGTCCGCAGCAACCCTCAAGATCATCGCTTCGCGTAGCTCAGGCTCCTCTTTGGCTCGCCTTAAATGTCGAGACAAAGGACGGAGGGCGCGAACCAGCCTCCTCTTTGGCTTGCCTTGAATGTCAAGACAGAGACCGGAGGAAGAAGTCAAATGGCGATTTCGACCCATATTCCTACGAGCATTTGCCTACTCCCGAACTGCAACTTTAAATGTTCAAATTCGGGACCGAAGGAAGAAGTCCAGAGTGACTTCACCCCCTCTTGATTCCGAGCTTAAATGCTCTGTCAAGACTCAATTGATTTCGAGCTTAAATGTTCAAATTCGGGACCGAAGGAAGAAGTCCACAGCGACTTTACCCCCCTCTTGATTCCGAGCTTCAATGCTCAGTCAAGATTTACTTGATTCCGAGCTTAAATGGTCTGTCAACCTTTTTCAGGTCAACATGAGAGGCACCCTCAGAGTTCGCCCTTAGAGAGTTGTTCGAGATCCGAGACCTACAACACCACTAAAGTCTAAAGACAGACTCTTCCAATTCGAAAGTACGCGATCAAAGCTACACAGGCCGAGCTCATCCACTTCGGTCTAACCCGACTTAGGCGCCATTTTTTTGGGTAAATTGAAGGACCACGAGAACCGGGCAAGGCCCAATACAACTTCCCGCGAGAGCCCGTTATCCGTTGAGACTGCGGCTTCCCGCACTAAACAGCGCTCAACAGTCAGAATCCACCGCCCGGATCCGACGCTCATGACTCGGCACTCTCCTCTATAAATACGGGTCCTACCCCCCATTTCCAGGTACGCATTTCATTCCTTGCAATTCGCTGATCACTCACGAACTGACTTAGGCATCAAAGTGTCTGAAGGTACACCCCACCCGACGTGGAACCTCAACTACCTCAGCCGGACCGAACTCAATATTCAAAGACCGAGACCCATCGTCAAACAAAGCGAAGCGAAGACTTCAAATACCCTAGATTAGGCATATTCCGAGATCCAGTACCAAACAATCCCAATATTGATTCGATTGTGACCCGCATAAAATGTTTATCTTGGAGTTGATTTATTTACGGGGTAGACAGAGGTTCTAATTATTATCATTCTTCTTGGTAGAATAATGTCCTGCTTTGTATTAATAACTCCTAGTGCATTTTTGTCAAAAAAAACTCCAAGTGCTCCTATCAATGAATCTTTAAATATCAACACAGCAAAAATTTTTTTTGCTGTGTTGATATTTAAAGATAATTTCTTACGATGAAAAACTATGAATGCTTGGCTATTATTAGAATCAATTCTACTCACCAATTTTCTTTTTAAGAACACCAAATTCATTTTATTCACTACAAATTTATAACTCAAAAATTTATGTAACGCTGTTCAATTATTATTAATTTTTTTTTATGCTTTTGGAATTGAATTTGGACTCCTAAATAAGTAAATATGTTAACCAAAAAGACCTAACTTAAGCCTTTTCACTAAAACGCCACAATGAATTGAAGATTTTGAACTTCCATGTTTAATTTCCGGGGATGCCTTTTGTTCAATGTTTGGATATGGGTAGGATTTTGTTTTTATAAGAAAAAAAGGAAAGCATAAGAATCGGATTTTGAAACCGCCATATCTTGTTATATTCAAATCAGATTGGAAATATTTTTCTCATTTTTTAATTTCTTTTGAAAGGCCTTGTTTATAAATTAAACTATAAAGTTTAAGGAAGACAAATAAATTAAGGAAAGGGCATTTATAGAAATTCGCAAGTGGTTTTGCTAGCTGATTCGAGTAAAGGGGGAGAAAAACTGTCGGGTTTGTTGTAACGACGAAGCTGATTTTTTAATTATATTTTTATTTTAATATGTAGCATATTGACCTTATTAATAAAAAAAAACACCAAATACTACCTTGGTCCACTTTATAAAGAGTAAAATCATTTTTTAGATTTATTTAATAAATGATGTATCTAGTTTATCATATAGACCAGATACATCAATTACTGAATGAACTTAAAAAATAATTTTTTTCTTATAAAGTGGACTGAAGAGAGTTGTTCTCGGATAAAAGATGAATATATTAATTAGGAATCAGCTACATATGGAAGCCATGTTCATACAAGAGTAATAATGGTGTGTGTGTGTGTGTGTGTGTGTGTGTGTGTTTGTGTTTATCCGATGTCCCTCACCATATGTCGAGTTCTTCCTTATGTAGGCAAGGAGTCTCCAACTGCTATTGTCAGATTTTGGCTTCTCCCAGTCGGTTCTCCGACGTCTAGTTCGGCTATATGTTCAAGGTTGTGTGTCCTACGTTTGAGCTATGTGTCATCATGCCGAGCTCTAACTGGACATCTGTCCTGGTGAAGTGTCTTTAATGTCGGATATGCTTCCAACAGGTCGGGTCCAGGTTTTTTAGCGAAGAGCTTTCAATACAATGCATGGAGTTGGAGTGAGGGGATTTGAAGGACGACTATTACCGTTTTAGCTTTTCCTTCTTCTTTCTCTTTCTAAATGATTAGCTTGCCATTAATACCTGTTCGCTTAGAATGCGTGTTGAGGAGGAAATGGCTGGGTGTCCTTTTATTTGCCTTGGAATGTGTGCCTTTGTAGTGTTAATGTCCCATCAAAGTGCTGAAAGGACTTGGAGATTTGAAAGGTTTCAGGTCTCTTCACCTACCTCACGCTTCGGTGGGCGCGTACCAATGTGCCTTTGAGTGTTGTCTTTAAAAAGGAAAGTGTTATTGGAGAAGTGTCCACCATTTGATTTTCTCTGAAATTCTTCTTCTCACTTGCTGAAATTCCTCGAGTGTTGGTGTCTGCGTTTTCGTGCAACACTTCATCTACTCATCTTACCGAGGTATTTTCTCTTCTTCTTTTTATATTTCTTCTTCTTTACTCTCTTAGGATGGTAGAAATATGGGAGGTAGTTGAGAGTGGAAATGAGGTGACTGAGGTTCCTAAGCGTTTCAAGTTATTTTAGAAGAAACCTGGGGACCTTGGGGAAAAAATAAAGGAGCATTGGAGCTGCCTCAAGTCCCGCATTTCCCAGGTCATAAACCCATCATATTTTAGCTCTTCGGACTCTGATTCCTCGGAGGACGAAGATGTTGACCAACCCCCTTCTATTTTTCGAGTGGCTCAGATTTTCTTCAATTCTACCGTGGGTATTCCTTCTTCCTCTTCTAGTGGGGTTAGATTGTTCATGGCTTCCGAGCAGAACGTTGAGAACATACCCAACTTCGAGGCTCGCCACTACTTTACCCTGATGTTGACCCCTGAATCCTTGACAAAATTTTGTTCAAAAAATAAGCCGTCCTCGACGGGAGATGAAGAGGACTTGATTGCTGAGTGTTGTAGAAAGGGGGCACATGCGTATGATGCGTCCGTGAGGAGTGAGGGAGGAAACTACATATATGTATACCTGTTTGTTTGAGGATTTGAAGGTCAAAATGCCTTTTACTCCCTTTGAAAACCGATTTTTAGCCGCTCTTAATTTGTAGCACCAACACAGCTTCATCTGAATAGTTGGGGCTTCATGTAGGGGTACAAAAGTAGGAATATTCTTTTAATTTTTTCAGACCAAAGGAGAAGAATTGGGTAAGTGGATATCCTTCAGTAATCATGCAAGCCGACCATTATTGACTTCCTTCATTACCTCTTATAAGGACTTTAAGGTTAAATTTTTCCGAGTTCAAGAGACTCATTCTTACCCCAAGCTCCTTGTCAATGCGAAAGGGGCTCCTCACTTTCCCTTGTATTGGCAAATCATGGTTTTTGCCGTTACTGGTGTTGTTGAGGATGAATTGTACCCAGAATACAAGGAGGATATTGAGTTTTTGTCCATTTTGTATCCCATGAGTTGTAAGGATCTCATCGGTTTGGAGGGTGATGAAGAAGGCCTTCAACACTATTTAAGTAATTAATAACCTGCTCCTTCTGTATCTCTTCTTATTTATAGGCATCACTGACCTTTATTTTTGTTTCTTTTCAGGTCGAATGGGTTTTAACGAGAAAGGCATGAAGAACTACATCAAAAAAGCTCAAGAGAGGCTTGCAAGGGAAAAGTTGGTTGCCAAAGCCCGAGCTGATGAGATAGCCGAGGAGGGAGATTCCGAGAACGACTTGGTGAAAACTATGAAGAGCATTGGAAGTGTTTCACTGGAGGGACGTCGTAACTGGGTCTTGAGCTCAACATAAGAGTTGTAGGCTCTCCTTTTATCTTTCCAACGCATATTCACATGTCTCGATCTGACTACCGGAGTGTGAGTTATGACTTTTTGAGTGGATCTTATCTTGAGCGTGCGATCTTGAGTGGGTTGGGCCTATTTCTTCGTAGATGGTGATCTGCATCTCGATTATAGCCCTGCATTTATTGGGGTTGGCCTCTATGCCGTGTTCCATAAGGTATAAACCAACGGACTTTCCCGCTTGGATGCCGTGTTCCATAAGCTCTTTGGCCAGGGTGTTATTCCCTTCTGCATCCCCATTATTAGGGTCATACTGGGCATCTAAGTCTTCCAGGTTCACTTTGGCTTTGATACTCTGGGCTTCTTCCTTCTTGCTTGGCTTTTCCGCCGCCTCAGAATCATTTTGGGATTTCAAACTCATGAAATGGCACATGAGAGCTGCCTCTTAGTCGGGTTGGAGAGCTACAACCCGATCGTCCAAGTTGTAGAAATTCATTTTCTAGTAGATGTTACTGCTTCGAGCTTGCCTAGTGTCGGCCTCCCAATGATGCGTTCGTAAACAGATTTACATGGGAAGACTAGGAAGGGCATCTTCACGGTCTGGCACATGGGATTCTCCTCCTCAAGATTTCTATGAGTGACCATCAATTCAATGTACCCAGCGGGCTAGTTGCTCTATCGTCTCCTTTGGAGGTGTTATCAACTTCGGAGTGCGCCTCGTGGAGGCAGGGGGTCTTTGTGAGAGCCTTGTGGCTCGTCCCCGCCTTTCTTGACATACTGC
Source organism: Oxytropis ochrocephala (assembly GCA_020916435.1). Taxonomy (NCBI): domain Eukaryota; kingdom Viridiplantae; phylum Streptophyta; class Magnoliopsida; order Fabales; family Fabaceae; genus Oxytropis; species Oxytropis ochrocephala. Next base: position 34,972,811 of record CM037094.1, on the reverse strand, counting down.
TAGAGTTTTCCTTTTCTAATCAGCTCTACGATGTCATTTTTAAAGAACGACAACTGTTGGTGTCAAGACCATGGCTCTAGTGGTAGTGGAAGTACTTCTCAGTAGTTCTTTGGTATTTCCTTAGCACCAGGGGTTCTGGACTTTCGATATTCTTTAATTCTGTGTTTGCACATTCTGGTAGGATCTTTGCCTGGGAGGTACTCAGGGGGTGAGCTCATCGAAACGACGAAGTCAGGGTTCCCGTTGTGATATCCCTGCGTCCCTATTGGGACGAGACTCCCTAGTTTCTGTTTCTGTTTCCAGTCCATTCTTAACTTCTTCTAAGTTGGCCAAGTCGTCTGATAACTCTATTTTATATAGAGTATTTCATATGTTTAAACTTAGTAAATTGCTCTCTTTCAAGTAATAATAAAAAGTTTATATAGTATTTTATGTGATATACGATAACTTGAGTGATTTGAATGGTTATAGTTGTTATTAGGCCATTTTGGATATATTGTGGTATGTTTGATGTTTTTTGTTCAGTGCAGTCTACAGATGCTTTCTGCATCAATGCTCCTGCATTGATCCTGCATCAAATCTGCACTACTTGATGAATGAGCAGCTAGCTACATGTGCATCCACTTGCAAATGTTGACCTCATGCTTGGTCCCCTAAAGCAGAACCACTTTATATAGTAGGTGCCTACCATTCACACATAGACATAAGGATAGCTTTGAAGAGTCATCAACATAGGGACACATGTTCATACATCATTGGACCTCCCTATACACTTAGTCAAAGATTTCAACTTGGGATAAACCTCTGAAAAGCAACTACAGCTATAATCCACTCAAGATTACTTCAACATGAAGGAAGGAAGCACCTCTCTTGAAGGCTATGAAAGGACATCACATCTTCATTTGGAAATATATCACAATCCATAAGTTAGATCAAAATTTCAATATACATAGTTAGTTTCTATTTTATAAGAGGGAAATGAAGGAATTAACAAATCCTCCTTAACTCGATTTCATAGTGTTTGGATAGTGCTAAGGAGTAATGCTAGTGCATTACAAGGAGAATTCATACAAAGGGCTTCAACTTGTGTAATTTCTATCTTGTTGTTTCTCTTTTGTGATTTCAATTATATAAACATGGTCTATTCAGTTTATATATACCTTGCAATGTCTATTGTTAGCTAATTCTTTCTTAGTTGGAATGTTCTAATCATTTAATAAGCTTTTAAGTAAGTATGATGCATGTATGTATGTTTGTACTTTAGTTCTTGCTTGATAATATTTTCAACACTTATTTTGGGGATTGATCAACTTAGAATAAGTAAATTTGTAAGAGCAGACATGGCTTACAATTAAGAACTCAAGAACTAATATGGGTGAGTGTTTTACATAAAGGAAACTTTGTGAAAACCATGCTAAGTCCTAGACATAGGATAGTATAGTCCATAGGGTGAAACTGTGGGTACTTTCAAAGGCAAGAGTGAACTTATTTAAAGCATGCCTAGACATAGGAGCTTATAATGAAACTCTGAAGAAAACTGACTGAAAGGCACATAACTAATGCAACAACATTTAGTGCAGCTGCATCATATACTGCATCAAACACTTAAAAGTAAATTACTTGATGAAGACACTCCAACTAACTTCTCTCATATGCATTATCAACACTTATACTTTGCTTTCTTTCTAACTTAGTTGTGATCACATAAACTCCAATATTATTTGTTACTTAGTTACCTTACACTTTATTACTTTATATTGTATTTTAAAAGTGAGTTTTTCAATCTCTGTGGGTTCGATCTTTTTATACTACTTGTTTTTGGGTTTGTGTATACTTGCACATGTGTTTTCCAACCACCAAGTTTTTGGCGCCGTTTAGGGGATTGAAGTAAATTCTTTTTAAAATTACGATATCTGATAATTTAGTGTTGTATATAATTCTGGTATTTGTAGTTTCTGTCATACAGAAGGACATGGTGCTTAGTATATGTACAGAACCAGAAACAGAACACCAGAATATAGCTTAGATCCAGAAATAGAAAGAAGATTCAGGAGATTGCTAAGACTCCAAAAGCAGAATCAACAAGCTTGCAACATGTCTTTCGGTGAAGAACAAAGCTCAAGGCCACACTCGGTGAGAGGAGGCCACAGTTCCTGACATGCTCTTGAAAGAAGTTCATAGAAAAATCTCATCCACATGGATCACATAGGTATGATTAATGATAGAGATAGACTTATGAGGGATTATGCTCAATTTGATCATCAAAACATGCAAACTAGCATATCTAGACCTCATATTGATGCCATGCATTTTGAATTTAAGCCTATGATGTTTCAAATGCTTCAAACTATTGGTCAATTTGGAGGATCTCCTCATGAAGATCCTCATTTGCATTTAAGGCAATTTCTAGAAGTATGTAGTAATTTTATCATACCTGGTGTTAGTGAAGATGCATTTAGATTTAGGTTATTTCCTTATTCCTTGAAAGATAGAGCTAAGGCTTGGCTAAATTCTTTAGAACCTAACTCTATCCCTTCATGGAATGAAATGGCTGAAAATTTTTTAGGAAAATATTTCCCACCTATAAAAAATGCCAGAATGAGAACTGATATTACTTCTTTTAGACAAAAAGAGTTTGAATCTTTATTTGAAGCATGGGAAAGATGGAAGGAACTTTTGAGAAAATGCCCTCATCATGGTTTACCTGTTATTATTCAAATGGAAACATTTTATAATGGTTTAGAACTTCAAACCAGAATAATGCTTGATGCATCATCTGGTGGTGTGTTATTAAATTTGTCATACAATGAAGCATGTGAATTAATTGATAGAATAGCAGCTAATAGCTCTAGTTGGCCTATTGAGAGGGTAAGTGCCCAAAAGAAACCATCAGGGGTACATGAAGTTAATGATATATACGCCTATCTCTGCTCAGTAGCCACTCTATCTAATTTAATGAAAAACTTCATACAGCAATGCTCTCGCATCTAATGCAGTGCATCACCGAACAACAACTTTATGCTTGACGATGAACCCGTACCTCCGGGCACACCTAGTTGTGTGTCTTGTGGAGGAGGTCACTTGTATGAGGAGTGTTCTAGCAACCCTATCTCTGTAAATTATGTAGGTTATAATAAGAATAACAACCCTTATTCCAACACTTATAATCCTGGGTGGAAAGATCACACAAATTTTAGATGGAGCAACAATAGTGCACCTGCACCTAGAACTGCACCAACTACACCACGAGATTTCCATTTCGAGAATAACCAAAGAAACTCTCAACCTACCACTGAGAATTCTCTAGAATCCATGCTTAAAGCATTCATAGGTGAATCTAGAACTGCTAGACAAACCCAAGATGCTTCCATTAAGAACTTAGAGAATCAAGTTGGTCAACTAGCCACAACTCTGCATCAAAGGCCACAAGGTGCCTTTCCTTCAAATACAGAAGCTACTCCTTCCCAAAACCAAGTAAAGGAGCAAGTTAAGGCTATTTCTTTGAGAAGTGGTAAGGATCTTGTAGAGTTAAAAGAGAAGGAAAGCGTAGAAAAGGGAGAAAAAGCCAAAAATCAAAAAGATACCAATGCAGAACCATCTAATGCTCCTGCATCACAAGAAGTTCAAGTTCCAATACCTAAGTTAGTACCTGAATACCCTCCTACTCCTTATCCTCAAAGACTGAAAAAAGCACATGAGGAGAAACAGTTTGGTAAATTCTTAGAGGTACTAAAGCAATTACACATCAATGTTCCCTTAGTAGAAGCACTCCAACAAATGTCAAACTATGCAAAATTTATGAAGGATGTGCTTACTAAGAGAAGAAAGATTAGAGAGTTTGAAAGCAGATTGCCATGACATAAGATTGTAGTTTGCTTATGCAAAATAAGATTCCTAGGAAATTGAAGGATCGGGTAGTTTTAAAATTCCATTTTCTATAGGAAAATCCTATCTTTGGTAAAAAGCTTTATGTGATTTAGGTGCAAGCATCAACTTGATGCCTAAATCTATTTTTGACCAGTTAGAAATTGCAAATACAAAACCAACCAACTGTGACACTTCAATTAGGTGACGGATCAATAGCTTTGTCTGAAGGTATCATAGAAGACATCCTAGTCAAGGTAGATAAATTTGTATTCCACTGTAGATTTTGTTATCCTTGACTTTGATGCGAGATAAGGAAGTGCCTATTATCAGGGGTAGACCATTCTTAGCAAGCTGGTAAAACCATAATTGATGTGCGAGAAGGTGAACTCACTATGAGTGAATGATCAAGAGATAAAATTCAATGTAATGAATGCTATGAAGTATCTGCGAGAGAATCTGAGAAGAGTGTTCATCCTTAGTTTCTCTAGATCGGTTGGTAGAAAAACAGTTTTACAAGCAGTATGATCACTTAGCCAATGCAGATGCATTAGATGCAGCATCATTGCTAGATGATGAAATACTAGAAAAAGAAAATCTGCCAATAGAAAACTCTTGTAAGAAAGTATGGGCTAGAACTTATGAACCACTCAATCTTGAGGATCCAATTCTCAAGAAGAACTTACCCTCAATAGAACAACCTCCTAAGTTAGAATTGAAGATACTGCCTGAACACCTTAAGTATGCCTTCTTAGGAACAAATGAGACTTTACTGTTATTGTATACGATTTAACATCAAAGCAGGAGAGTGATCTCATTAGTACTCTAAAGAAGCATACAAAGCTATAGGTTGACAAATGGCGGATATCAAAGGAATTAGTCCTTACATATGCATGCATAGAGTCATTTTGGAAGCAAATTCCAAAAATAGCATAGAGAGTCAAAGAAGACTAAATCCTATTATGAAAGAGGTTGTGAAAAAGGAAATCATTAAGTGGCTAGATCTTTGGAATCATATACCCCATGTCGAGCGGTGCTTGGGTAAGCCTGTCCAATGTGTACCAAAGAAAGGGTGTGTGATAATAGCCAATGAAAAGAATGAGTTGATAGCAACTAGAGCATCACGGGTGGAGAATGCAGTATGGATTACTGAAAAACTCAACAAAGCTACCAAAAAGGATCACTTTCCTTTACCATTCATAGACCAAATGTTAGATAGACTAGCGGGGAAAGAATTTTATTTTTTCCTAGATGGCTACTCAGGCTATAATCAAATAGCCATTGAGCCTAAGGATTAACACAAAACCACCTTTACATGCCCTTATGGAACCTTTGCTTTTAGAAGGATGCCATTTGGCTATGTAATGCACCTGCTACATTCCAAAGATGCATGATGTCTATATTCTCAGATTTCATTGATCAATCAATGGAAGCATTCATGGATGATTTCTCTATCTTTGGAGAAACATTTCAAGTTTGCTTGGAAAACTTGGAACAAATTCTCAAGAGATGTGAAGAAACAAATTTAGTATTAAACTGGGAAAAATGCCATTTCATGGTACAAGAGGGCATTGTGCTAGGACATAGAATTTCAAAGAAAGGTCTAGAGGTAGACAAAGCTAAGGTTGATGTCATTGAGAATCTACCACCACCAAATACAGTTAAAGGTATCAGGAGCTTCTTAGGCCATGCTGGTTTCTATAGAAGGTTCATCAAAGATTTTTCAAAAATCTCAAAACCATTATGTATGGTTTTGCAACATGATGTAGCATTCAATTTTGATGACTCTTGTATAGAAGCTTTTGAAAAGCTTAAAAAGGCATTGGTGACTACACCAGTGATAGTAACACCAGATTGGAGCAGGCCATTTGAATTAATGTGTGATGCTAGTGATTTTGCAGTAGGAGCAGTCTTGGGGCAAAGGTATGACGAGGTTTTTCATTCCATTTATTATGCTAGCAAAACATTAATTGAAGCTCAAGTGAACTACCACGATCACTAAAAAGAATTATTAAATTGTGGTATTTGCATTTGAAAAATTTAGATCTTACTTAGTTGGCACTAAAATTATTGTCTATACTGATCACTCTGCCATTAAGTATCTAATTTCAAAGAAAGATGCAAAACCAAGGCTGATAAGGAGAATTATACTTCTACAAGAATTTGATCTTGAAATTAGAGACAAGAAAGGAGTAGAAAATCAAGTAGCAGACCATTTATCAAGGATTGAAGGAGAATCACTTGGTACACAAGGAGAAGAAATCAAGGAGAGCTTTCCAGATGAAAAACTATTGGCAATCACAGTCAATGCAAAACATGAAACTGCATTTGCTATAAGCAATGCAGGAGCATCAAATGCATCTGCACCATGGTTTGCTGATATTGTAAATTTCCTTGCAAGAAAAGTAGTACCAATGAATAAGACATATCAACAAAGGAGAAGATTCTTCCACATAGTCAAGCAATACTATTGGGATGATCCATTCCTTTACAAGATGTGCCCTGATCAATTAATGAGAAATGCATCCTGAAGAGGAGCAACAAGCGATTATGCATTGCCATTACGCACCTTATGGAGGACACTTTGGAAGCACTAGAGCAATGACTAAGGTATTCTGATCAGGTTATTTTTGGCCTACTTTATTTAAAGATGCTTATTTTATGGTCAAATCTTTGTGATAAATGTCAAGCAATGGGAAATATCTCGATAAGCATGAAATGCCTAGAACCAATATTTTAGAAATTGAATTATTTGATGTTTGGGGCATGGATTTCATGGGACCTTTTCCCCCTCTTTTGGCAATTTATATATCTTAGTAGCTGTTGATTATGTGTCCAAATGGGTAGAAGCGATAGCATTACCTAACAATGATGCTAAATCGGTGAGTAAGTTTCTTCAAAGAAATATATTCACTAGATTTGGAACTCTGAAACTATCATTAATGATGAAGGTTCACGATTTTGCAATAAGATCATAGAAAACCTTCTAGCTAAGTATGGAGTTAAACATAAGATAGCTCTGACTTACCATCCTCAAACTAGTGGACAAGCGAGAATTATCCAATAGGAAATTAAGAGAATGCTAGAAAAATGGTGAGTCCAAATAGAAAAGATTGGTCTTTACATTTGGATGATGCCTTGTGAGCATATGGAAAAGCATGCCATTTACACATGGAATTGGAAAACAAATCCTATTGGGCTATCAAGAAGCTCAATTTCAACCTAAACAAGGCGGTAAGAAGAGAATGATAGAGCTTGATGAGCTAGAAGAAATTAGGCAAACCTCTTGTATGAGAATCTTGAAATCTACAAAGCTAAAACTAAGGCATGGCATGACAAGAAAATTCACGAGAGAAGGCGAGAGAAGGAGGACTAGTTACGCTATACAACTCTAGGTTGAAGCTATTTCTGGTAAACTAAGATCAAGGTGGTCGGGACCATTCAAGTTGATAAAGGTTTATCCACATGGAGCGATTGATTTATTAGATAAAACATCAAATCTTTTCTTGAAAGTGAATGGTCAAAGAGTTAAAATCTACTATGATGAACATGTGGTGAGAGACAAAACCACCACCCATTTGCAAAATCTCTAAGCAAAAAGAGGTAGTCAGGCTAACAAGACTCTTAAAACAAGAGCTCAATGGGAGGCAACCCATCATTTTTTAAGTATTTTTGTGCAATTTTATGTTTTTAGTTGTTTTGCAAATCACGAGGATACCAATCTGTTTGCATCAAGTGCACCTGCATTGCAGAAGAAATTGCCCTGCATCAAAAATCTCAAAAATTTGAAGAATGCAATTAAGTGTTAGTCTTAAGGCATCAGGAAGATCAAAGGAAAGTTAAGCAAGATTAATGATGTGTTAGTAGCCAAAGATGACACATGGCATGATGCATGCGCAACACGCAAGGCATAACGGCTACCTACAAACTCCACCTCCTTCTTCCTGAAACATAAAGCCTTAATCTTATTACCGTTACCCCTTCTTCGCAAAACCTCACAAATTTCTCTCACTCTAAGAACAGTTACTCCTCACAATCTCATCTCCATTTTTCAATCAAAAACAATCAAAGGCCAAGAAATTGAACAATCAAAATGGTGAAGAAGCAATCGACCTGAGAAATCATCAAGCAAGCAAACCAAAACTCCCCAAAAAGAAGAAAGTCATGCATGCGGGATCATCATCAAGCAAGAAAGGCAAAGCCAAAGAATCAACATCAAGAACCAGGTGATAATGCTCATTTCTACGGAAAATGCATCTACTACCCGAGAGAGGGTATGATTTGAAGAAGGCTAGCCCATCATTCATGTCAACAGTGGCCAATCTCAATTGGGATCACTTCGTTCTACCAAGAGGAGGCTACATTGAAGATTTGGTGCGAGAATTCTATGCTGGTATCACACCACAAGAAGGAACAGAGCATTCTTACACTTCCATGGTGAGAGGTAAACTTGTGCACTTTCATGCAAAGAAATTAAATGAACATTATATGCTGAAATATAATGGGGTTGAATTTGAAAACAAAGTGGCCAAGGCCTTTAAGAAAGAAATGGAAGAAGTGAGAAGTAGAATAGCAATACCAGGATCTGTTTAGGAAAAATTCACACCAAATGAAATCAAGCTTAGGAGCAATTACTTGATTGATGCATTAGGAAATTGGCATCTATTTGTAGCAACTTCAGTGCACCCACATCACACACATATGCAATGACCAAAGAGAGATTGATCTTGCTAGATACAATTCTCTCAGAAAATGTTGATATAGGTAGATTGATAGCTAGAGAAATTCTTGCATGCTCAACAAAATCAAAGGATTTATGTTTTCCACTTGTCTTATTCTTGAGTTGTGTATGAAAGAAGTGTTCTATAGCTTCTAATGAACAAAGAAAATTCCCACACAGTAATCCCGAATCTTTGAAATGAAAGAGAGACTGAGAAATGTAAGAGGCTCTGCACCTGTAATGCAAGAGCATCACATGCAGAAGCAAATTGCAGTCTGGAAATTTTTGAATGACCAACATGATTGGCTTCAATTAGTTTTTGATAAGATAATTGATCTTGTGGGCCAAGTTAATGCCCCTGAATTTCCAAGTTGGGTACTCAAGACTGAAGGAGAAGAAGAGGAAGACAAAGAGGCTGAAGAAGAAGAGAAAGGAAAGGAGAAGGAGGAAGAACCTAGCACTAAGAAAAAAGTAACTAGGAAGCAAACAAAAGGAAAGAAGAAGGTAGTGATAGAACCTGAAATTGAAGAAATGTTTGATTCTGATAGTGAGGATGAGGAACTAGAAAAAGAAATGGATAAGGAAGTTGAAGAAGAGGAAGAAGAGGGTGATAATGAAATTGATGAAGAAGAGGAGGAGCATGCTAGAGGCGTGATTCTAGAAGAGATAGCTAGACAGAAATATGCCAAACAAACACCACAAGCCCAACAAGAAACAACTCAAACTCCACCTATCACATCACCAATTATCAAGTCACCAATCATCTCACCAAACCAAGAATCATCTTCCATCCCAAAATCACCATTACCCTCCCTCAATGATCCACCAGTCCTATCACCACCACAAACAACCCCTCCACCACCCTCTCCAAGGAATGAACCTGAGAAAACACCTAACACAGAACAAACCATCTCTAAGCCTAGCCTGCGGACGAAGCGAAAGCGAGAACAACAAGTACCTTCTGACCCAAGCAACATTACTACTAATGTTATTTCTGCTCTTGAGAAAGAATTTGTGCGGGAAAGAGAAGAAGAAGGACTTGACAAAGAAGACAGAGGAGAAGAATCATCTGCAAAGGAGCTTGTAGCTCAAAGCGAAGAGAAGCGGTGATGCTCTGCATCACGTGATCTTTGCATCACGGCGAGCAACACCACGACATGATGAGGCAACAATCAAGCTTTGCGGAACAAATGGCTCAACGAAGAGAGATGCTTTGCACAACACACGAAGTTCTTCAAGAAACTGCGGCGAGGCAAGCAAAATTGACACCTAAGAGGAAGCAACTTGATGCGATCGGAGGCGATGCACTGCGCCGGGTGCAAAAACAATTCTGAAACTACACGGAGGAAGGAGGTGCATCTGCACCTCTGGAAGAAACACCAACCAAGCAACCCAAGAGAAGAAGCGGAAGGTGAAACACACTACTCCTGCGGGCGAGCACGAGAACCGGGAGTGGAGCCAAGAAATGAGTATCATTTACAAGTTTTCACATACTCTTTGCTATAGCTTGTGTTATTTACATTTTAAAAACTATTTCCTGGTTTGTTTTTAATCCTCTCCCTATTTTGAACAAATTTGGTTTGTATTTTACGAACAAATTAGCGATGTGGACAACTTGCTTTACCCTTAAGTTTGGGGGGATTTATCTTGCATGTTATGTTATATATATATCTGTTTTATCTAGTAAATATATATGTTTTAAGTAGTTTATATTTTTATATTAGATGTACTTAACAAAGTAGTATCTAAATATTTTAGTAGAAATAGATCGAGTTTTTCAAAAATATGGTGAAAACCCTATGGATGGAATTTTAATGATGAAAAGAGAAAAAAAGCCTTATTTCTTAGAAAATAACCAAAATTATTTTTACTTCAACACTTCAAAACGAGTTTGTGAAAAGAACCTTGCTATTTAAAACATCAATCGATGCAAGGGAATTTTTGGTAAGCTTAGGTCAAAACAAAGCTTTACTAAAAGATATATAGAAGAGCTTAAAGAATTAAGTTTGGGGTGTTTTATGAAAACAAAGGCTGAATTTGAAAAGTATAAAGAGTAAACAATGCACAAAAAGAATACAAAAATGTGGACAAAAGATCAAAGATCAAAAGCCATATTATCTGAATCATTTGAAACTATACACATGCTAAGTACATGAATGCATCACGGAGGTCAAAGACACATGCCATGCGAGGAATAAATGTATCTGGAGGATAGTTCAAAAAGCGAACTGTGCCAAAGTGCAAAGAAAAAATATATGCATCACGGAGGTCAAAGACACGTGCCAAAGTGCAATTGCATCACGGAGTCGATGAGGAAGGCAATATGAGCATCATCGGTCTGAAGCATCAATGCAAAGCGCCTTTGAAGAAAAACAAAATCTGAGAGAAAAAAAAAAATGCACAAATCACTTCAAAGAAGTATTGCATCTGCTCAAAAGATCCACACAAAACAATAGAAAAATGCATTGGCTCAAAAGCTTTTGTGAGTCTAATCTCTCTTTTGAAAAATATTTGGTGTGACCAAAGATGAACCAATCCTTTCAAAGGCTAGGAAGAAGTTTTTCACTTAGTCTTGGAACCAATCTCAACTCAGTGGGTTCACACACACACAAAAGAGTTTGAATAGCTTTGGTAGTTTTGAAGAAATAAAGGCATAAGAAAGATTGTTGAGAAATGAAGTTCATAGGGAATTCCTCATGAAAATCCAAAAATATCAAGCTGATCTATCTTCTAGAATTATAGTTTTTAATAGTTTGTCTTTGTCATTACTTGCGGACAAGCAATGGTTTTAGTTTGGGGGTGTGATAACTCTATTTTATATAGAGTATTTCATATGTTTAAACTTAGTAAATTGCTCTCTTTCAAGTAATAATAAAAAGTTTATATAGTATTTTATGTGATATATGATAACTTGAGTGATTTGAAAGGTTATAGCTGTTATTAGGCCATTTTGGATATATTGTGGTATGTTTGATGTTTTTTGTTCAGTGCAGTCTACATATGCTTTCTGCATCAATGCTCCTGCATTGATCCTGCATCAAATCTGCACTACTTGATGAATGAGCAGCTAGCTACATGTGCATCCACTTGCAATTGTTGACCTCATGTTTGGTCCCCTAAAGCAGAACCACTTTATATAGTAGGCGCCTACCATTCACACATAGCCATAGGGATAGCTTTGAAGAGTCATCAACATAGGGACACATGTTCATACATCATTGGACCTCCCTATACACTTAGTCAAAGATTTCAACTTGGGATAAACCTCTGAAAAGCAACTATAGCTATAATCCACTCAAGATTACTTCAACATGAAGGAAGGAAGCACCTCTCTTGAAGGCTATAAAAGGACATCACATCTTCATTTGGAAATATATCACAATCCATAAGTTAGATCAAAATTTAAATATACATAGTTAGTTTCTATTTTATAAGAGGGAAATGAAGGAATTAACAAATCCTCCTTAACTCGATTTCATAGTGTTTGGATAGTGCTAAGGAGTAATGCTAGTGCATTACAAGGAGAATTCATACAAAGGGCTTCAACTTGTGTAACTTCTATCTTGTTGTTTCTCTTTTGTGATTTCAATTATATAAACATGGTCTATTCAGTTTATATATACCTTGCAATGTCTATTGTTAGCTAATTCTTTCTTAGTTGGAATGTTCTAATCATTTAATAAGCTTTTAAGTAAGTATGATGCATGTATGTATGTTTGTACTTTAGTTCTTGCTTGATAATATTTTCAACACTTATTTTGGGGATTGATCAACTTAAAATAAGTAAATTTGTAAGAGCAGACATGGCTTACAATTAAGAACTCAAGAACTAATATGGGTGAGTGTTTTACATAAAGGAAACTTTGTGAAAACCATGCTAAGTCCTAGACATAGGATAGTATAGTCCATAGGGTGAAAGCGTGGAGGTACTTTCAAAGGCAAGAGTGAACTTATTTAAAGCATGCCTAGACATAGGAGCTTATAATGAAACTCTGAAGAAAAGTGACTGAAAGGCACATAACTAATGCAACAGCATTTAGTGCAGCTGCATCACATACTGCATCAAACACTTAAAAGTAAATTACTTGATGAAGACATTCCAACTAACTTCTCTCATTTGCATTAACAACACTTATACTTTGCTTTTTTTCTAACTTATTTGTGATCACATAAACTCCAATATTATTTGTTACTTAGTTACCTTACACTTTATTACTTTATATTGTATTTTAAAAGTGAGTTTTTCAATCTCTTGGGTTCGATCTTTTTATACTACTTGTTTTTGGACTGTGTATACTTGCACATGTGTTTTTCCAACCACCATCGTCCTCCTCATAGTCCATGTATACAGGACCTCTTGAGAAAATCCCCGAGCTCTTTAGTTTGTTTACACCAATGTCTACTTCAAACAAACTACCCTTTCGCAGGTCGTTCTTCATCTAAAATAGTCTTTTACTTGTCATCAAGATTCCGAACATGGGAGGCTTCCTTGTTGAAACACTTCACGCTTTCTTTCAGCGACTCATTCCCTTTTTGCCTCACTGCTTAGAGTACTTCTTTGGATTTGGGCTTCACGGGGAAGGCGTGACTCGGCGAGAACATGCGGGCAAAAATTTGTCTCCTGCGAGACTAAGTTTGGCCGTAATTTCTGGAACTACGCCAAAGCGGACTTCTCGAGCATCGGGGGAAGATTTTATACATTACTTGCCCCCGGTACCTCATTCTCAAGGTAATGACAAACGATCGTCCGAGTTCCTTGTCCCGTCATATATGGTCAAGACTGGAGGTCTCTCTAACGTCCTCAGTGTCGGGATGGTCGTGGATCCTTCTCGTAAAGGGGTCCTCCTGAAATGCGCCTGGGCTGCAACAAGGCGACTTGTCTCTAAGATGGTGCTCTCGGCGGGCGCACCGTTCCGGGGATCTCCTTGACCTGAAATGGTGGCAGTGCCGCCTAGTAGATCTATCCTGCTTAAGGATCAATGACAGGAATTGGATGTTGCCAACAAAGAACTTCATTAGAGGACTCATCGGGCCGACAAGTGTCTTCAGGTGTAGTCGGGGAGAGCTTGGCGGAGTGGGCGATCTCTGACCTCTGTGGTGGTGTGGATTGATGATCTCATCTCCTTCGAGATGGATACATGTGGTGGAGTCTCTTTTGGGATGGAGACCCATAGTGCCTTAAGGCTACAGCCCTGACAGGCGGTGTCCTCCCACGCAGATGGTGTAATTTTGGAAAGGCATTTGCTCGTGCAGATACCCCTTCCTGCTGAGTAAGGCACTTATCTTGCTGAACTACTGCATGGGAGCAGTCGTTCAAGAGGCTTAGGTGTTGCTGGACTATCTGAGAAGGGATTGGAACTTTGCCACAGACAGCAAGATCTGGCTGCGGAGGTACGACCTCCACACTTCACCAAGAAGGAGGGGCGACCTCCGTACCTTACCAAGTAGGAGGGGCTACCTTCGTGTCGTACCAGGTGGGATGGATGACATCGGTGCGTGCCAGGCGGGAAGGATGACATCCGTGCCGTGCCAGGCGGGAGGGACGACCTCCGTGCAACTTCTTCCCTCTAACGGGCTGGAAAGGTGACTTTCGTACCCTCACCAGAGGAACCAAGATTGGGGCTGGCTGGGTAGCTTGGATGCAGATGTCGCCCTCGTGGGCAAGAGGCGGTTAGGAAGCGGTGATTGTTACGATCGCGCGGTGGAATGCGATGTGTCACCTGCGTGGGCGAGTCGGTGGGAAGCGTGTGGCTTGTTCGGCCCGAGTAGCGGCGTCATCGGTGAGTGAAACGGTAATTGCCAATCCCTCAGGAGTGTCGGGGGTGGAGGTTGAGCAACGATGGTGCTTTGGACACAAGATCTGACACGGGGTGCCTTGAGGAACCAGGAGTGAATTCTCTGTCAACGTATGAGGTAGGAGACGTGTAATCTCACACTGTGGTCGCCAATGTTCTGTACCTAATTGCCTTTTCCGATTGGTCCGAGACTGTTGTCGGTAATGCTCCTGGCCGGGTCAGATCTCCGTGTGTTGGAACGAGAGGGGGGTACCTACAAAGACACTCTGATGCTCAAGTCAGTAAAGAATCGTGGAAGTTGCAGGGTTATAGAAAACGTACCTCGTGTGGTTGCGAGAACCACTATTTATAGAGTTTCGTGAGATGGCTATCAGCCTTTGGATCGTTCGGAATCATATGAGCCGTCGAGGCTTATTGGACTTGGGCCTTTGAATGTGGATCAAAGGGAGATGGGCCAATGTTAACCCAATGTTGCACATGCCATGGTCCAAGTAGCGCATGAACCTTATGGTTCATCATTGATTGGTGGGTCGTGGACCTGGATCTACAGTAACTAGGTCTGTAACGCTCAAAAATAATTTAATTAATTATTTAATTAAGTTATTTAAGTACTTAGTGAGTTAATTATATTAAATTGGGAGTGGTGGAAGTAATTGAAGGGGGTGTAAAAAGGGCCCAAGTCACTTGAGTCCAGAATATATAAGACTTAGGTTTAGTTGTCTCATTCACAAAACACAAAAGAAAAGAAAAGAAAGGAGAAGAGGAAAAGAGGAAGCGCGCGAAGCTAGGGGAAAGAGAGAAGAGGAGATCGCAAGTTTGAGGGAGAGAAATTGTTGTTGTGGTTTTAGGTGCGTTGTGAAAGGATTTTCATCTCCCATCGATTCTTAAGGTAAGGGGAGTCTCATAATATAAAGGGTTATATGATGGATTGTATATGGGAGGGTAGTTTTCTATAATGCCTAGGATGTGTTTGACAATAGATTTGAATGATTTATGAATATATGTGTATGTTGTCTTTGATGATGTTGGTGAATGATCATAGTGATTGCAATTGTTGTTAATTGGTGGTTTGTGAGTGTGTGCACTTAGTGTTTTGGTGAGTTGATCATGGGAAAAACCAAGAGAAAGAAAGAAAGAGGCCTGTGTCGAATTCTGGGGTGTGTCGAATTTTGGGGTGTGTCGAATGCAGGGTGTGTCGAGTGCAGGGTGTGTCGAGTGCAGGGTGTGTCGAGTGCAGGGTGTGTCAAGTGCAGGGCGTGTCAGTGCAGGCGCCATTGTGTGTTGCCCGATGCGCTGTGTCCAGTGCAGAGGCGCCATTGTGTCTTTGCCAGTCTTTGTGTCGAATCCCAATTTTGGTGTTGTGTGGCGCCCAAGTGTGTCAGTTTTGTTGGTTTTGTTGCTATAGGCGCGCCATATCGAAATTTGCGATGTTGTGATGTCTTGTAGTGTCAAATAAGAATGACTAATGATAAAGCGTATTTGTGTCAAGTATGGTTAATAGTTGATGTTGTTGTTGTCAGTCGAGTATGAATGATCAATGATAATGATAGGGACAACTTTGTGTCAAATATGGCCGAACTAAAAATGGTGATGTTGATGATTTTGTTGGGTCAACTATGACCACCTTTTGATGTTGATGATGATGGTCAAGTAAGTCCACCTAATTGATGATGATGTTGCGGCGAATAATGATGTCGATGATGTTGTCGTGTCATAATGTATGACATTTGTTATTGTTGATTGTTTTCCGATGTATGCTGTACATGGTGACTCATGCATGTCATATGCATTATTCTGACGATGTAGGCTTTGGCCTTGGAGCTATGCTCAAGCGGCGTTGTGCGAGAGGCTATTTTCTGACGATGATGTACCTCATGCATATGCGTGGCGTGGGTTGCATTTTCATGCATGTACATAAGCGATGATGAGGTTATTTGTCGTTGTGCTCTATGTTTGTGGCTTGTTGATGTTTTTGGGTGATGGTTATATTGTCTTTGTTGATGTGCTATGGTAGTTATAGATATACATTCTCTAATATGCTATCTATCATATATATGCTTTATGGTGTTAGAAGACTCACCCTTTCTATTGAATGTTACCTACGTGGGAGTAGCTGCGAGTAATCTGAAATGAAGACCAGTCGTTTATTAGCGGGAGTCGGTGTAAGTCTACGTCGTCGTAGCACCGGGGATGGGACGAAACATTTGTTCTATTATTTTATTTTGTTGCGTTGGTTGTTTTGAATATGATGTCGTGGCTTGAGCTATTTAGCATTTTCCGATGATGTAAACTAATTTGAAGTATTTTTTTTACGTTGGTTTAAATTTACGTGGTTTGGATTTTGAAATGTCGTGTGTGACGCTCCAATGCCTATTTAAATTTAAATTCCGCACTCTGATATTTGATAAAACAAACGGGTAGAATTGGGGTGTTACAAGGTCGACCCGGGTCTAAGTGGCTAAATAGGCCTCGTGGCCCAGTCCAGAACACATGAGTTCTGAATTATTAATTTTATTTTATAGTTCTTGTACCACAACCTTAAACGTCAATGAAATAGGGACGAATGGAGTATAAGCTAGTGATAAGATGTTTATCAAATATTTGTTAGAGCATCCACAAATAGTTTAGCACTTAGTAGTTTAGCGCACTTGCTATTGTTGGTCACTTGGTATTGTTTCTAATCATAGGACAACACGTGTTACGAAACGACATCAACAACATATTTAAAACTCCATGTAAGCGTACTCTCAATCTATATCTATATATAATACATTCATGAATATTCTCTCTGAACACAGTCAGCAAATACACTACCCTATTGGTCCACTTGTAAAAAAACGCCAACATGGACCACCAACAATGCCACGTCAAAACAAAAAAATTTGAGGTTGAATGATACCAAAAAAAAGGACTTCTAAATACCCATACGTCTACTATTTTCTTACCTATTATAAATGTCATTTATATATTACATTTAATGGTATTTAACAACATAAATACCAAGCTTTGACCAAATACCATTTTTAATTAGTCATATAACCCAATTGAAATTCAATTTATATAGTCCAAAATTATTAAACTTAAAATTCGAAACACATTTCTATAATTTATCAATTTTAATTCAAACAAAATTCAAATTTTGAAATTCAAATTCGAATTTCAATATTTTAAACACTGCTATTACACCTAAATTTCCCACCAAATATTATTTCATCTATCACAATTACTGGTGTAACAGCCCCATTAACATAGCCTTTAAATAAAATTTTAAACTAACAAAATGAATGCATCTTACAAAAGAGTCCACAATATGCCTTATTTTTTTTTCAAAAAAAAATGCCTTTTGTATTATAAAAAAATATGTCAAATTTAAATACACTGCCAAAAAATGCAAATAATAAACTACCCAAAAAATGCTTTGCCTTTACTCTCGAGTCTCGATTATAAAAGAAAGCGTTCCTAAGCGGAAAGAAAAAAAACACGCCCCTTAAATTAGTTTAAAAATGCTCCTTTCATCCATAATTATATTAATAAACATACTATTAATTATAAAAGGAAAATACCATTATATTATTTTTAAAGCTTTTAATACAATTTGTTCAATTTTTTAATACAAATGTAAAATCCATTATTAACCAAAAATATATAGCTATATATATTTCTATTAAAAATTAAAAATACATATTTTATACAAAATTCCATAATATCTATCTTTTTCTATTAAAAATTGAAAATACAATAGTAAAAAATTTGTTTTAGGATTAGTTCAATTGTCAACTAACTAGCCTGCCATGACCATAATTAGGACGTGTTGTGGTTAATTTGTCACTGTGTCGCATACAAGTTAAAAAGTAGTTTGAAAAGAAAACAAAAATATGTAATTAAATCGATATATTTTTATTGGTGTAATAAAGGCATTGACCAATGCAGGAATTTGGTTCACAATCCGGTTCATATACATTTAATTGCATGAACACAATTGTTGCACCAATTTTGGCATGAAATTATTTTAAATTCAAATTTTAAAAACCATTGATTTTTTTGGTTACAATAACGATTGATAATAAAGGGTCATCAAGCGATATAAAAGGAGAAAATGATGTATGTTACTTATCTATTTCTCTCTTGAGTCTATGTTTAAAGTCGTCTTCTTCTCCATGAGGTATGTTACTCCCATTTTTTTCTTCCTAAAGCTTTGATAGAATACAACCCGAAATAGGAAGAGACCAAGTATACAACATCTTTCAGCTTTATTATCTAATTATATCGTTTCCGTAGTGTTTTTGGTTACAATCCTAAAATCTTGATTTTCATCATTGCAAATCATGGATTAGATTTGGATATCTATATTATAATAAACCATGGATTGTCCACCTCGACATCCATGTCAATAATGACATCAGCACAATTTTAATCCACCTCATCAATCCATACCGCGTATATTTAATTTGCTTAAATATAAACCAAAAATGTCAAAGCAGGGAATCGAACCCATCCCCTTCTAAATTCAATGCAATTCTTAACCAAGTCGGTTACTTAGCTCTGTAGTTTCCTAAGCATAACACATTATTGTCAAACCGTTCTTCATTGC
Organism: Oxytropis ochrocephala; assembly: GCA_020916435.1. Lineage (NCBI taxonomy): Eukaryota > Viridiplantae > Streptophyta > Magnoliopsida > Fabales > Fabaceae > Oxytropis > Oxytropis ochrocephala. The sequence continues at coordinate 34,953,841 of CM037094.1, read as the reverse complement.
TATTTTAAATAAAAACCTTGGTACATTATTTTATAGTTTTGAGAATGTTATGACTTAAAAATTGTTCAGATCTTACGTACTTTTTCACGTGTTTAATGGTTGTTAGGTACTTATTTTATATTAGAGATTTGATTTAAATATGATGAGTAATGAGTTTAGTTAAGTTTTCATCAATAGACAGATTATGTATTACTATTTTGGTTTTTAAATATTAATCTTTATATAATCTTAAAGATTTTTATATAAAGATTGCATCCAATAAGACTTGATTTTTCATATTCTAATAATCTCCTGAAGTGTTAGTTAGATTATTCCCGTTTATAGTTTCTTTATAGGAATATAAAAAATACCATAAGGATTCTTTCGCAATATGGAATATACATATATTGAATTGAAATTAACATTTAAATAGTCAAATAATATAAAAAAATACTCATTATAAAGTAGGATGATAATATATAGATAAAAATACTCACTATAAAAAAGTTCTTTAAGAACCAATATAAAAAAATTCTTTAGGACGAGTTTATAAAAAAATACTCACAATAAAAAAAATACTCACTATATATATAAAAATAAATAAATGTATAAGCAGAGCATATATATATATATATATATATATATATATATATATATATATATATATATATATATATATATATATATATATATATATATATATATATATATATATATATAAATACCTTGACCAATGAAGTGTTGAAGTAGTTGTTGCTCAAAATCGAATGGGTGGTCGTTGAGTGAGTGAAAGGACCAGGTCCTGGCTTCACGCGTTGAGCACCTCGGGTGGTACACAAAGACACTCAGGCGATCTAGTGAGAGGTCGCTCGGGCGAGATAGCACAAGGTTAGAAAAGCGTGCACGATACCATATGCGAATGGCGTATATATCTTTGCGATGTCCAGGCCGTTTTGCGGAGATTTGGCCGGCGAGTGCGCTCAAAGGCGTATTGGGCGCTCGAGTTGAAATTTGGGCGCGAGTCCGATTCTTTGTTGGCGACTCTGTAAGCCTTGGATACACCCATGAAGCGGTTGCCCCCGAAGCCTAGGTCGCTTGGTCGATGCCCCGGGATGAAGTTATTTTGATTATTTTGATGAAAGCGGACCAGCGGCGTTTTGCTTTTGATAGAGGCGGTGTCGGCCAGCTCGCATGACCATCGGCCGTGTTGGCCAGCGATGGTTGGTCTTCAGCGACATTCTAGACATGGCGTTTGGTGTTTAGGGGCTATCACGGAGACAACCATTGTTGAGAAGGTGAAGCGTTGCGGCGCCGCCTCCGGTCCCCCGGCGCCATGGTTCAGTACTATAAATAGCCGCCGGTGAGTTCATTTCTCGCTTTCAGAATTGCTCTGCGCCAGCGGCCAGGCTCATACGCCCGCGGAGCTTGCAGCGTAGCTAGTGCATCTACTCTCGGCCAGATCCACAACATACGCTCTGGGTATGGATCGATCGTACCTTGACCAATGAAGTGTTGAAGTAGTTGTTGCTCGTCGAATGGGCGGTCGTTGAGTGAGTGAAAGGACCGGTCCTGGCTTCTGCGCGTTGAGCACCTCGGGTGGTACACAAAAAAACACTCAGGCGATCTAGTGAGAGGTCGCTCGGGCGGATAACACAAGGTTAGAAAGCGTGCACGATGCCATATGCGAATGGCGTATATATCTTTGCGGTCAGGCCGTTTCGCGAGATTTTGGCGGCGAGTGCGCTCAAGCGGCGTGTTTGGGCGTCGAGATGGTGGGCGCGAGTCCAATTCTTTGTTGGCGATCCTCGTATTCTTGATACACCCGAGAGCGATTTGCCCCCGAAGCCTAGGTCGCTTAAAGCGGGTGAGGCTTGAATTGATGCCCGGTGAGTGAGTTATTTTGATGAAAGCGGGCGCGCGTTTGCTTCTTTGATAGAGCGGTGTCGGCCAGCTCGCCAACCATCGGCCGTCTTGTGCGACGGTTGGTCTTCAGCGACATTCGGACATGGCGTTTGGTGTTTAGAGGCATGCGGAGACAACCGATGGTGAGAAGCGAAAGCGTTGCGGCCAACCGCCTCCGGTCCCACCGGCGCCATGGGTCCGTACTATAAATAGCCGCTTCAATTGAGTTCATTTCTCACGCTTTCAAGAATTGCTCGCGCCAGCGGCCAGAGCTCATCTGCCGACTTGCATCCGTTGCTACTTACGTCATTACGCGGCCAGATTCACAACATCTGTTCAAGGTATAGGTCGATCTATACTTTATAAATTTGAGTTTTTACTTGAAAGTACTTTGTGCTTCTTCCACGCCTCGTGATAGGGGTGTCGGTCGGGGATGGCCAAACCGCCCCTCTCACGAGTATTCTACTCGATCGACGACTTGAGCCCTTTATCACGGTGTTCTTGCATGCCACGAGGCAAGCCCGGCGCCGTATTCGGAAAACCACACGCGATCCTTTGCTACACACATGTCGGTAGGCGAGCCCAACCCCACGGCGAGTCTAAAGTGCGTCTTGGGCGACAAGGTTCTAGTTCTTCAGCGGTTCTTGGCGATGCGAGCTCGAGTTCCCATTCTTAGGTCGAGATCGACCGGCTCAAACTACGGTTCAAAATCGTCCATTACGAAGAAGCGGCGTGCGACAACTCCACCGTCGGAGAACATCGTTTCGGCGGGTGGAAGAAAGAAAACGTCGAAGTGGTTATCATTGATGATGATGAAGTTGATGTCGTCGGTCGCGGGCGAAGAGATGGTAGAGGCGAAAGGTGGCGAAGTGAAGAAATCCACGAGGAAGAAGTGGTTCGACCCGCGACCGATAGCTCTGCAGTCGGGAGGTAAACATCGGAGGATCGAATGAAGGGTCGGCGAAGTACAAGCGGGCGTGGCAGAGGCGTATCGACATGTCTTGGGTATCGGAAACTCTTAGCTCTCATAGGAGCATCATTCTTTGTCGGCCACGTTGCTTTGCGGGCACTGCGGAACCTTTCGGCGATTCATCGGGTGGAGGAGGGTGAGAGGTATGAAGGGCGGCGAAGATATTGCAACTTATTCTCCCAACTTCAAGTTCCGCGATGTATCGGCTCGTGTTGAGAGGATGAATATCACCCCTCCTTTTCTTGAATTTCAGCGTGGCGTCGTCTGCGTCACATCGAGTCGCCACTTCCACAGCTCCACCCTAGCATGGGCGTTTAAGAAAACTTCGAAGTCCTCTTGACTAAAATTTGGGTCGTAGGTGTCGATCATCTTTGTTCTTTACCCTCTTTGGTGGTGGCTCGGGAGAAAGCTAACAGAGAGAAGAGGAAGCGGGTCTCCTTTAAGATCTGCGAAGACTCATCAGGTTCTTCAAAGCATACCGGGGAATCCTTGGGAGGCGGCTGGAGAAGTCGATACTTTTGGATCGTTCCTGCGAGGAGAAATTTGGTAAGGCCGTGTCGGAGGTTCAACCGGACGGAATGCTCGGTCCCCACTTCCTTCCCCATCATGTGGAGCGAGGCTCATACGCGAGCGGCACGGGGATTACATTTACTGTCAGGACTTGGCGAGGGCCGACACGGAATCCACAGGAAATGATCAAGTCGCTAGCGAGCATGATGCGCCCGGATCCCAGGCGACATACCATGCCGTCCACTTTGTCTTGCTCGAGGGCCGAGGATCTAGAGGCGAGATCGGTTTGCTTTTGAACTTTGCTTCTATATTTTCTTTGTCAATTTTTCTTCTAACTCATAACTTCGTTACTTTGCGAGAAAGAATGGCGGTAAAAAGCGGGAGGTGCTCGAGTCGGTTCTGAAGCACCTTCTATCGAGGGCGAAGTGGGAAGGACCTCGGCACGGAGATGTCCACTGAATGCGTCCTCCAAGGTGCCCCCACTCCCGAGGCCAAAAGAAGAAGCCGGTGTTCGGTCGCCCCTACCGCCTTGCGGCGATCGCTCATGACGGATAAGGCTTGGCAGCCGGAACATGGATTCCGCCAGGCCGACCTTCTATTCTCTCTTGGCGTTTAGGAGAGGTCGAGCTCGAGTGGTTCGAGGAAAAAAAGCCGATGGAGTGCATGCTTCACTGCTGCTTGGGGATAGATAAAATCATGGCCAGAAGTGGGGCGAAGTGAAGGTACTTTACTTTTGCAATCCGTTATTTCTTTTGTCTTAGATCGGCCAGACTAATAGGCTGGGCGATCTCTGTTTGCTGAGGGCTCGTCTTTGCTAAGGAGGCTTTGGTGAGTGCGGTGAAGTCGACAAGCTTGCCAGGCCAAGAAAAAGCTCTTGTGGGGCGAGGAGGCCAAGGCCAAACTTCATGAAGAGGAATAAGGAGCTCGGTGGACAAGTGGCGGAGTGCGAAGAGCAGCGTTGAAGCCTTGGAGAAGGATAAGGCGAGGTTGGGGCGAGAATGCGGTGGTGGCGGCGAAGATCAAATGGTGGCGGGCGGTAGGTAGGGAGGCGGCGGTCGAGCAATTCTACAATGCTCTCGGGCGGTGCGGGCATTGAATCGGACTTGAGCATCAATTTTAATGAGAAGATGGTAAATCCGCCCATTCGTCGCGGAGAACAAGATTATCTTTGCTGAGCAAAAAGCGAACATGGAAATGTTGTTCGCGCGACCACAATCCTCTTACGAAGCCTCACGAAGCCGCTGCGGCGGTGTTTATCTTGTAATTGTTTAAATTGCCTTGGGCACAACAATTTTCTGCCTTACGTGCGATTTTCAATTAGTGGGCGCTCGGCTTGGCCAGGGCGTCCGTGTTTGTAATGACAATTTCTTTTCATTTAATTTGTTTGTTTCCTTGAATCATTGTTTAGCATCTATTTTTCAAAGCTTACGAACTTTAGACTTAGGTCGCTCGGCATTTCTTATCAGATAAGCGGTGCCCACTCGGCGACACTTGATTGGGCCATTTCGATGGCATTCGATTGGGTCAACTTGGTGACCTTCTTTTGGGACAACTTCGGTGGCATTCAATGCGGGTCGTTTGGCGGCGGCGTTTGTGGGTTATTACTTAGCCGCCAGGCCATTTCGATGGCACTCGATTGGGCCATTTTGATGGCCGGTTGGGATCATTTCGATGATCTCTCGAGGTAGGTCGTTTCGGCGGCCTATTGCGATGGGTTATAACTTAACCCTTGGGCCATTTCGATGGCGCTCGTTGAGTCAGTCGGTGGCCGTTGTTTGTGCCGTCTCGGCGGCTGCGCTTCTGGTCGTTCGGCGACACGAGGTTCGCGGGTTATCTAACCGCTTGGGCCATTCGATGGCTCTCGAGGTGAGCCGTTTGGCGATCGATCAAGTTGATAATCTTGATCGCTCCTTTGCCACGGGCAATCTTGAAGCGGCCGGTCATACATTCTTGCGAGAAAGTAAAGAACACATCATATTTCTAAAGGCGGGCCTCTGTAAAAAACCCGATGGGAAAAGAGCGCTGCACACTTTTCATTATAGGTCGATCGTTCATTACTTTCAAATCGTTCATTACATTCAAGCGTAATATTTTCTAAGCTTCTCTGCATTCCATGTTATGGGGATAGTCGCCCCATCCATGGTTTTCAACTCGTAAGCCCCGCTTTCGATCTTGTTGATGACCACTGTATGGACCTTCCCAATTTAGTGCGAGCTTCCTGGCGTGCATTCTTGTTTCCTCGTCGGCGTCTTAGAAACGGTGACCGGCCGTGAAGTCTCTCTTTTGCGCGAGTATTGTATCTTCTGCGACCTTACATTTGATCAATTGCTCTCTTAGTAGCGGCAGGTGCGCGGCTCCTCAATTAGGTCGATTCTTCCACGAATAGCTCGGTGCGTTGTCAACCAACGTAGGGGATTTGAGGTTCTCAATTCGATTCACCCATTTCTATGGGTATGGCGACATCGATCCCATATACGATCGAAGGGGACTCCCGATCGTTGAATGAGGAGTAAATCTGTAGGCCCAAAAGAAATTTGTAGCTCCTCGACCCGATTCCCTTTAAGCTTAAGCTTCAACCTCGTAGGATAACTCTGTTGGCGCTTGGCTTATTTGTTTATGCGAGGGTGCTCGGCCAGAAGTAAAGCATTTATTTACCCTAAGTCGGCCAACATTTCTCTGAACCTTTTATGCGTGGCCCAGGGTGTCGTTATCGATTATTGGTTCTTTGAGGATCCCAAGCGGGCCAACACCTGCCGTAGAAAAATTTGCTCACTTTGCCCAGGTGATGGTTGCGAGAGGCTCGGCCTCGACCCACTTTGTGAAATAATCTACCGTCACGATCAAGAACTTGGCGGCACAGGAGGCGGTGGAAAGCGGGCCTAGCAAATCCATGCCCCACCAAGCAAGCGGCTAAGGTGAGACAAGACTTTGTAACTCTGTGGAAGGTGCAATGTGGACATCGGCATGTACTTGGCATTTCTTGCATACGAACCCGACTTCTTGGCATCCTCGTCCATGGTGGCCAATAATGGCGGCCACGAGCCTTTCTTAGCTATGGAGCAGGCGCCTTGGTGACTTCCACAAACACCTTCATGAATGTCCATCGGCACATGGTGGCTTTGGCCAAGCGTAAGACACCTTAACAATGGAGAGAGAATCCTCTTACGTACAACTTTCATACATTACAGAATGCTTGGTGCGCTCACGAGCGACGACCACTTTGCTTGCCGGATCGCTCGGTTCTTCCCGCTTCAACAATGTATCTCGGGATAGGAGCAATCCAATGCGAATCCGTACTAACACCGCAGGCGACCAGCGGCCCGGCTTGGCTTGGTTGACCGCTTTCGGCGGTTTAGCGTCTCTGAATCGGACTTACGTGATTCCCGGAGTCTTGGTACTTGCGGTTCGATGGTATATCTGCTCGAACATTTTGGTCAGAGGCACGTGAGTCAACTTCAGCCGGTCGAGCTGCGAAAGCTCTCTTACTCTGGCGAGGTAATTTTTGACCGCGTCGTCCTTAGCATCATATAGTTCTTTGATCTGCGAGACAACAAGCAAAGTCGATCGAAGTTCAACCGATCGACATTGAAGTCCTGGCGGCTGCGGGCGGCTATGCACGCCTCATATTCGGCTTTGATTGTTCGATCGGCGAAAGTCAAAGACACTTCAAAATTCTCTAGTATTAGTGGCTCCACTCCCTTGCTATTGGGCGACCGATCTACATGCAAGATCGGTCGCTTGACTTGGTCTTACGGGATTGGAGTCATTTCGGCAATAAAGTCGGCCAACACTGCGCTTTGCGGCGATCTGGATTCAAATTTAATGCCAAATTCACTTGAGCTCCACAGCCCACCTTATCATTCGTCCCGCCCGGTCGGCGATGAAGGACTTGCTGATTGGTGATCGGTCCTCACCGACGACACAGTGGGCCACAAAGTAAGTCTCGACCTTGGCGGCGATCGAGTGCAAGAGCAAACTTCTCTATTTTACGGTACCTCGGCTCGGGCCCTTGCGACACTTTGCTAATGAAATGTAAACGGATTTTGTTTGAGATCGCATTCTCGACCAACACGGTAGCTCGGGACTTCTTCCGTTATAGCCAAATGCAGTCTGACGTCTCGCCGACAGCGGCTTAGTCATAATTGGGGATTGGTCAAAGCTTGCTTCATTCATCGAATACCGCGCCGGCATTGGTCGGTCCATTCAAAGTCTACATCTTTCTTGAGGAGTTTAAGCGATGGCGGTGACTTGCGGGCGCTTTGGGAGCGAACACGGATAGGCGGCCACCATGCCATTCGGTTGTTGTATTTCTTTTTAGATGTGGGCGGCCTCATATCGGCGACCATGCATTTCTCGGGGTTTGCTTCTATCCTCTTTCGGTTAGGTGGAAGCCCAAAAATCTGCCGACCTCACCCCAAATGTGCACTTCTCGGGATTTAGTCGGCGAATTCTTCTAAGCTTCATCAAAGATTTCCCTTAGGTCGCTCACATGATGCGGGTCGGTCACACTCTTGATGATCATGTCGTCCAAATACACCTCGAGATTCGACCGATCGCCTCTTGAAAATTTTGTTCATCGTTATTTGGTAGGTCGCTCCAGCGTTCTTGAGGCGAAAGGCATCACCTTATCTTGAAAATTTCCGATCTGTCATGAAGGTTTTGTCTTGTGTCGATCGGGGATACATCGTGATCTGATTGTATCACGAGTAAGCGTCCAAAAAGGACAATAGTTTGTAGCGAGGCCCCATCGACCCGACTTGTCAATGTTGGGCGCGGGAAGGCATCCGGGGCATGCCTTATTCGGTCGATGTAGTCTACACACATCCTCCACTTGCCATTCTTCTTTTTGACCAACCACGACATTGGATAGCGGTGCGTGTGCTTGATCTCTTCTATGAAATTGGCCTTTATGAGGTCCTCAGCGGCCTTTGCGGCGGCTTGAGATTTTCCTCGTTACGATCGTCTTCTTTGAAGCGGCCAGGCTTGACCCGCCGTCGTTGAAAGTTGATGGCGAGCTACGCCGATAGGAATGCGGGCATGTCGATGCTGCCATGCGAGCAGTCGGCATAGTCTCTCAAACATTGCCAAGGTCTTGCTTCACTTGCTCGGTAGGTCGCTCACAGGGTTTAACTATCTTTGTTGGGTCGTCTCCCAAGTTTGCACATCTATTAGCTCTCCATGAGGCTCTGGCCTTTTCAACTTTGTTTTTGGCTCTCGGGCCAAGTCATCATCGTTATCCTGCGGGTCATTTATGCGGATCATCACAGAGCATCGGATCGGTGACATTGACTTGATGGCCTTCACGGCGTTTTTGAACATTTGGGCCAGTCTACCTCATCCATAAATTTCTTGTCTGGATCGTGGCACCGTCTTCTTTGCCTCAAGGTCGGCGCGGGGTAACTACACAGTGCGTCTTTCTTTGTAGAATTTCATCTTGGATGTCTTGTTGATGCCACGGCCTCTAGCTTGCCCGGTCGGCCTACCAATTATACTGCGATAGCATGATTTGAGGGGAGTCACGAGGCGTCGTGCGGACCGTCTGTACAAAAAGTGCTATCTCGGTGTATCGTCACCAAATGTGACCATGAGTTCGATTGTTCCCAGCGGGTAGGTGATCGCTCCATTGAAGCCCGTTAGGGAGTAGGCTCGGCACGGGGAATTATCTCGCTCCGATCGACCTTAATCTTGTCAATCAAGCCTTGAAACATGATGTCGGCGAGCTGCCTGCAGTCGACTAGAATCCTTTGAACCGATATTGGCCATAAGCGCTCTCGACTACCAGCGAAACATAAGCTGTTTGGCCTTCCATCGTGCGGTCGCTATCTCCAAGCGAGATGGGGGTGCATTCGAGACGGTGGGGCTGTTGATGTTGAGCAGAGCCATCGAGAGCTCGTCCCACTTTCTTTTGGTGGCTTTATTTGATTCTCTACGGTCCAGCGGGTTGCCACAGTGAATGACCATAACAGCGTTGCGACCTGCGGATCGTGGGGCTTCTCGATCTTGAGGCCGGTCTTTGTCTTGGGCGCTTGAAACAACTAGGCGCCCTTTCCTGCTGTCGGGTCGGTTTCTTTTTGCTTCTCTTGAGGTCGGTCGCCTTCCTCCGGCCTCACATACTTTCCCAACTTTCCTTTACGAATGAGCTCTTCAATATCATCCTTGAGGGCCATCTGATCGTTAGTATCATGACCACTTGCTTTTGTGGTAGCGGCGGTACCTTTTGGTCGGTCGTGCCCACTTTCTTGAGCACGAGTGGATCGGGCGCTTTACTCCCACAAATTCATTATTTTGGCTTTTCGCTATAGATCACGTGCAATAGAGGTGTTTAGCAGAGTGCGATGATCGAACTTCTTATCTCGAAAGTCGGGGCCAGATTATCGCGGCGACCTTCATGCCCTTTGGCGGCTTCTTTGTTTTCTTCTTTGGGTGGTGCGCGGGCGGCCTTTCTTCTTGCGAGTTTCTTCATCGCCATGTGGGCGTTAGCCTCGTTAAGAAGTAGCCCGAGATCTTGGTAATGATTCAATGTAAACTCTTCAGCGAGCCGGTGGTCGGTCGAATACCACGCTTGAGATATTTCAACTTGTCCTTGTTTGACAAATCACGAGCAGACTTCGGCCTCGATGTTAAGCCGGTCGATATCTTTGCCTCGGCGTCTCGTTATCTCCTTGAACAACGAGTCCAAGTATTCTTCATCACGATATTGGCGGTTTTGCGGTGTAGTGAGACAAGAATATTACGATCAGTCGTCCCGTGAGGAGATGGAATTGGGTCGCGAGAGACTCCCACCATTCCAATGCTCGGCCGTCCAATGGCCCGGGAAAAAGCACGCATTTCATGGTGGGTCCCAATTCCTATAACGGCGATAATTATTGAAGTAAGCGGAGATGTTTATGCGGATCCCCTCGGCCGTCAAACTTGTTGAGGTTGGGCGGCTTGCGGAGATCTCTCGGAATTTTATAACGCTGATCTCCACGGAGAGCGGGCGTGTTCATCCCGAATGCCGTTCGACCCCGAAGGGTTGCATTGCGAGGCATGCCTCGTTGCCGGCATTCCATAAAATCCTCGGATGGGCGGTTGGTGGAAGTTGAGGAGGCCTTACGGGTCGCTTCGCTTTGGCTCTCTCCTTGGCGATCTGGCGTCCTAATTCTTCCATCTACCGTAATCTTCCGGCTCTTCTCGAGAATCCCAAGATCTACTCCTCGGCCAAGCGTGACCGGACGACTCATTGGAGGAGTACCTGTGGGTGGCGGCCGGTGTCGGGGCGGTAGCTAGAATCTTCATAATCATAGGACATTGAGCGGCGTCTACGCTCGTTCTGCAGAGCGTCTGCGTGCCTGCTTCTTCTTCTTGGGAGAAGCGATGAGTAGTGCTCTCTCGGCGAAAATGCTCTACGAGGAGGGGCGGTGTCTTGGCGCCCGGTCGGCGGCGGCGAAGGTTCTCCGTCTTTTCGCGCGCGAGCGGCGGAATCGACCCTCTTTCGTCTTGAGAGATGAGTGCGTCTGCATGCGATCACACGATTTTTGTTTTGCGGGATCGCAAAGCGGCGAAAAATGACATGGTGCGGTAGAGGTTCTGAGCGCGCTTCAATCGGCTCGGGCGGCAAGTCTCGAGCGCAGGCGGTTGAATCTGTTGGAGGATAGGTCGCGGCCGTTGTGCCGAAGGCTCTTGTCGTGGAAGTCCACGAGATTAGTGGTGTGGCGGCCCACGCCCTCGGGTCTGCTGCTGCGGTCTGCCGGAGGGATTGAGTCGGCGGCCAGCGTGCGGGGCGATCGCGTGGAGCCATGAATGAGGTAGGATAGCGCCGCGGGCCTCCCAGCGTGGTCGCCAATTGATCGTACCTTGACCAATGAAGTGTTGAAGTAGTTGTTGCTCGTCGAATGGGTCGGTCGTTGAGTGAGTGAAAGGACCGGTCACGGCTTCCGCAGCGTTGAGCACCTCGGGTGGTACACCAAAAGACACTCAGACGATCTAGTGAGAGGTCGCTCGGGCGAGATAGCCTGAGGTTAGAAAGCGTGCACGATACCATATGCGAATGGCGTATATATCTTTGCGATGTCAGACCGTTTCACGGAGATTTGTGGCGAGTGCGCTCAAGCGGCGTATTGGGCGCTCGAGTTGAAATTTGGGCGCGAGTCGATTCTTTGTTAGCGACTCTACGTATTCTTGATACACCCGGGAACAATATATATATATATATATATATATATATATATATATATATATATATATATATATATATATATATATATATATATATATATATATATTATATATCATAATGAATGGATAAAAGACAATGTACAAAGAAATCGATGTGTCATTTAACACACGAAAACATATAAGCTGCATTTTAAAGGTCCCAAAAATAATTTAAAATTTTATGATAAAATGAGATGTATACAGCGTTGCTTATAACAAAAAAATCGAATTCACACGAGTTCACATGCTTAGAAAACAAATTATGAAAGATATATTACAAAATAGATGAGACATTCTATTATCGTATATCCTTTTCATACAGTATTATTAAAAGTAATATGCTTTTCTATGTACTCATTCAGAATACATTAGATGATAATCATATTTTCATTAGTTTCAATTTTCGTTTTAGTACTTTGTTTGAATACTTTTATATTAATTTTCCTTCATTTAATTATTACAAAATATTATAAGACAAGAAACAAAATTCTTTCCTGGACAAAACCCCACACCCCATATAATTATATAAATCTAAATTTAATTTGTGGAAAAAAATCTAAATTTAATTTGCTAATATTATATAAATATTTAAAATAGTTGAAGTAATTACCTTACGGTGTCTAAACAAATGAATTTTGACCCGTGCTGGCACGGGTAAATTATACTAGTATCATAGAAATAGAAATAGATATTATCTTATCATATTCCACTGTCACATTTGTAGCCAATGATAAAAACCATGATGACACTTATAAGGTATTTTTCTCTGCTATTGTTAGTGGTCGTTGCAAAGGCTAAGAATCACTTGCAAGGTGTTTTCCTTCTGTTATCAACTTCTTTGATTGGTCTTTTTTTATGCAAATGTAGATCTACAATGAAGGATTCGATGAAGTCATTGACACAAGATGTTAACTCATAGGTAACTAGCTGTCACACTTTGATTGGAATGTACTATGTAGGAGTTCAAATAGTTGTTAAAATGATAATTATTCTTCCACACAAGGGGTGGATATGATGAAGTCATGGGCTCATGTATCAATTCTTAGTATTGTTTTTTATTGCTCTACAACATTTTTTAGACATAATATTCACTTTTGTTTTGGTGCTGTTTTATTGTATTATTAATCGTGCTCTGTATTTTTTTCTCATGATAATTTTTCTCAGGCAATGTTCGTAATTGAATTTGCACTTGCATATCTAGATTCCATGATGGTTACTTCATATTTTTAACAATTGATAATGTTTTCAACTTCTCTTTTCCAAAGACTTTGTGTATCGTGAGACCTACGAGTCATGGTACAATTGGTTCCTTCGGTTCAATAATGGTTGAATCAGATGATTAATTAATAAAAAAATAAAAAATAATTAATTTTTATGAAACAAATGAATAAATCAAAAATCACATATTGGACACTATATTATGCAAATTATGTTTGTAGTTCAGAAATTATTCCTACCTTATTTGCTACATTGTTCAGGTGAGTATAGCTTATATTGTTTATAACAATAGGTTTGGCCTCATTAGTTTTCTTTCTTTCGATTCTTTACCTTTTACTTATTTTAGTTGTTTTTCAACATGTGTTTTTTTATCAAACTCTTTTATTCTCTTTTTGGTGGTGTTACAACGTAATGAGCAAAATCAACAAAAAGAAGAAAGGAAATGAAAAAGCAAGCCTAAGTTCCTAACGTATCTAGCAGGATAAGAGATTCCAACCCAAGGGAGTCCCGATGGGTAGAGCAAGAAGAGTGGGCTCCTTCCTTGAGAAAAGTCAGCACACTTGTTTGTCTCTCTCATAATATGAAGCCAAGAGGTGACCTCACACTTAGCCATGAAATCGATAACCAGCGAGGATCGTGTTAGCATATATATGAAGGTACTTGATGTTCTTAAATCGACACAAGGGTGTGATCTCTAAACAATCGCCTTTTATGATATTTGATTTTTAAGTGCTTCCTTATAAAATCATAAGCGTATATGATAGATTTTGCTTATATCGCATTGTATAATTTGTAACTGATATGACATTTATGAAGGAGGGTTGTTATTTAACTTATTCTTTTAATATTTATTGTTTGCAACTCTAATAGGAACCAATTACAACAATGAGACAAAATCTTCTACTTAAATATGTGCACAAAGCAAAACCAACAAAGGCATTGCACAATAAAGAACAACCAATCTCATACAATTGGTTGAATGAGTGTAGCGAATAACTAATGAAGAGCATTTATCCTATGCATAAGCATAATTGAAGTAGGACTCTAATAGACCAAAAGGATTTAAAGAGTAGCTTCTCAATTTATGAATGTATTATATGACTTACGCATATCATATGGCAGGGTTTGCCGTATTAAATCGCAACTTACGTAAGTGTTTTCTGAAATAGACACAATTCAATTTGTTTTAAAACCTTGATAATATTATTTGTTGGCAAATCTGATTTCCTCTTAATGGATCCAAGATAATAATACAAAATTTCAGATTTTCTATATAGCAAGTCTTGGCTAAGCTTATCCTGTCTATTTTTTTTGGGTGATTTCACGATAAAAAGAGTCATTAGTTTGAAGCTCAGATATTTGATGAGCTTTGCAACCCATTTATATATTAGTCGAAGGTCCTATTTTCTCTTGGCTATTTAGTTATTTCCCAAAACAATGGGTCGAGTGTTTTTGCTACTTACTAACATCACTTCACGGAGGAAACACTTTTTTTGCTTATATATTGTATTCTATGCTATATTTTTTTGTGACACGTATCACACTCTCAACAATTTGAATATTTTTAGGACACATTTAAACTTCCTTGGTTTCTTTATTGTATTTTATATATGCAGATACCTATAATTGATTATTTTTATTTTGGGTCTATGGTGAAAAAATCAAGATTTTAATAGACTTCTTCAATTTCTTTTTCTTTGAACACATCAATTTTATACATGTGTTTGTTATTTACAAGCACTTATTAAATTTTCTTTTATATTTTTCCTTCCATATTATTATGTTTTCCTATTTGTGTAGGATTTTGTATTAATCGATCGGTCCCAATCAAGCGAGAGATTTTTTCTCGCTTGAGTCAATCAAGTAAGATAGAGATTTAACCAACAATGGTTGGTCCTAACGGAAACTGTGTTCGGAAATTTTATTTAAGCTCTCAAATATTACTCAACCGACAATAAATAATTAAGTTTGAATAAACATTAAATTAAATATATAATAGCATCTCCTTAATTAGGAAATTTTATAATCACACAACAATATGTAAAAAAAATCAATTAAAATAGATACTCAAGAAATTTTGACTAACTAATTTTCTATACAAATAAAACATATAATCACATGTTAACGACGTCAACTGATAATAAAAAAACAAATTGCATTCTAATGTATATTACGATAATAAACATCAACATAAAAAACATGTTTTATGATATATTTAAAAAAAATCTAAAATTTTAAATAAAGATTATGTATATCCGTGCATCATACGAAATCATACCTTACTAGTTAAATGAGGACCTTTGTTGGGGTGTTTTTGTAAATTTTTAAAAATTGGGATAACAGACGATATTAATAATAGTTTTCTCCATTAATTTTGGATCTTGGTTGAAATGTGTGATGGAAATAAAATGCAGGAAAATGAATAGGAAACTAACTACACTCCCTACCTCTGAGAATGGAGTATTTGTATGAGTAAATGCCGTTTTGTTAGGGTTTGGTAGACCCATTTTTTCAAGCTACTTCTAAGTACTCTTCCTAGTGCCCCCACACTAAAACACACCCATATATATCGCATTCATACAAATAACCTTCGTTTACATTTGATGCAGGCGAAAAGCCCCATTGGACATTGGGCGGGCCAAATACCTTCGCCTGAACACGGCCCAGTCGCCAAAGCACCAAGCCACGACATACCCGCTCGGACGCGCGGGCCGGCGGCCAAGATCGCCGCGATCGAATCCAGCGGTCAAGGCCGAGCACCACGTCTATAAATAGAGGTGTAGGGCTCTCAACCCGACTACACTCTCATTCTTGCAACTCTCGCCTATTCTCTCAGCGGCTTAGGCATCGAGTGTCTGCGGTACACCACACCGACATGGGCGCAGCGCACTCGGACGGCCAGAGGACCTCTCCCGAGTTTCGAGAACCAAAGGCAAGCTCCTGGGAAGCGGAATCCATTCTACTCTTCGAACAAGGTATACTCCCGAGTTTAAGATCGAACACTGGCGACCACAGTGGGAGTGCTTCTACGTATTCTCGTTCGATCCTGCTCTCTCCGATTAACAAAGTCCTCTCGGTAACAGACACGAGAATGCCACCTCGGCAGCGCCTTCCCTCTCGGGCGGTCTCGAGCCACAGGCGCAACTACTTCTACCCGATTCAACGAGCAGGACTCGGAGGGCATGTTCAAACTCTTCCCCTTGAAGGAACTTCTGCGGCGCCAACTGCACAAAGACAACCTTTCCCCCCTCAAGTCCAACAGCTCGATCCGACCCCGGCACTTCAGGCTGTCAGCCAGTTGTTGGACGTCCTCGAGAGAAGAAGTCGGGACCTCGTTGTCATACCCTAATTTTGTCGGCCCAAGTCAATACCTTTTTTTTCAAACAAGAATGGAAGCAAGAAGGGTAATTCATAATTTGTGTAGATTAATGGACTTTCGCATTTATGTGTATTTGTCCCCTATCTAGCATTTTTATTTGAATTACAGCGCATATGCGCGATCATAGCTAAATGAGCTCCCCTTTTGCCCTTGCCATTTAGCACACATTTTAACCTTCAAAAAGGTCATTTATTGATCGTTATTAATTATTGGCACCCAAAATCATTTTTATTAATTTTTGAGAATTTTAGGGAATAAAAAATAGTGCATGTTTCAATATCTGTGGGCATTCAAATGAGAGCAAGTTATTTATTTTTGAACTAAACCAAGTCAAGGATGGAAAATACAATTTATTCTATCAAGGATAATTCTCGTATAATTTTTGGAAGAAAATCCTAGTTCAAAATAATTAAAGGCATTTTCCCATTTTATTGCCTGAAAGTGAAAAATGACCAATAAATATTCCCCAATTTTTAAATGAAAATTTTTATTGTCATCAATAATTAGAGGATATTTTATGGTGCCCAAAATATGTGACACATTTTCAATAGGTGCACTATCATTTGCATGCCCAAAAATTCAAAATTCAAATAAAAGTACAAAGTGTCCTCAATAAGACAAAAGACCAAAAAAGAGAAGCAATTTTCCCTCCCCTTTTTTGTTGTCATAGCCGAATTCCCTCTCTCTCTCTCCACAATTTCTTCCACATTCTTCTATTGTGCAATTATTCCTTAAGAATATTTTTGTACTATCCTTAATCCTACCCATTTCATACACATCCCTAATTCCCACACACTCTCATGTAGATTCATACCCTTTTTTGTAAATGACACCATCCTCTCACACTCACTCCTTCATAAGAAATTGCAAACTTACTTAAAATAGAAACGTCCCATTCCTATTCTACCCTTAAACCTAATTTACTTGAAGACCATATATAAGCTACTCTTCCAAAATACAAAAAAAAAAGTTCATTTTGCACACTAACCTCTTCTTCCTCCCCTCTCTCCCTCACCTCATTTTATTCAATTTCTTCACTCAATCATCCATTAAAACACCTTTCCTACACTAAATCTTCCATCCTTCTTGCATTCTTCTCAAAGATTCACCTTCAAATTCAAGGATCAAGTTCAAAGTTGAAGAGTAGATTAAAGGGGTTTTGCATTCATTCATCTCATTTCCTTCCTTATTCTAGCTTGGAGTTGAGGATCAAGTTCAAAGTTGAAGATTGAAGAGTAGATTAAAGGGGTTTTGCATTCATTCATCTCATTTCCTTCCTTATTCTAGCTTGGAGTTGAGGTATACTTTGAAACCTAGCATCATCTTCTAATTTTAGCATCAAAGATGTAAATCATCACTTCATTTTGCATCCCATTTGCATTTTAATGTCATAATGTTAGCATAGTTGTTTTGGTTGAGTGAGAGATGTATTTCAAGTATCTTGAGAAGCACTTTGGGAGGCTTGGGTGCTTGAAATGCTTCTCTCTTTTAGAATAAATTGTGTGTTGTTGTTATTTCACTCATTATTTTGTTGTTTCCATGAATAAATGGTGTTTTAAGCTCATGTTCATTCACGCACCTTAAGGAACAATTGTGTTGTTGTTATCATTCCACTTCATCTCTTGGTCTTTGCAATGATTTGAAAATTGGTTATGAAGTTGCGATCAAGCTGGAAGATGAAGCGAGAGATGTAATTTAGTCTTCGAGGAACCACGAACTTCTTTCTGTTTTAGGCGCTGGCATCTCCAGAATTGCTCGTACTTTGTCCGGGTCTACCTCAATTCCCCTCTGGCTAACGATGAAACCCAACAACTTCCCTGACCTAACCCCAAAGGTGCACTTGGCGGGGTTCAACCTGAGTTTGTACTTTCTGAGACGCTCGAACAGCTTCTGCATGTTAACCACGTGCTCTTCATCAGTCTTTGATTTGGCGATCATGTCATCCACATAGACTTGAATCTCTTTATGCATCATGTCATGGAATAGGGTTACCATCGCTCTTTGGTAGGTTGCCCCGGCATGACCTTGTAATAGAAAGTTCCCCAAAGAGTTATGAAGGTGGTTTTCTCCATATCCTCTGGAGCCATTTTGATCTGGTTATAGTCTGAATATCCATCCATGAAGGAGAACATCGAATCTTTGGCGATCTTGTCCACGAAGGCGTCAATATGGGGTAGAGGAAATCATCTTTAGGGCTCGCTCTGTTCAAGTCACGATGATCGACACACATTCGGACCTTTCCATCTTTCTTAGGGGCCAGGAACAACGTTTGCTACCCACTCGGGATATTTTGCCACGACTAAGAACCACGCATCATCAATTGTTTCTTGACCTCATCCACGATTTTCAAAGACATTTGAGCTTCATTAAATCTTAACCATTTCTGGGGACATTACGATTTCACGGCAATGCATAACTCAACAATATCTATGCTCGACCACGGCATGTCACGATAAGTCCATGCGAATCGTCGGCGTAGTCGGCGGGGAGTGAATCAACTTTTTGCTCTCTATCCCCATTCTTGTGCAGGCCTTGACCTCTTTTACGTCTTCCTTAGTACCCAAATTGACCATTTCTGTAGACTCCCCATGGGGCTCAATGACCTTTTCTTCTTGTTCTACCATTCTCATGATTTCTAGAGGAGTATCCCAATCATCCTCAACATCTTCCTCGGCTTGATTAACCGGGTAATCAAAGTCACAGTATGAGTTATGGGCATTATTATTTTCAGAGATTATTTTTGATCTGCATTAGAATGGAGCGGCGAATAAAAACAAAGAAATTTTATTGAAAATTCAAAACAACACTTTATTGATTGATGAGTTTTGACGAAAACATGCGTGCCCGAATGAAATATCCCAAGGCCTTGGCGAGCGAGGTTTGCATTACTGCGATAATTACTTTAAATTGAAAAATGCGGAAATCCATGATCTCGGTTTTGCGGCTTCTCTCAGCGAGCAATGACGCTGTTGCGCGCGGTAAACAACCTGACCACTCGAGTTTGATCCTTCTTCAACCACATTAACCTGGTCAGGGTTGAGCATGCGAGCACTCCGGAAGTTGTTCTTAAGGTTAGCGATGGCCATCCTCCCCTGATTGGGTGCCCTTCCTCTGAGTTTGGCCAGCCATTTCTCCCTCCTGTCAGATGCCAGCCTCTCCCGATCAGCAAGACTTGGGATGTACCCAATACCAAACCTTTCAATGTTTCCTCTCAAGCCCAGGCCAGTGTTACAATTCCTTGGCGACTTTTCCTAGGCCACTTTACCGCACGATACCCTGTCCTAACATCACCTTTGCAACCATCATGTCACCCTTGGACCACTTAGGCTTCCACGGAGGCTCACTTTCAACGAAGAGATCGTTTGAGATCTCGATCCTTGGAAAGCGATCTCGAAAGGACTCTTCCATTGCTTCCACATAATATTCGGTGGTGATCGGTTTATCAATGTTTCTTCCTCCCGTAGATCACTATCGGCTTTCCTCGACCACAAACTTGGGTTTTACGATGAAGCGAGGATGGCGCGCTTGCCCGACATGTATCGAGGATGTCTAGTAGGCGGTTTGTAGGAGGAATTGATTTCCATCACTTGGAAGATGACATAAAACACTTCGGGGCCTACCTGCAGCGGCACTTCTACTTCTCCAAAAACTTCCTTCACTGACCCATCAAATGCTCTGACCAAGGTAGAGCTCGGCTTCAGATATGAGGAGTCTACATTCAGCTTATCCATTGTAGACTTAGGCAGCACATTCAAGGATGAACCATTATCAATGAGCACCCTGGCAAGTATATAGTCCCCACACTTGACTAAGATGTGAAGAGCTTGATTATGATTCTTTCCCGCCGGAGGAAGCTCAGTGTCTGAGAAACTCAAGTAATTGGATGCTACAATGTTGCCAACAATACCATCAAGCTGGTTTACTGTAATGTCATGGGAGACGTGTGCTTCATTCAGGATCTTCAACAGTGCAGCACGATGTGCCTCTGAACTAAGCAACAAAGAGAGCATTGAGATCTTGGATGGAGTTTGACTCAGCTGGTCTACCACCCGATATTCACTCTGTTTCATTACTTTCAGGAATTCTTGAGCTTCTTTGTATGATACCCCTCTAACTTCTACAGTTTCTTTGTCTTTTCCCTTACAGGCCCTTTCTTCATCTGTCTTGGATTGCTCTCCCCTAAGGTTTTCAGGAGCATACAACCTTCCACTCCTTGTAATGCCGCTACTCCCAGCGATGTTAGTTATATCCAAAGTTCCGCCAGGGACCTCAAACTGCGTCTGCACATTCGACTCCATGGAATCATCTTGGTCTCTCTACTAGGGGTAGCAGCGGGTACTGGAATAACAACAGTCGAAGGTCTCGTCACAGGTGGGCTGAAATTCAGACTACAGGGGATTTCAATCGGTCTCCTCAAGCCTCTTTTGCCTGATTGCAAGGTAAATACACTTCCTTCCTTCTCCTGGATTCCCACTTGGACTAGGTGTCTGTCTAAGAGATCTTGGAGAATTGGTTTAAAGCCTTCACAGTCCCAATGCGGTGAGGATTATCGCGGTGTCTTTCCTAGCACACCTCTTTGATGACACCAAGGCGGCATAATTCGGCATGGATGACATCGAAGGCATCGAATGCAATCAACCTCTCTAATCAAACAACGACCACCACGATGCGTCAATGGCATTGGCGAGAAGATCATCCATGCCCGACAGCGGTTGGTGGTTATATTGGATTCTTAAATGATATGCTCTTTGCATCGAGAAAGTCTTGCACCACATACTTGAATGCCTTGCAATCCTCTGCCACATGACCTCTTGCCGGAATGAAAGCGCGGGTAGCATTTGCATTATACCCTGCAGGATAGGGAGGCGATATGGCTTTATTTGGCGAGTCTTGATTATTTTATTGGCGATAAGATAATTGAACAAGTCAAAGTGAAGGACATGGGAATAGGATCGAAGACAACGAGCCGTTTCAGCGTGTAGTTAAACCTTTGGTGGTTCATTGAAATGGTACATGCGGTGGTGCACGAGAAGGAGCAGGAATAGCTTGCGAGGATCGTTGTGTGATGGACCACTTGTAACACCCCAAAGTAATTCATTTAGTTATTTAATTGGGTTACTTAAGGTTTACAACATTATTAATTAAGCTAAGTGATCAATGTAGAGTGTGTATTTTATTAGGAGGCGTTTAAGTAAATAGAAAGGTGAGATTAGAGGCCCATGAGTGATTAAGAGGCCCAATGTTTCCTTGAAAGCCCATACGCATGGCTTAAAGAGAGTGGCCAGTAGGATGAGATATTCACTTCCGACAAAATATCAAGAGAAGGTAAAGGGAAAGTAAGAGAGGGAAAGGGTAGGTGGAATAGTGCTTCTAGAGAGAAGGAGAAGCTGGGCGTGGAAGAGGCTGGAATTGTGGAAGAAGAGGCTGTTTTGCGTGAGGTGATCATTGTGTTGAAGTGTCGAGAGTAATCTTCTGCAACTAGTTGAGGTAAGGGGGCTCTCTTTCACTTATAATTTTGAGTATATGATGAGTGTTGTGTGTGAATGGATTTAGAGTTGTTTCCTGAGTTGCGTTTTGTGTTTAATGAATGTTTTAGATGTGTTTACTTCACTTTGGTGAAGATTGTGATGGTTGTTGGTGAGTTGGTTGGGTGAGAAACCAAGGGGAGGAAAATGGGATCTGAGGATACTCTTAGTCCCAGTGAGTATTGTGGGAGTAAGAACGTTTTTAAGTTTAATCTTAGGGGGAAGTACCCAAAGGAAGGAAGAGGAAGGTTAGGCGCATGAGAGCGTAGAGAAACCGAGGTGTAGTTGCCTGAGTAGGCTAATCTGGGAAGGAGGTAAGTGTCGAAGTATGTAAGTGTCGAGAGAGAGGTGTGTGTCGACATTTACATGAGTCGAAGGAGCGTAAGTAGGAGTATAAGGGTGTAGTTATGTGGTTAGGTGTGAAATGGCCGGGGTGTTAGAGTCTTGAGATGAGACATAAGCTTAGGGGTGAGAGGTGCCTAAGTGTGTAGAGTGGCGAGGTGATGCGGCTAAGAGTGGGATACCCAGTATGGGGCTCTGGGGTGAGTATTGGTGAGGTGGCAAGATGAGATAAGCGTTATGGCGTTAGTATAGCGTGCTTAAGTGCAGTCTTGAGGTACCTGTGAGCTGCTTGAGGTGATTATTTTTCTGCGAGCAGCGTAGTTCTTTGTCGGCGCCCTTGTGGGTGACATTTAGTGTCAACTTTGTTTAAGAGTCAAGTTGGTGTAGTCGGTTTAGTCCACTAAGTGGCGTTTTAGTCTGGCGGCGTGAGGTCCTATTATGAGCGAAGAGGCTGCGGTCTTGGTGATGGGTCTATGACACGGTATTTTGTGTAGAGGTTGCGGTCTTGGTGATGGAGTCTATGACACGATATTTATGAATAAAAGTTGCGGTCTAATTGGTGAGTTCTTGAAATAGTGTTATGATTTAATTGAATAATGTATATGTTGTGTGTTATGCATTGTTCATGGCGTCGCATAAATCATAAGCATAAGGTGATAGCGAGAGGACTTGGTCCTAAGGGCTTGATCCTAAGGTGATAGCGGAGGACTTGGTCCTAAGGACTTGATCAGAAGGTGATAGCGAAGACTTGGTCTTAATGGATCCATCATGCATATACCACAGAAGTATGGAGTGCATCATTCATATAAGTCATGCAGCGATTGTAGTATTATTTTGTGCTATGAGCGAGGTGTCATAACTTTCTTTGAGCTAATTTGCTTTGTGTGAGTTGATGAAATGAGTTGTATACATTACATGAGCCTAGGTGTTTTAGTGCATTCTTAGCATTACATTTATCATAAACCTCTATTATATGTGTTTAGAGACTCACCCTCTTTGCTTTTGTGTTGCTTCTCATGTCGGCAACTGCGGTGATAGCTAGCGAAGGTTCTTCCTTCTTACATTTGAGTTATGGCGTGCTGCTCTGGTAGTGTGACAACTGAAATTTGAGTAGGATGGTAGTTGTTGTTGTTTTGTTTTAATTTGTTGAATTGTAACATATTGATTTTTAAATAAAAGCGAGTTTTGTTTCATTGTGTATAAACTTGATAGTTTGGTTTGGTTTCTTAAAGTGAAATGTAATGCTCCCTTGAGAGTGAGGTTCTTGAAAACTCTGATTTTTAATTAATTAATTAGTAGAATGTAAGGGGGTGTTACACCACTGGCTTCGATAATTGCATTGGTTTCACCCTCTTTCTTCTTGTGGGACCCAGAAAAAGTCTTTTTCTGACTGGAAGGAGGTGTTGGGCCATGAGTTATCCTTCCGCTGCGCATGCCGTTCTCTACACTTTCTCTGTGGCGACAATCTCGAGAGAAATTCGAGGCTCTGTTGCCGACCAACCTATCATAATACACCGCAGGAAGGGTTTCCATAAACATGTGGACCATTTCTTACTCCCACCTCTAAGCGTACTCCTTGAACGACTCATTATCCTTCTTAGACATGCATTGTAGCTGAGTCCTATCTGGAGCCAAATCATTGTTATACTGGTATTGACGCATGAAAGCATCCGCCATGTCTTTCCAGTAATGCGATATTGGTTGGCTCCAAGCGCATGTACCGATCGAGGAGCTCTAGCTAAACTTTCTTGAAAGCAATGCATCATCAAGTTATCATCACGGGCATGGGCAGTCATCTTCCGGCAGTACATTGTCACATGACTGACTGGGCAAGTCGTCCCTCTGTATTTGTCAAAAGTTGGTGTTTTAAACTTGGGAGGCGAGGACTAGATCGGGGACCAAGCCACGACTCATGGGCATTTACGGCGGGAACCTGCTCCTTCAACAACTCTTAATCTCTCTTCTAGCATCTGATACTGACTTGAAAATGCTCTCCAAGCCGCAGCTATTGAAGCAACCAATAGGAAACTTGAAATAGAAGAAGATAGCAAGAGGGAAATTCAGAAGCATTTGAAAGGTGTTAAAAAGGAAGTAAAGAAGTGCGCCTCAAAGTTGAATGAGGCTGTGGCGAGAAAACAAGTGAATGGAAGAAACTATATGCCAAGTCATGGGGAAATGAGAAAATGGTTAGAGATCGCTAGCTAAATCAAAGAGAATTCCAAGTGATGAAGTTTGAATTGGAGAACCAAGTGAAAAGCATCAGGCAAGATAGAGAGTCTATCATAGGGATCTTGAAAGAGTATCAACAAGCTTTAGGGTTTGAACAAGGAAGGTCGGAAGAATTGATGAGGGATCTCCGATGTCTAAGGGAGTCTTATGGGCAAGTGCAAGCAGAAAGCTAGTATTGGGAGAAACATTTCATGGCATTAATTGGCAGAATAGAAGACCAAGAGATCGTCATGGAGCTAATGGATGAGATTCAGCTTTGGAGGAGCAAATTTTCAATGCTAGCAGGGCTAGCTAACCAAGCTGTGAGGGATGTGAAGTCACCAGTGTCACAAGGAATCGGGGTTGGAATTGTGACCCTTTTAAAATTATCCTGAAATAAAAGAACTTTGATTCACAAGTGTACTTGAGAATCAGGAGAGTGAGTGTTATGTGCTATGCAGAAACAATCATCTTAATGAATTAGATGAGTCAAGAAGGGTGATTCTTCACAGTTATGTAGAACTGAGAAGGATCATTCAAAACTTCCTTCACTCTTCTCACAGTTGTTTCCCAATTGTTTCAAGTAGAGTTTTACTGCGAAAGATATATTAGGTTTGTACACCACTTGTTAAGAGTTTCAAAACATTTTATAGTCTTTGAAAAGTTCTGAGAAGGGTTGAAAAACTCTTGTTCTAGTTGTAGGCGAGAAAATTCGAATTAACTCTTCTCGGGTTTTCAAAAATCTCTCCTCGAGAGGAGTTTTCTCAAACCGTAAACTAAGTACTTAAAGCGATAAATAACACATGGATTTATAGTGGTTCACCCAACAATAACATGGGCTACTCCACTCCTCACCCGGTGAGATTTTCCACTATTTTCCAAATAGTTTACACTATTTCACACTTTACACAAGTTGAAAGCTCTTGGTAGTTTTCTTCTCACAGACTCTACCTGTTGTATACTCCACTAATAGACTTCTCCAAAGCTATTAGTGCAGCTTTAACACAAAAGCACTCACTTCTCAAGTCCTATAGCAACACATGCTACTTGAGAAGGTTCCCTATTCAAGGTTCTTTGAATACAAGGGTTTTGGGATTACTTAGAGCTTGGTTGACATATATAGGATATACTTGAATGATTTACAACACAAGACTTAATACATACTTAGAAAGGTGAATCCCTTACGGTTTAAAAGTAGTGAGTATGGAAGAGAAAACTTGAATGTGTGAGAAGGTTGATAGCTTAAAGTTTAATTCACTCTCTTGAAGATCAATGAAGACCAGAGCTGTTGTTATATAGAGTTGTTGTACCCTTTTAACTCCTGGTTTAAGAAATAGAGTTGTTGCATCAGAAACTAGCCGTTTTAGAGTCGTTGTAAAGACGCTCTCTGTCTCTTTATCCTTTGTCACCTTTGCGAATCTGTCTGTGTCATCATCACCCTTCTCACGGTGACCGCTTCTCACTTTGTGACTCTTCTCATGACTTGTTAAGTTGAAGATGATGCTTCTCAAGATGAATCTTCTGATGTTGATGTAGTACTTTAAGGATGATGACTCTTCTTGTCATGACCCTTCTCAGGTCCATGACTCTTCTTAACATGATTCATATGATCATGACCCTTCTTGGGATCATGACTCTTCTTAGCTTGATTTTGCATTCCATCTTCTTCAATTTTCTTTGTCATGACTCTTCTCATGCTTGATCTTCTTAGATGTTCTTCTCATATTGCCATTTCACTTGATGAATCTTCTCAAACAGAATTTTTCCAAGATTTCCAAGTGGTTTTTGACTTCAACCCTTTATGCTTGAAAAAGCTTCCTTTCTAGTAGTAGTGTAGGCAATGTTTCTTTTTTGTTTTCTCTTAAGATTGATGCTTCTCAAAAGCAATTAACTTGTTCAAAATGATTTGATGTCCTGTTCTTTATGAAACACTCAACAAGAGCATTAGTAATACATATGATCAGAAACCTTAAGCTTCTCATCCTTGAGGTTTGTTGAACATCAAAACTTTATTAAGGATTTTGCCTCAACAATCTCCCCCTTTTTGATGTTTGACAAACTCATTGAGAGATGGATTAAGTTTTACGATTTTGTTTGAAAATTTCTTAAGGCATTTTTCTTTTTACTCCCCCTGAATTTATGCTTGTTAGTTTGATGTTTCAAATTATGTCCAATATATGCATAATTGAGAATATAACACACAAGAAAACATAATCAAGAACATTCATTTCAATTCATCAAAAAAACCATTAGCATGATTACATTCAGTTATGTTCTTGTAGCCTAGAAATTGAACAACTAAACATTGAGAAAATCACTTCTCACAAACAGTGCCTAATTGCACAGATATTGGCTAATACAAAGCATAACAAAATATCCTAAGACCATAAACTTAATCTAGACTCTTCTCCCCCTTTTGTCACACATCATAAAGGTCGAGGAAGAAAGAGGAAAAGATTAAAGATGCTACTTAGATGGGGAAGACCCATCTGAGGAGGAGGAAATGCTTGAGTCCGGGAATATCAGGGAATTGCTCCAAGGGACCTAGGTTTGGAGATTGATTGGTAACCCCTTGCTGCAAAACCCAATTTCTATAGCTCTCATCCCTAGCAGCTTGAGCCCTTTGACCTTGTTGAATGATTGCTTGTCCTTGAAGCACATTCTTCAATAACTCCTTCATTCTCTTCATCATTTTCTCCATCTTAGACATCCTCTTTTCCAAGAGGGCAGAAGAGCTGGGTGTTTCAGTAGATGCTTTGACAGTGTCAGTAGCAGTACCCTTCTCAGGAGATGTTTTTCCTTGGCAGAGCCAGAAAGGTCCCCTAAAGCAGCAAAAGTTGAATCAAGAGATCCAAACTGTGATGGCATATCAGATGGCATGGTATGAGGGATGGAAGGAGGATACATTTGTTGAGGTGAGTCAGTTAGAGGAGTTTGGTTGAGGTTGAGAAACAGGTTTAGGTTTGAGGAGCTGATAGTGTTTGTGGTTTTGAGTGGAGAAAGGTTGGTTCCAATGTCAATGGCAGCTAGGAGGGATTCAATATTGTGTGAGGTGATTCTGGAGGTGGTGGTAATGGGAGAAGGTTCAGTTGGTGGGGCAATTTGTGTAGGGGTGAAGAATGGATTGGGTTTTTGGTAGATAAAGTGAGGGTGAGAAGGGTGCTAAGGTAGGCATTTGTTCTGGAAATATGGAGGGTAATGGTGATTGGTTTGAAGAAGGAGAGAATTTTATAATAAACTCCCCTGAATTGAAAAAAGAAAAAAAAAGGTTGGAGTAGGAATATTAACTCTATAAAAAATTGCGCGCAGAAGATATTAACTCTAAAAAAAATGTTGTAACATTTTACTATTTTGTTCAATGTTGTGGTTCTACATGGCTCGAGGATTAGTCTCTGCGATTCTTGCGAGAGGATGCCCAGTTTATACCAAAAAATTAACTCTATAAAGCTACGAGCAAGAATGTACTCTGCAGTTGTAACTCTTTGATCATATAGTGAAGATTTCAGGTCGGATTCAGTCCCCTAGATGTAGTAATCCTCAAGTGACATAGCATAGCATCAACTCCCTAACATTAAGAACAAGGTGATATTAAACTTTCAACATAGACTTTTGGGACCGTCGAAGGACCAATGTTTCGAACTCTAGGAATCTTTAAAGTACCATTTGTGGAATGTAAACAACCAACTTCAAATCCATCGACGGCTCTTTAAAATCCATAAACACTTGATCATCCTCAAAAACATAAACAACCTTAGTAAAAGCATAAGAACCACGACCTCCCACATAAGGAACACTGAACAATTTAGTCCAAGACTCTTGAATTCCATATTCCTTCATAACCCAAACATCAAAAAACTCATAACCATTTGCAAAGATACAAAAGCAATCCATCAACACCCCTAACTTCAAACCACGCGTCAAAAGTGGGTTCCTATTCAAATCCGGCATAGAAGCGTTCGATATGACTCATTCTCCAAATCAAGAGAAACAATGACTTGCGAGAAACTAGACAGAGCATCATATGCCAATGCCAACCAATTAATAGTTCCACTAACAAACATTCCCGATCCACAAATACAACCACTATAAGGAAAATCATCTATCCTTCTCCAGAAATCGGTACCCAATGTGAAAACACTAACTGTAATATGATAACTACAGGAACTAACAGCAAAGACCTTATAATTATCAATGAAATGATCATACCCGAAAGTGTAGTGAGGACAAATTATTTCTCGTGGATTCAAAGGGGGCAAAGTCCTAAACTTTCTAATTGAAGGGTTCCATAAAAGAGAAATATGTTGATCAATGCTGAATAGGAGAATGCCATCACAAGAGGAAGCATCACGATCAGAATCGTACTCGTTGGTAATCGCCTTTGGGCGTATGAGCTGTAACTGTGGGACGCGTGAGGTTGTCGTTGTGTCACTGAAAATATATTAGATTGTGGCATCCTAGTGAAGTGAGTCTCTACCTTGTACGATGAGGTGGTGGTGGTGGTGGTGGTGGTACGTTTTAGACACGCAAAGGTGTTTCTTAGCGTATTTGGGATCAGAGAATAGGGATTTCCAGGATTTGCAAACACATTTGAGTTGTAAGAGGAGTTTCACGGGGAGCCTACAAAGTATTTCGGAGACGAGATCTAACAGAAGGGTGGGCATGTGAATTGATGGTGAGGTTAGGGTTCCGATGCGGGTGTCGTTGCCCGACGACATTTCTGCCAATGTAGCACTTGCAAAGCAACCGACCCTACGCCATTTAGTACATACGATAAATTTATTGCTTTTAATTTTATTATACTGCTTTTTTACCATATCTTATTTTGTTTTGAAAAAATAATATATAGTACAAAAATGTTGAGGCAAAATCCTAATAAAGTTTTGATGTTCAACAAACCTCAAGGATGAGAAGCTTAAGGTTTACGATCATATGTATTACTAATGCTCTTGTTGAATGTTTCAAAAGAAACGAGGACTTCAAATCATTCTCAACAAGATACACCTTATGAGAATCATCAATTCTAAGAGTCATGACAAAGAAGAGTCATCATCCTTAAAAAGTACTACAAAGGAAGTTTTTTCAAGCATAAATGATTGAAGTCAAGAACCACTTGGAAATCTTGGAAGAATTACATTTTGAGAAGATTCATCATGTGAAAAGAGTCATGACAAAGAAAATTGAAGAAGATGGAGTGCAATATCAAGCTAAGAAGAGTCATGATCCCAAGAAGGGGCATGATCATATGAATCATGTTAAGAAGAGTCATGGGCACGAGAAGGGTCATGACAAGAAGAATCATCATCCTTAAAATCTTGCATCAACATGAGAAGATTCATCTTGAGAAGCATCATCTTCAAACTTTACAAGTCATGAGAAAGTCACGGTGAGAAGGTTGATGGCAATTGTGTATTCTGCAGTGGCGGTGATAGCACGGGCGTATTTGCAACGGCTCTAAACGACTAGTTTCTGAAGCAACAGCTCTATTTCTTGGTCCAGGAGTTAAAGGGCTACAACAACTCTATATAACAACAGCTCTGGTCTTCATTGATCTTCAAGAGAGTGAATTAAATTCCGAGCTATCAACCTTCTCACCCATTCTAGTTTTCTCTCTTCCATACTCAGCTGCTATTAAACCAGAAGGGATTCATCTAATCTCTGAGTATTTATTAAGTCTTGTGTTGTAATACATTCATGTATATTGTAACGCCCCAAAAATAATACAAAACGTTTATTTAATTAATTAATTAAGTAGTCTTTGGTGGGTTGTTTTAAAATAATAATAGAGTAATTAACTTAAAGGAAGAGTGGTGAATAGTAAAGAAGTGAGTGGTAATTTAACTAGGAAAAAGGAGTAGCGTTAGTAATCAACCGGGTGGTGAGAAGGGCCCAAGTAAGAGAACCCATGACTTAAGCTAGGGTTAGTTATTAGAAACTTGGAGAGGGAGAGACGGCTAGGAAAAAAGCAAAGAGAGAGAGAGAGAGAAGGAGGAGAAGGAGTTGGCGCGCGAGGGGAAGGGAGAGGAAGAGAAGAGGAGATTGTCGTGTTCTTTGTAGTTACTAAATCGGTGCTCTCATCGTCTTCTACTGGAGTGACGTATTCGAGGTAAGAAGTCTCGCATTATAAGGGTTTATATAATGGTCGATATATGGGAGGGTAGTCCTATGACACCTAGGCGGTATTAGTTATTACGTTTAATTATTTTGTTGGATTTTTGGTGTTGTTGTGAATTTAACATGAGTTGTGATGCTTGTTGTCGAGGATTTATTGATGTTTGCTGTTGATGATTCGTTAATGTTTGGTGTCTAATGAGTGGTTGAAGAATTGAATGACTTATGGATGAATTTTGATGTTGTAATATAAAATTGATGATTGTTGATGTTGCTGAGGAATTATTGAGATGATTGCTGTGAACACTCAATTTTTAGCAGTAGTTTTGACATTTTTGGAAAAATCAAAATCGCGCACTTTTTGCGTGTTTTGCGTGTTTAGTCGTCGAATCGTCATTTTACTCGTTTATTTCACTTTCGCGCTATTTTTACTCTTTTTTCAACGAAAAATGTATGTAATTCGAAAATTACAAAAAATAGTAAGTTTTATTTAATTTGTTTGAGTAGTTGTCTTTCGACAAATAATCCAAAAAATTAATAAAATGAATTCAAAAATTAATTTTAATAGCAAAAGGATCCGAAATAAAATTAGAGTTTCAAGTAGCGCTCCTAGTTGCTGTTGGGCCTGATTTGCACACTTCAAATCGAAAAAAATTCGAGCCCAGTCAAACCACGATCAACGATAATTAATGTCTAAAACCTAATTTATCAATATAAATTCACGATCAAACAACGATCAAAAGGGAGCCGATTGAAAAAAGAAATCATCACAAAAAAAAAAAAATTAGGTTTCTGCTGAAACCTAATCATCCAAACAACAACGGTCGGAAAGCAAATTATAGAAAAGAAAATAAAAATGTAGCGGCG
The DNA here is from genome assembly GCA_020916435.1 of Oxytropis ochrocephala. Taxonomy (NCBI): domain Eukaryota; kingdom Viridiplantae; phylum Streptophyta; class Magnoliopsida; order Fabales; family Fabaceae; genus Oxytropis; species Oxytropis ochrocephala. Next base: position 34,922,637 of record CM037094.1, on the reverse strand, counting down.
AGCCTCATCTCTTCTCATCACCATCTCCGTCTCCTCACCACAAATCACCCACAACTTCACCCCCACCGCCATAAGCAGCCGCACAAACCGCAGCCCCTCCTCTCTCACCTTGGACTCCACCCAATCACCACCAAACCGTTCCCCTTCCCCACAGCGGTCCGAAACCAGCGGCACCACCAATCACCACCACAACACCGAGCCACCACCACCGTGAAGCGCCTAGAACAGCCACCCCACACGAAACCTCCCTCCGGTTCCCTCCGTCACTTGTCATTTCGGTCCCTCTCTCTCGATCCGAAGCTTCCTTTCCCTCCTCATTGCTAAAACTTTGCAAGCTTTCTCTCTCATGGAGAAGGCTGCGGCCGTGACAAGAATGGGAAGGAGGGAGAGTTGATTTAGGTTTAGCATAAATGGGGATGGGCTTCAATATCCCCACGTGTTTTACGTTTGTTTTTTTAATTTATTTGTTCTTCAATCTTTGTTGTGTTTCCCTTACCAATCGGATAAGAAAAAATGTGTAAATCGGACCATTTTAATTTTTGCACCCACTTATTTGTTAATACACTTCATTCCTATTCGCACCACTTACTTTGTTGATGGCACCCCACCGTTTTCAATTGTTTTCTTCTATTATTTTCTTATTTCTTTATTATATGTATGTCATATTCATTGTTGTTTATCCACTAAAAATAATATAATTAGGATTTGATCGAGGCGTATGTCTTATCAAATCCATGACACCGATTTAAGAGACCCGAGTTGTACAACTTGGTCCTAAACCACTTTAAAATTAAAACCAGAACAACATGTTTTCGAAAAAAAAAAACCAATCGATTTATTATTATGTAGCACCTATTTTCAAAATACCAAAAATATGGGATTGGCCAGAGATGTACATCTTGTCGATCCGGTTTAAGACAGAGTTGTACAACTTGGTCTAAACCACTTTAAAATTAAAACCAACGACATGTTTTTTTCCAAAAAACCCCTAATTAGTTTATTATTATGTAGCACCTATCTTTCAAAAATAGCAATAAAAATGGGTTTGATCGAGATGTACATCTTATCAATCCCGCAACAACTGTTTAAGATACTCGAGTTGTACAACTTAGGTCTTAAACCCCTTCAAAATAAAATCAATCAACCAACAAATCTTGGGAAGAACTACGTGACTTTTGAGTCTCTCATAGCACGGAGAGAGTACATAGCGCGGGGTCTCCTGTCAAAGTCAAAATAAATATTTTCTAAATTGGTCATTTTTTCAATTTCTAAGTAAATAACTATTTTTCGTTTTCTCTAGAATTCAATTAAATCTTATTTTGGGTAAATAATTAAGCGGCGTAGTAATTATTGCACAAATTAAATTTAGAATGTTGTCTTAGGGCGGATGTGTTAGGGAGTGCGATGAAACTTGTTTTCACCCCTTCCTTCGCATACCGACTCCGAATCCAACCTGAGTTCACGCACCATTAATTCCTTAAATTAGGTTTTTCTCAATTTTCCTATTATTAATAAATTGGGTGGCGACTCCTCGAATACATAAATTTGAGCCGTCCGCGTCGAGATCCCGGTCACGACAGATGGCGACTCTCACTGGGGATAGTGAGAGTCAAGCCCATTATGTTTCGTTGTGCAAAATGATTATAAGGTGCGCTTTGTTTACCCAGCTTAGTTTCTTATTTATTTATTGTTTTTCTTTGTATATATCTTATCTTTATATTTATATTTTTCCATATAAACTCTAGGCTAAATGACATGTATTATTTGTTGTTTAGTTGTATTTATTGAAATATTTTGTGATTTTATTTTATTTTTAAGTTTTGAGGTTTGTATGCTCCCTTCACACACTACACCTACACTGTGAGCACACACTGAGAGTTGAGCTCATACCTGAGCCACAAAAAACACCTAAGTTAGAACGAGGATAAGTGGGACTCATTCTGGATGTACATCCTATGTGACTTCCATGAACTCCTCATCTAGAGCACGATCCTTCTTTGCGGGTACTCACATCCGGGATGTACATCCTGCTGTGTTTAACTCTCTAAAAGGGTACTTGGCTCTAGAGACCTTAAATCTCCATAGGATGTAGTTACCACCCTGTGAGTACTCACAATAAAGACATTAGCCCTATAGGTCCCAATGCCCTATAGCACGGGCTAACCAAATTAGACCACAAAGGGAGCTATTTTTCCTCTTATCATTGTTTTTGATTGAATATATTTTTCTCGGCATCGTTCATTAGTCTACACACAAAAAAAAATCATCAAAAAAAATTGTGTAGCATTTCACGCAACAGAAAATCATATAGCCTTTCATGCATAAAAAAAACAAAATAATCATATTACATTTCATGCATAAAAAAAACCTTATTGCATTTCATACATAAAAAAATATAATCATATTGCATGCCATGCATAAAAAAATCATATTGCATTTCATGTATAAAAAGCATAAAAAAATAATGTTGCATCTAGAAGTTCATTTCATCTAAAAAAAATAGGATTTACCGTGTATCATTCATCATAAAAAAAATTGCATGTAGTGTACATTTTCATTTCATTGTCATTCATCATAAAATTTCTCCATTATTTTTCTTTGTATGTATGCCAAAAAATTTGCACATCTTCATGAGTAAATAAGCAAAGCACATAGCATATTCCCTTCAAGGGGCAATAAAATTTGCATTACTTTTTTTTTTCATAAAACAATGAAAAAATATTACAAAACAAATGCATGTTGCATCTTAGGGTGAGTGCTTGCATTCATATCACACATTTCATAACATATTGGTTTCCTTGACCATTCTCATGTAGCATTTTTTTTCTCTGTTTAAAGAAAATCAATAAAAAAAAGAGTTTTGAAGTCATTAAGTCTTCATTCATGTTAAATTTTTGTGCTTGCGTGAAAATGGATACCGATCAAGCTTAGACTCATGGAATTGGATCATTCGCTTGAAAGTTGTTGGTAAGATTAGGCATTGAAGGATTAGAGAAGTAGGGTGAGAGGACAAATATCATGGGGAACTATACCGGGGCATACTGGAAAAGATGAGTGGAAAATAGGGAGACATAAGGTTGTGGCAATCAGTTCTTGAATAAAGAGTTCAAAGCCCAAAAAAGAGAGGATTGTCATTAGCGCTTCTTTAGTCATGTAAGCTTGAAACTAAGTTAACTTTGTTGAAGCTTTACACTAATGGATTTGCATGAATCTCCTTTTTCCCGTGTCCCCTTAAAACACCAACCCTTTTGAGTTCTTGTCTCGTGATAACTCTTAAAGCCCTTTTAGTCGCATCATTCAAGGGTGAACCAGGTGAGCAAATATCGGATCTCAAAGGTCCATTTCCCAGAGAAAAAAACAAAAAAAAAAAAGGCAAAAAAATATAAAGAGCAAAGGATGTGTAAAAGAGTGAATGTTATTTGAAATTAAATTTTTGAAAATGCGGAATCATGATTTCAAATGAAGAGTGGCCATTTTTTCCTCTATCCCATAAAAGAACCCTCATTGTTGCCTTTGAGCCTGCAACTTCCATTCACTAAACCACGGACAAGGATCAACACTACAATAGAATTTAGTGCATTGACTTTCCAAAGTTATGAAATCAAAGATAGTGGAAAAAGTTCAAAAAGAAAAAGAGAAAAATGAATAAAGCCCTTAAGGTAAAAGCAAGTATTATCGAGTCTTGGCAAAAGTTAGGGCACAAAAGAAAAAGTAATGAAAAAACATAGAAGTGAAAAAAAAATAATTAAAAAAAAATGTGAATGATTTGAGGATTGGGGAACACAAGAGGAAGCTGAATGCACTAAAGATTCATGATCCGTTCCCATAACCCATTACCCATACCCATAAGACGTTTCTCTAAACCTTCTACTCCTTTCTCTTCCATAACCCATATCCAAAAACATTTCTTTAAGCCTTCTAACCATTTTTCCCCATAACTCATAGCCCATATCCATAAAACATTTTTAGCCCTCCATTCATTTCCTTCTATAAACCATAACCCAACCCATAAAGCACTTCTGGGAACCTTCTAATCATCTTTCTTTCATAAGCCATAACCAATAGCCACATTGCAAACCTCTAAAAGTCCACTCTGATTGATGGATGATTGATTTCATTTTCTTAATGTTAATTTTGAGATAAATCATGTGCTCTGTTAAATTATTCTTTGCTCTAATAAAAATGAAGAAAAAGAGAAAACCCCGCTAGATTGAAAACCCGAAAGGCGATCTAGGCAAAAATTAGGGATAATAAAAAATTTAATAATAAAGCCCGCTAGATTGAAAACACAAAAGCGATCTAGGCAAAAATTAGGGCACAAAAGGGAAATGAGACTTTCAATGAGATGTTTAAGTAGTTCAGGGGGAAAATTTACGCTACTTGGGCCAAACAAAAGTGTACATTGGGGCAATTTGTGGAGGATAAGTTTGAGAGTCTCGAGAGACCCCACACTGGGGCAAAGTTTCGTAAGATCCGTTAGGAGTCAAAGGTTTCTTGCTACACCATGTAGTATTCCCTCAAGGCAGTGCCTTTCACTAGAAATCTTACAATACCCTACATCCATCAAACTTTGTTTGCCACACTGTGCATCCTCGTGAGCAAAAACTTTTACCAATATTGGGGCAAAGCTTGTACATGGCCTTTCATGAGTCAAAGTTTGTTTGTTACACCAGTGTGGGGCAATACCTCTTACCAACACAGGGCAAAAATGTTTGCTCGACCACGATGAGTCGATTTAAACTTGCTATGCACAGTAGTCTTTCTTACGTGATAAAACCCAATTCTCCGCCAATTTCTAGCAAGTCAGATACATCAAGTAAATGGAATTCCCAATAACTCGGGGTTGCCATAATACCTTTTTCCTTACCACCTTGTGTCGCCTTTGTCCGATCCTATGATTTCCTCCAAAATACCATCCACTTTCAAACCGAAATCCGAAACACAATATTCCGACTCTCAAATTCTCATGAATCCATGCATGTTCATTAACTAATGCTTGATAGTCAAGCGGGAATCAATAATGCGATTTAGAGAGCTAATGACAATCAAAAAAAGAAGAGAGAGAGGGAAAATTTGAGGTGATTCGGTTGAAAGGTGAGAAGTGATCATAAAAAGAGAAAAAAAGGGTCTAAGCAAGTTAGTTGTGTTGAGGATAAGCTTCCATATGAGGACAAGCTTGATTGATTTCAAACAAAGCATGCACAAAAAGAAAAATTCTCAGTGAATCCAGCTTTCAAGACAAGTGCATCTCAAAACTCATGCATAATCCATGCATTTCATGTCATAGTTTGCATACATTTCATGCCCTTGATGCATTCCACTTCATGACTAAAAGCATACATTTGTGTTCGATTACTTTGTAAATAAAATCCAAAGCAATGCTTGCATGGCATTTCCCTTAATTCCGTGCTATCGGTTTCGCCTAGCATTGTCTTTATTTTTCATGCTATCGGTTCCGCCTGGCATTGTCTTTAATTTTCATGCTCTGGTTCGACCACGGCATTTCCCATCTCATCCCCGTGCTATCGGTTCAAATTTCCCTAGCACATTCTTTCATGCTCTGGTTCAGCCACTGGCATTTCCACTTCTCATCCCCGTGCTATCGGTTCGGCCACTATCACATTCTTTCATGCTACCTGGTTCGACCACAGGCATTTCCGCTTCTCATCCCCGTGTTATCTCGGTTCGGCCACGACACATTCTTTCATGCTCTGGGATTCAGCCACAGCATTTCCGCTTCTCATCTTACGTGCTCTGGGTCACGTACAGCACATTCTTTCATGCTACTGGTTCGACCACAGCATTTCCCTTCTCATCCCCGTGTTATCGGTTCACCGACACATTCTTTCACTGCTATCTCGGTTCATACGGCATTGTCTTTAATTTCCACGCTATCCGGTTCATACGGCATTGTCTTTAATTTTCCCGCTATCTCCGTTTCTACCACGGCATTGTCTTTAAATTTCCTGCAATCGGTTCCCCACGCATTGTCTTTAATTTTCTTGCTATCGGTTCGCCACAGCAATGTGTCTTTAAATTTTATTGCTATCGGTTTACCACGACATTGTCTTTAATTTTCTTGCTATCGGTTCCGTCTTGGCATTGTCTTTAATTTTCTTGCTTGCTATCGGTTCCACCACGACAATGTCTTTAAATTTTCTTGCTATCGGTTTCGCCATACGGCATTGTCTTTAATTTTCTTACTATCGGTTCGCCTTGGCATTGTCTTTAATTTTCTTGCTATCGGTTCCGCCACAGCATTGTCTTTTATTTTCACGCTTATCGGTTCATACGGCATTGTCTTTTATCTTTGCTATCGGTCTCACCACGGCATCGTCTCCATTGTAATAAAACCACGACATCGTACTTTTTAAATTTAATGGTTTTACGACTACTTATCGACAATCAAATATTTCACCTGCTTAAAATTGAGGTTCATGTCAGTACTTATCTCTTACTTTGATAATACAACTAAACATGGAGAACATGGTTTTGTGTATTATATCGTAAAGAGAGTAAGCCTGGAGAACAAGCTATGAAAACTCAATTTTTAGCGGTAGTTTTGACATTTTTTTGAAAAATACGAAAATACGCACTTTTTGTTGTTTTGCGTGTTTAGTCGTCGAATACGTCATTTTACTCGTTTATTTCACTTTCGCGCTATTTTTACTCTTTTTTCAACGAAAAATGTATGTAATTCGAAAATTACAAAAAATAGTAAGTTTTATTTAATTTGTTTGAGTAGTTGTCTTTCGACAAATAATCCAAAAAATTAATAAAATGAATTCGAAAATTAATTTTAATAGCAAAAGGGTCAGAAATAAAATTAGAGTTTCAAGTAAGTAGCTCTCCTAATTCTTTGTTGGGCTGATTTGCACACTTCAAATCTGAAAAAATTGATAGCCAAACAAACACAAATCAACGATAATTAATGTCTAAAACCTAATTTATCAATATAAATTCACAGTCAAACAACAGTCAAAAGGGGGAGCCGATTGTCAGAAAAGAAATCATCACAAAAAAAAAATTAGGTTTCACACTGAAACCTAATCATCCAAACAACAACAGATCGGAAACAGAATTATAGAGAAGAAGAGAAAATAAAAAATGTAGCAGCAGGCCTCATCTCTTCTCATCACCATCTCCGTCTCCCTAACCACAAATCACCCACAACTTCACCCCCACCGCCATAAACAGCCGCACAAACCGCAGCCCCCTCCCTCTCTCACCTTCGGACTCCACCCAATCACCACCAAACCGTTCCCCTTCCCCCCTGACAGTCCCGAAACCAGCAGCACCACCAATCACCACCACAACACCGAGCCACCACCACCGTGAAACCGCCTAGAACAGCCACCCCACACGAAACCTCCCTCCGGTTCCCTCCGTCACTGTCATTTCGGTCCCTCTCTCTCAGTCTAGAAGCTTCCTTTCCCTCCCTCTGTTGCTAAAACTTTGCAAGCTTTCTCTCTCATGGAGAAGCTGCAGCGGCGGCAAAGAATGGGAAGGAGGGGAGAGTTGATTTAGGTTTAGCATAAATGGGGGATGGGCTTCAATATCCCCACGTGTTTTCTGGTTGTTTTTTTTTTAATTTATTTGTTCTTCAATGCTGTTGTGTTTCCCTTACCAATCGGATAAGAAAAAATGTGTAAATCAGACCATTTTAATTTTTGCACCCCTTATTTGTTAATACACTTCATTCCTATTCGCACCCTTACTTTGCTGATGGCACCCCGCTTCGTTTTCAATTGTTTTCTTCTATTATTTTCTTATTTCTTTATTATATGTATGTCATATTCATTGTTGTTTATCCCTAAAAATAATATAATTAGGATTTGATCGAGGCGTGCGTCTTATCAAATCCATAACACCGATTTAAGAGACCGAGTTGTACAACTTGGCCCTAAAATTAAAAGCCCGAACAACATGTTTTCCAAAAAAAAAACAATCGAGTTTATTATTATGTAGCACCTATTTTCAAAATACCAAAAATATGGGATTGACCGAGATGTACATCTTGTCGATCCGGTTTAAGACCCGAGTTGTACAACTTGGTCCTAAACCACTTTAAAATTAAAACCGACGACATGTTTTTTTCCAAAAACCCCTAATTAGTTTATTATTATGTAGCACCTATCTTTCAAAAATAGCAATAAAAATGGGTTTGATCGAGATGTACATCTTATCAATCCCGCAACACTGGTTTAAGATACTCGAGTTGTACAACTTAGGTCTTAAACCCCTTCAAAATTAAAATCAATCAACCAACAAATCTTAAGGAAGAACTACGTGACTTTTGAGTCTCTCATAGCACCAGAGAGTACGTAGGCGCGGGGTCTCTGTAACACCCCAAATAATTTAATTAAGAAATTAATTAAATTGTTTAAGTGTTGCAATAATTTTAATTATATTAAATTATAATATGGTGTTTATAATTTAGAAAAATATTTTTAATTGAAGGGAGTGGTGGAAGAAATGGGCCAGGGGTGTAAAAAGGGCCCAAGGTGCACTTGGCCCAATATACATATACCCAAAAGTGGAATTTTCTTTCATTTGTGAAAGAAAGAAAGAAAGTTGCGAAGGAGAGGAGAGAAAAGAGAGAGAGACGGCGCAAACCCTAGGAGAAGAGGAGGAGAAGAACAATTTCGTGGCTTGAAGCTTGGATTGTTGCGGTGGTTTTGTTCGTGACTCGATTAGGTGCTTTTCTACTGGTTTAATTTGAGGTAAGGGAGTCTCACTCTATAATAGAGGAGATAATGGGTATTATATGTGTCATAGGGGCTGTTTTGATGTTATTTGATGTTTGCATGTTGATTGATTCTTGAATTTGATGAAATTGTTGGTGAAAATTGATTTAAATGTGAGTTAGGGTTTTGTAATGTATGAATTGGTGATTTTGATGTTAATTGATGATTTGGATATGCAATTGGTTGTTTGATTATGCAATTAGGAGTGTTAGAAGGATCATTGGGTGAATTGGTTTGGAAGATTTTGGAAAAATTGGGGTTTTGGTGTTTGGGCGCCAAGATGCTAGGATTCAGCGCCACAGTAATCGCATTCACGGTGAAATTTGGAGTTTGTGCAGAATGCTCTTTGCCGGGCGCCACATTCTTTGGGAAAATGGCGCCACAATGCCTTTGTTCATGTCTTTGGAAAATGTTTTGTGCGAGGTTGTTACGCCAGGCGCCAAGTTCTTTGGGAAAATGGCGCCACAGTGCCTTTGTTTGGGTGTTGGAGTGCGTGTGTGCGATGACAGGCGCCAAATGCTGCCCCAGGGTGCCCGAATGGCGCTGTGTCATCACTATGCTTGATGTCTGGGTGAGTGAGTTCTTTGCTGGCGCGCGAGAATGTGGGTATTTTGGGCCCGGGAGTGAAACTTGCATTTCTAAACATATTTCCTCGTGCAACTTTTGTATTCACCGCCAACTTTCAATTTTAAACCTTTTTGGCTCGAGTGGTTTTCTCGATTGCAAGTGTATTTTTGAAAATGTTCCTAGGGCTCGTTTTGGGTGTGTTTTGGAGCCGGTGAGTGCAACTTGTATTTCTAAACATATTTTCTCGTGCCAACTTTTGCATTCACTCCGCCAATTTTCAATTTTAAGTGTTTTGGCTCGAGTGGTTTTCTGAGTTCAAGTGTATTTTTGAAAATGTCCCGTAGGCTCTCGTTTTGGGTGTGTTTTGGAGCCCGGGAGTGAAACTTACTTTTCTAGGCATATTTCATCATGCCAAATTTTGTGTTTACACGCCCAAATTCATTTTTAAACATTTTTGGCTCGGGTGGTTTTTGGTTTGGAAGTGTTGGGTGAGTAGGTCAATGCGGGGCGCCAACCGTCTTTGCTGTGTGCGGAAATGGTGTCTTTGCGCGCCATCTTGCGCGTGCGCGCAAACTTACGCGCAAGAAAGCCAAGGCTTGATCAAGACTGCGCGCCATCTTGCGCGCGCGTCCCTGCGCGTAACCTCGTGCGCACACCTCTCACAGGAGGACAGAAACTTTGAGAGTTAGGCGACTGCCCGCGCGCGCTTCTTGCGCGCCTCTCTTCTCGCAGCGCCGGTGTGTGCGCCTCCGGTGAGATTTTCCAAAACCTTGTCTTTGTTGAATTCCTAAGTTCTTAAAGGTCTTTGCCAAGTGCCTAAGAGAGTCTTTATTTGGTCCCTAGGTGACAGTTTGGTCCCTAGATGATTGTTTTGGTCCTAAATGGTGGTTTAGGACTCTGAGTAAGGTTGAGTACCCTAGAGGAGGACAGTCCGGTGGGACATAATGGTGTTGAGGGTTATAATGAGGTGATTGAGCATGCCATGGGGGCATGGGCCGGTGGGCCAAGCCGGAGGGCTATAAAATGAAGTTGATCACAGAGGTGAGAGTAATTGGGTGTATTGAATTGTTTGAAATGATGTTTGTGATGTACATGGAGTCTCATGCATACATTGGCTGCGATCGTAGTGTTTATAATATGATTGGTGAAGCTTCGAGGCGCGTAGGGGGCCTTATAAAGTGATTGTGAAGCCTGCGGGCGGCCGGGGGGCCTTGTATGATGATTGTGAAGCCTGAGGGCGGCCGGTGGGCCAATGGTACCACATGCATGATGACATTGCATACATCCTCATTAGTGCATGAATATTATTGATTAGTGATTAGTGTGTTTGAGTCTTTGTGCACTATGCTTGTATAACTTGCTTATTATCACCTTTATTATGTAGTTCGAGACTCACCCTTTCTGTTGTTATTTACCACGGTGGTCGGGAGTGAGGGCTTTCCACCTTCACTACTCCCGAGTCGTGCGCTCGTCACGTAGCACCTAGGGGTCGGGGTTTAGACGATTATTGCTGTTTTGCTCCTTGTTGAGCCTTTATGTATTGTTTTGATATTCTTTGGATTATGCCGTTGAGATAATGATTTGTTTTCCACGCATTATGTGAAACTATATTTCTATGAGTTATCCATGGTGTTACGTATTTGGTTTTGGTTTATGATAAAAGAGTCGTGACGCTCCATTTCGTTGATTATTAAATTTTGTTATACTACTAGTGTCTTTGAATGACTATGGCTAAACTGTGGTTCGCCACTAAGGCTAGATTTTCTTTATTTGTGTATTTACAAGGGCATCATTGAGAGCCTTGCAAAGGTGGCCAATGCATTGCAAGTAGTATCGATTACAGAGTAATCCCATAGTCGGCCAGTGCACTATTTTATAACACCCTAAACTAGAAAATGATTGAAAAAAAGATTTTTGTACACTCGATTTTTGATTTAAATTACCGGGTAGAAATGGGGTGTTACATTAGTGGTATCGAGCGATTCGGTCTGTCCCGGCCAAGTGTGTCGATCATCATAGTGTGTATGACAACTAGGTGTCTTAAAGTAATTCAGGCCCGTTGTTTAATTTGAGTGTTAGGTTGATATGGCCGGAAGGATCGATCTTTGCTTTTCTTGAGGCCTTGCAAGCCATAGCCTTGATGTGGGTACCAGCGAGAATGCGGAGGCCCGCAGCTTGGCTACCTTTCGAGAGAGAACCCTCCCACCTTCAAGGGAGGTACAATCCGGATGGTGCATCGGCTTGGTTGAAGGAGATCGAGAGGATCTTAGGGTAATTGGTCAGTAATGATGAACAAAAAGTAAGGTATGGAACCCATACCCTATCTCGAAGAGGCGATGGTGGTGGTTGGAGACCAGTGAGAGGCTAGGGGCTGCCCATGAGGAGGTTACAGGGTCAGTATTCGGAGGGAGTTCCTAAGAAAGTATTTTCCAGGAGGGCGTCGAGAGGACGAGAAAGAGATAGAGTTTTTGGAGCCAAGCGAGGGTAGTATGTCGATCCACAGAGTATCTTTGCTAGATTTGCTTGACCTTGCTAAGTTCTACCCACATTACTCGGAGGTCAGGGCTGAATTCTCAAAGTGCATCAAATTTGAGAATGGTTTGAGAGTGATATCAAGCGGTGTAGTAGGGTATCGTAAGATCAGTGTTCACGATCCGGTTGGTCGTTGTAGGATCTATGAGGTGATAGCAATGCCCGCTCTAGGGTCATGAGGACCGGAGGGGGAAATTTCATCAAGGAGGTAAGCCTTATGAGAAGTCTCGCGGATAGAGGGAAGCAAAGGTATTCGGGTGGTAACAGTACAATGGTGGGAACAGTCTGGCGAGGGTAGGAGACACCATGAGGCAAAGAAGCCAAGTGGGAGACGCCCATCCGATATTGTGTGTTTCAAATGTGACAAGCCAGGTCACAAGAGTTTTGATTGTAAGGTGGAAGTGCAGAGATGTTTTAGGTGTGGAAAGAGTGGTCACATGGCATCTGGGTGTGATCGCAAGGAACCTGTATGTTTCAACTGTGGTGAAGCCGGTCACATTAGCTTCAAGTGTCCCAAGCCTAAGAAGGAAAGATCTACTGGGAGGGTGTTTGCATTGGCAGGTTCAGAGGGACCTAATGATATCCGAGGTACATGTTTCATCTCTGGTACTCCTTTAGTTGCTATTGTTGACACGGGTGCTCACGCACTCTTTTATTGCATCTGTTTGTCTTTGAAAAGTTAAATTTAGTAATGTCTACTATGGAGAGAGGATGGTTATCGACACTCCACGGCTAAGGTCCGAGAACTACTTCTCGATGTGTGCTAGGTGTCCTCTGTCGGTCTTGGCGAGAGATTTTCGGTTGATCGATTTGTTTGCCTTTGGGTGGGTTAGATGTGATTACGGGCATGGATTGGTTAGTAGATAACCACGTGCACATCAAGCCGCTACGATAAGTCTATTAGTTTTCTCCTTCACGAAGAGGAAGAGTACGCTTTATTTGTCTGTGAGCAATTGCGCGGGGGTAATGAAAGAGGTGGTCGGTTGTTTGCTTTGATGGCGTCTATGTCTGCTGAGAACAGAGCCGTGGTTGATGGGTTACAGGTGGTGTGTGAGTTCCCCGGTGTTTCCTGATGAGATTCCTAGTGTGCCCCAGAGAGGGGAAGTTGAGTTCGGGATTGAGCTCGTGCACAGTACTAGGCACATGTCATGGCACCGCACTGGGATGTCGGCTTAGTTGGGTGAATTGAAGAAGCGATTAGAGGAGCTTCTTGAGAAGAAGTTTGTGAGGCCTAGTGTATCACCATGGGGAGCTCGGCTTTGTTGGTAAAGAAGAAGGATGGGAGTATGCGTGCGTGCGTGGACTACGCACAATTGAATAAAGTGACTATCAAGAATAAGTATCCTCTCCAGAGGATAGATGATCTAATGGATCACCGGTGGGTGCTAAAGTGTTTAGCAAGATTGACTTGAGGTCCGGTATCACCGAGTTAAGGTGAAGGATGAGGATATCCGTAAGACAAAGATTCGGGACAAGGTATGGGCATTATGAGTACTCTGTGATGCCGTTTGGTGTCACAAATGCACCAGGGTATTTATGGAGTACATGAACCGAATTTTCCATAGCTATCTGGATCGGTTTGTGGTAGTCTTCATTGATGATATTTTGGTGTACTCCAAATCGGAGGAAGAGCATGCGAGCACACGAGGTTGGTGCTAGAAGTCTTGAAAGAGAGAAAGTTGTATGCCAAGTTGTCGAAGTGTGAGTTACGGTTGCATGAGGTGAGCTTCTTGGGTCATATTATTTCGTAATGGTATTCTTTGTGGATCCAAATAAGGTTGATGCGATGTTACGTTGGGAGAGCCCAAAGTCTGCGACTGAGATCAGGAGTTTCTTGGGGTTGGCTGGTTATTACAGGAGGTTCATTGAAGGGTTCTCTAAGCTAGCCCTTCCATTGACTCGATTGACCTGTAAAGGAAAGGCATTTGTGTGGGATGCAAAGTGTGAAGAGAGTTTCCAAGAGCTAAAGAGAAGGTTGACCACGTCCCCAGTGTTAGTGTTGCCTGTGCCAGAGCAGCCATTTGTTGTGTACTGTGATGCTTCCAAGATGGGTTTGGGAGGTGTTTTGATGCAGGATGGGAAGGTGGTTGCTTATGCGTCCCGACAGTTGAGGACCCATGAGAAGAACTACCCTACCCATGACTTAGAGTGGCCGCGATTGTGTTTGTGTTGAAAATGCGGAGGCACTATCTCTATGGTACTAGATTCGAAGTGTTCGGTGATCACAAGAGTCCAAGTACTTGTTTGACCGAAGGAGTGAATATGAGACAGGCGTTGGTTGGAGCCATTGAAGGACTATGATTTCGGCTTGAACTATCACCCCAAGAAGCTAATGTCGTGGTGATGCTTTGAGTCGGAAGACCTTGCATATGTCGGCTATGATGGTGAGGAGTTGGAATTGATTGAGCAATTCCGTGACTTGAGTTTGTGCGTGAGGTGACACCTCGAGTGTCGAGTTGGGGATGCGGAGGATTGGGAACGACTTCTTGGTTAGTATCGTAGACGCCCGAGAAGTTAGATGTGAAGTTGGTAGATTTGTTGGTTCTTTGGTGAGCAAGTCTGCGATGGGGATTACGGTTGGATTCCCGGGGTGTGTTGAGGTTCGGGGACGTAATCTGTGTTCCGGATGATGATCTTGAGTTGAAGAAGATGATACTTGAGGAGAGTCATAGGAGTAAGTTGAGCATTCATCCAGTGCCACTAAGATGTACCATGATCTCAAGAAACTATTTTGGTGGCACAGTATGAAGAGAGATGTTGCGCGGTTTGTATATGCATGTTTGACTTGCCGTAAGTCAAAGATTGAGCACCGAAGCTGCGGGGTTGATGCAACCTTTGGAGATTCCTAATGGAAGTGGGACAACATTTCCATGGACTTTGTGACTGGGTTGCCAAAATCGTGAGAGGTCTCGACACTTATTTGGGTGATTGTGGATAGGTTGACCAAGTCCGCCCATTTCATTCCTATCAACATCACCTTTCTGTGCCAAAGTTGGCTAGGATTTACATTCGGGTAATTGTGAAGCTTCACGGGGTTCCAAAGAGTATTGTGTCGGATAGAGACCCGCGGTTTACATCGAGTTTTGGGGAAGCTTGCGGGAGGCTTTGGGGTCCAAGTGAGGTTGAGTTCGACTTATCACCCTCGGGACCGATGGTCGACAGAGAGAAACCATCCGATCTTTGGAAGATCTTTTGAGAGCTTGCGTGCTAGAAGCGAGGAGGTGCGTGGGATACACATCTTCCATTGATTGAGTTCACGTATAATAACAGGTATCATTCGAGCATTGGGATGGCTCCTTTTGAGGCAATCATGGGCGGAGGTGCGAGAACTCCTTTGTGTTGGCATGAGTCCGGGAGAGTGTTGTCCTTGGACCGAGTTGGTTAGGAGACTCTTTGAGAAGGTGAAAATGATCGGAGAGAAGATGAAAGAGTCTCGAGTCGGCGAGAAAAGTTATCATGATAAGAGGAGGAAGGACTTGGAGTTTCAGTGGTGAGCATGTGTTCTTGAGGTCACGCCTATGGTGGTGTTGGGCGTGCTCAAGAAGGCAAAGAAGTTAACTCCAAGGTTTATTGGACCGTACCAAATCACCGAGAGGTTGGAAAGGTTGCTTATAGGGTGGCCTTGCCACCCAATCTTCGAACTTGCACGATGTCTTCCACGTGTCACGGCCGGAGTATATTCCAGACCCGTCTCATGTGATTCACATGGATGATGTAGAGGTACGTGAGAACCTCACTGTGGAGACTATGCCAGTGAGGATTGAGGATAGAGAAGTGAAGGTGTTGAGAGGGAAAGACATTGCCTTGGTCAAGGTAGTGTGGTTGGGAGCCGCTTTGGTGAGAGTATGACTTGGGGCCGGAAAGCAAGATCGCGGAGTCCTATCCAGAGTTATTTGACTCAGGTATGAATTTCGAGGACGAAATCTCCTAAGTGGGGGAGAGTTGTAACACCCCAAATAATTTAATTAAGAAATTAATTAAATTGTTTAAGTGTTGCAATAATTTTAATTATATTAAATTATAATATGGTGTTTATAATTTAGAAAAATATTTTTAATTGAAGGAGTGGTGGAAGAAATGGGCGGGGTGTAAAAGGGCCCAAGGTGCACTTGGCCCAATATACATATACCCAAAGTGGAATTTTCTTTCATTTGTGAAAGAAAGAAAGAAAGTTATGAAGGAGAGAGAGAAGAGAGAGAGAGGCAGCAAAACCCTAGGAGAAGAGGAGGAGAAGAACAATTTCGTGGCTTGAAGCTTGGATTGTTGCGGTGGTTTTGTTCGTGACTCGATTCCGGTGCTTTTCTACGGTTTAATTTGAGGTAAGGGGAGTCTCACTCTATAATAGAGGAGATAATGGGTATTATATGTGTCATAGGCTGTTTTGATGTTATTTGATGTTTGCATGTTGATTGATTCTTGAATTTGATGAAATTGTTGGTGAAAATTGATTTAAATGTGAGTTAGGGTTTTGTAATGTATGAATTGGTGATTTTGATGTTAATTGATGATTTGGATATGCAATTGGTTGTTTGATTATGCAATTAGGAGTGTTAGAAGGATCATTGGGTGAATTGGTTTGGAAGATTTTGGAAAAATTGGGGTTTTGGTGTTTGGGGCGCCAAGATGCTAGGATTCTGGCGCCACAATCGCATTCACGGGTGAAATTTGGAGTTTGTGCAGGAATGCTACTGCCAGGGCGCCACATTGCTGGGAAAATGGCGCCACAATACCTTTGTTCATGTCTTTGGAAAATGTTTTGTGCGGGGTTGTTTCGCCAGGCGCCAAATTCTTTGGGAAAATGGCGCCACAGTACCTTTGCTTGGGTGTTGGAGTGCGTGTGTGCGCTGTGAGGCGCCAAATGCCGCCCTGGGTGCCCAGAATGGCGCTGTGTCCACTATGCGCGATGTCTGGGTGAGTGAGTTCTTTGCTGGGCGCGAATGTGGGTATTTTGGAGCCCGGGGAGTGAAACTTGCATTTCTAAACATATTTCCTCGTGCAACTTTTGTATTCACCGCCAACTTTCAATTTTAAACCTTTTTGGCTCGAGTGGTTTTACGATTGCAAGTGTATTTTTGAAAATGTTCCTTAGGGCTCGTTTTGGGTGTGTTTTGGAGCCCTGGTGAGTGCAACTTGTATTTCTAAACATATTTTCTCGTGCAACTTTTGCATTCACACGCCAATTTTCAATTTTAAGTGTTTTGGCTCGAGTGGTTTTCTCGAGTTCAAGTGTATTTTTGAAAATGTCCCGTAGGGCCGTTTTTTAGGTGTGTTTTGGAGCCGGGAGTGAAACTTACTTTTCTAGGCATATTTCAACGTGCCAAATTTTGTGTTTACTCGCCCAAATTCATTTTTAAACATTTTGGCTCGGGTGGTTTTTGTTTTGGAAGTGTTGGGTGAGCTGGTCAACAGGGGCGCCAATGTCTTTGCTGTGTGCGAAAATGGTGTCTTTGCGCGCCATCTTGCGCGCGTCTTGGCGCAAACTTACGCGCAAGAAAGCCAAGGCTTGATCAAGATCGCGCGCCATCTTGCGCTGCGCGTCCTCCTGCCAGCGTAACCTCGTGCGCGCACACCTCTCACGGGGAGGACGAAACTTTGAGAGTTAGAAGCGACTACCGCGCGCTTCTTGCGCGCCTCTCTCTTCTGCGCGCCACGGTGTGTGCGCCTCGGTGAGATTTTCCAAAACCTTGTCTTTGTTGAATTCCTAAGTTCTTAAAGGTCTTTGCCAAGTGCCTAAGAGAGTCTTTATTTGGTCCCTAGGTGACAGTTTGGTCCACTAGATGATTGTTTTGGTCCTAAATGGTGGTTTAGGACTCGAGTAAGGTTGAGTACCCTAGAGGAGGGCAATCAGGTGGGACATAATGGTGTTGAGGGTTATAATGAGGTGATTGAGCATGCCATGGGGGCATGGGCCGGTGGGCCAAGCCGGAGGGCTATAAAATGAAGTTGATCTGAGGTGAGAGTAATTGGGTGTATTGAATTGTTTGAAATGATGTTTGTGATGTACATGGAGTCTCATGCATACATTGGCTGCGGTCGTAGTGTTTATAATATGATTGGTGAAGCTTTGAGGCGGCGGGGCCTTATAAAGTGATTGTGAAGCTGCGGCGGCGGCGGGGCCTTGTATGATGATTGTGAAGCTGAGGCGGCGGTGGGCCAATGGTACCACATGCATGATGACATTGCATACATCCTCATTAGTGCATGAATATTATTGATTAGTGATTAGTGTGTTTGAGTCTTTGCACTGCACTATGCTTGTATACTGCTTATTATCACCTTTATTATGTAGTTCGAGACTCACCCTTTCTGTTGTTATTTACCACAGGTAGTCAGGAGTGAGGGCTTTCCACCTTCACTACTCCCCGAGTCGTCCGCTCGATCACGTAGCACCTAGGGGGCCGGGGTTTAGACGATTATTACTGTTTGCTCCTTGTTGAGCCTTTATGTATTGTTTTGATATTCTTTGGATTATGCCGTTGAGATAATGATTTGTTTTCCATTGCATTATGTGAAACTATATTTCTATGAGTTATCCATTTGTGTTACGTATTTGGTTTTGGTTTATGATAAAGAGTCGTGACGCTCCATTTCGTTGATGATTATTAAATTTTGTTATACTACTAGTGTCTTTGAATGACTATGGCTAAAGCGTGGTTCGCCACTAAGGCTAGATTTTCTTTATTTGGTGTATTTACAAGGGCATCACTTGAGCCTTGCAAAGGTGGCCAATGCTGTTGCAAGTAGTATCGATTACACGAGTAATCCCATAGTCGGCCCGATTGCACTATTTTATAACACCCTAAACTAGAAAATGATTCAGAAAAGATTTTTGTACACTCTGATTTTTGATTTAAATTACCGGGTAGAAATGGGGTGTTACAGTCTCCCTGTCAAAGTCAAAATAAATATTTTCTAAATTAGTCATTTTTTCAATTTCTCGTAAATAACTATCTTCGTTTTCTACCGAATTCAATTAAATCTTATTTTGGGTAAATAATTAAACGGCGTAGTAATTATTGCACAAATTAAATTTAGGGTAACTGTCTTAGGACAAATGTGTTAGGGGTGCAGTGAAACTTGTTTTCACCCCTTCCCTTCGCATAACCGACTCCCGAATCCAACCTAGTTACGCAGACCATTAATTCCTTAAATTAGGTTTTTCTCAATTTTCCTATTATTAATAAATTGGGTGGCGACTCCTCGAATACATAAATTTGAGCCGTCCGCGTCGAGATCCCGGTCACGACAATTGCTGAATTTTGATGTTTGTGATCTGAATTGATGACTTTGATGTTGTTGATAAAATGTTAATTGTTCTTGATGAACCCTTAGTGATGAGGTGATGAGTGATTTGGTGAATAAAATGTGTTTTGGTGTTGAAGATCCAATTTTACGCACAATTCGATGTTCTGCTTTGCTTGATCGCGCCTCACTTGCGCTTAAGTTGCGCTCGGCGCAAGTGTCTTCGCAACAGCCTGATTTCCACCCAATCGCGCCCGATCGCGCTTGACTACTCGCGCTCCGGAGCGCGAGTCACTGTTTTCACTGTTTTCTCACTGTTTTCTTTAAAGTGCTGTCACGTTTTTGAAAAATTGATATCTTGCGAACCGGGAACCCGATTGAAGTGTTCTAAGATGAGTTGGAAAGCTTATTCAGAGGCCTAACTGAATATTCTATTTTTAAGGCAGAGTAAACTGTTTTGTGTTACCGTTAATACAAATAAATATTTGTGATGCTATGTTTATATAAATGAGTCTCGGTGGAATGTTATACTACTAGGGTGCTAATTGACTATGGCTAGATTGTGGTGTACCACTAAGGTCAGAATTTCTTTCGCTGGTGTATTTACAAGGGCATCACTAAGAGTCTTGCAAAGGTGGCCAATGCCTGTTGCGAGTAGTATCAGTTACCTGAGTAATCCCATAGTCAATCAGTTCACTATTTTATGACACACTAAGCTAAAAGACAACTGAAAATATATCTATATATGCTCAATGATGATGAGAAAAAGTATGACTGTGATGATGTTGCTAGATGGTTTTGACGAATATGACGAGTTCACTCTATGAGTGATTATGATGATGTGATATATATATATATATGATTTTGATGACTATGACGAATACACTCTATGAGTGTTTTATGGTTGCGATGATAATGATGATGTTCATGATAATGATACAATTGCGACGATGATGATGATGTTTATGAGGATGATATAAAAGCGATGATAATGACATTTTTGGGCGGTATGGCCAAAAGCGGCGTTGGGAAAGTTGTGTGGTGATGTGTAATTGTTGATTTACGTTGATTGATTTGATGAGTGATGCATAGAGTCTCATACATACCATCCTGCATTCGGCGACGATATGGGTTGCGGCCGGAGCTATGCTCAAAGCGACGATAAGCGACGATTGTATTTTTGCGACGATGGTACCTCATGCATATGCCCGTCGGCGTGGGTTGCATTTTCATATATGTGCATTTAAATGATGTAGTTGTTTGTGATGTGTTTTGATGTTGGTTGCCGATGTTGTTACGTGATGGTTGTAATGCGACGTTAAGTGTCTTTGTGGTAGTTATAGATATTGTCCTTTAATATATTGATTATTATTTATGCTCTTATGCTGTTTGAAGACTCACCCTTTCTGCTTGGAATGTTGCTCTATTGTGGCAACGCTGCAGGTGACCGCGAGTGAAGGTTCTGCTGCCTTCTTTATTAGTTTGTTGGGAGGTTGTCGAGTCGCTCTCTCGATCTTCAGAGCACCTAGGGGCATAGTCGGATTTGTTAATGAATCAATTAACTGTATGAATTATTTATTTTGATGATTATGAGACGTGTTTGAGTGGACTAGTGAGTCATCGTTTATTTTCGCTGTGATAAGATTATTTTGAAATTTAAGTTTTGTGACGATTGCGTTGTTGCACAAACTTTGATGGTGCAGACGATGAGTTTTTACTTATGACGATGTGGCATCCCCTTTCTATCAAATAAATTTATATTTTTGAAAATGAAATTACTCGATCAATGACGTGTAAATTAAGGGGGTAGAAAAGGGGTGTTACATTAGTGGTATCGAGCGATTCGATCTGCTCGCCTGTAGAGTAGTTAGTCGTCAAGTTATGTAGCACTTGAGTTTTATTCTTCGATTAGATTGCATTTTACATTGCGATGTACTAGAATGGCGGGGCGGAACGACGCCGCACTTGCTGCTTTGCATTGCAGAGCTATCGGCTGGGGTTGTGGGCGGCGCCGGGTCTTTGTGGACCACAGGCGCCGCGATTTGGCTACTTTCCAATGAGAACCCTCCTACTTTCGGCGCGGTACAACCACGATGGTGCCCTTGAGTGGTGGGGGGAGATGGAGCGAATTTTCCGCGTTACGGATTGTCTGATGCTCGTAAAGTTCGTTATGGTACGCACATGTTGAAGAAGGAGGTGATGGTAGGTTGAGGCGGATAGGCAAAGATTAGTGGTCGCCAAAGTGAGTGAGAAATTACTTGGGCCGTGTTCGAGAGGGAGTTCGGGAGGAAATACTATCCTAAGATGTCCGCGGAAAGAAGGAGGTTGAGTTTACGAGGCTTGAACAAGGTAGCATGTCCAGAATTAATATGTTGCAAAATTTCTTGAGTTGTCCAAGTTTTATCCGCACTATGATGGGAGAGGTCTTGAGTTCTCCAAATGTGTTAAGTTCGAAAGCGGGTTGCGTCTTGGATATTAAGAGAGCCATAGGGTATCAACAAATTCGTGTGTTCCCTTGTTAGTTAATAGCGCCGGGATTTTTGAGGAGGACAATAACGCCTTCTCGAGTTATGAGAGAGAAGAAGAAGAAGAACCTGCTCGAGTCGTGACAAGCCATATGAGGTGTCTTCGGGTAAGGGGCAAAGGAAAGTTAGGTGAAGGGTCTAAGCCAAGTGGGAGATGCCCCGAGAAAGTTGTGTGCTACAAGTGCGGGAAGCCCGGGCACAAAAGTTTTAAGTGCAAGCTTTGAGGTGAAAAGGTGTTTCCGATGTGGTAGAGAGGGCCACATAGCAACCGATTGTGGCCGTAAGGATGTGGTCTGCTTTCAACGTGAAGAGGTGGGACACGTTAGTTCTAGGTGCCCGGCCGGCCAAGAAGGAGAAGTCCAGGTGGGAGAGTGTTTATTTTGGCGGGTCTTTGAATCTACGGAGGAATGATGGTAGCGATTGAGGTGCGTTTAAATACGATGTTAATCGTTAGGATTGTGATGTGTTGCTGGTGAGTTTCTCTGTGTCCCCTGTCGGTTTTCGACCAGGATCGTAGTTGTGAATTTTGCTTGGTTCTTAGTTGGGTGGGTTAGGTGTAACCTTAAGTATGAGTAGCCTAGAGCTTAGACAAGTTCATGTGAGTTAAAATTTTCGAGGACGAAAATATTTTAAGTGGGGAGAGTTATAACGCCTAAAAATAATTCAAAACGTTTATTTAATTAATTAATTAAGTAGTGTTTGGTGGGTTGTTTTAAAATAATAATAGAGTAATTAACTTAAAGGAAGAGTGGTGAATAGTAAAGAAGTGAGTGGTAATTTAACTATGAAATAGGAGTAGCGTTAGTAATCAACCGGGTGGTGAGAAGGGCCCAAGTAAGAGAACCCATGACTTAAGCTAGGGTTAGTTATTAGAAACTTGGAGAGAAAGAAAAGAAAAGAAGAAAGGAAGAGAGGGAGCGTGCGAGAGGGAGAGGGAGAGACGGCTAGGAAAAAAACAAAGAGAGAGAGAGAGAGAGAGAAGGAGGAGAAGGAGTTGGCGCAAAGGGAAGGGAGAGGAAGAGAAGAGGAGATCGTCGTGTTGCTGTAGTTACTGCGTCGGTGCTCTCATCGTCTTCTACTGAGCTTACGTATTCGAGGTAAGGGAGTCTCGCATTATAAGGGTTTATATAATGGTCAGTATATGGGAGGGTAGTCCTATGACACCTAGGCGGTATTAGTTATTACGTTTAATTATTTTGTTGGATTTTTGGTGTTGTTGTGAATTTAAGATGAGTTGTGATGCTTGTTGTCGAGGATTTATTGATGTTTGCTGTTGATGATTCGTTAATGTTTGGTGTCTAATGAGTGGTTGAAGAATTGAATGATTTATGGATGAATTTTGATGTTGTAATATAAAATTGATGATTGTTGATGTTCTTTGAGGAATTATTGAGATGATTGCTGAATTTTGATGTTTGTGATTTGAATTGATGACTTTGATGTTGTTGATAAAATGTTAATTGTTCTTGATGAACCCTTAGTGATGAGGTGATGAGTGATTTGGTGAATAAAATGTGTTTTTGGTGTTGAAGATCTGAATTTTCTACACAATTCGATGTTTCTGCTGCCCAATCGCGCCTCACTTGCGCTTAAGTTGCGCTCCAGGCGCAAGTGTGCTGCGCAACAGCCTGATTTCCGCCTAATCGCGCCTGATCGCGCTTCGACTCTTCGCTCGGAGCGCGAGTCACTGTTTTCTTTAAAGTGCTGTCACGTTTTTGAAAAATTGATATCTTGCGAACCGGGAACCCGATTGAAGTGTTCTAAGATGCGTTGGAAAGCTTATTCAGAAACCTAACTGAATATTCTATTTTTAAGGCAGAGTAAACTGTTTTGTGTTGCCGTTAATACAAATAAAAATTTGTGATGCTATGTTTATATAAATGAGTCTCGGTGGAATGTTATACTACTAGTGTGCTAATTGACTATGGCTAGATTGTGGTGTACCACTAAGGTCAGAATTTCTTTCGCTGGTGTATTTACAAGGGCATCACTGAGAGTCTTGCAAAGGTGGCCAATGCCTGTTGCGAGTAGTATCAGTTACCTGAGTAATCCCATAGTCAATCAGTTCACTATTTTATGACACACTAAGCTAAAAGACAACTGAAAATATATCTATATATGCTCAATGATGATGAGAAAAAGTATGACTGTGATGATGTTGCTAGATAGTTTTGACGAATATGACGAGTTCACTCTATGAGTGATTATGATGATGTGATATATATATATATATATATAGGGGATGTATAAGGTGAGAGGAGTGTTTATTATGAGAGATGAGAGGAGTAAATCTGGACCCTATAACACAACATGGGTGGTTGTGATTAGAAAGTGGGTAGTTATCACGTTGACTTTTTGTTTTAATCTCAACCATTCTTGATTTGATCTATGGTCATGATTGGTTCCTCTCACCCTCTCATCATAAAAGTCCTCTCATAATATACGTTCCCTATATATATATATATATATATATGATTTTGATGACTATGACGAATACACTCTATGAGTGTTTTATGGTTGCGATGATGATGTTCATGATAATGATACAATTGCGACGATGATGATGATGTTTATGAGGATGATATAAAAGCGATGATAATGACATTTTGGGGCGGGTATGGCCAAAAGCGACGTTGGGGAAAGTTGTGTGGTGATGTGTAATTGTTGATTTACGTTGATTGATTTGATGAGTGATGCATAGAGTCTCATACATACCATAACGCATTCGGCGACGATATGGGCTGCGGCGGAGCTATGCTCAAAGCGGCGATAAGCGGCGATTGTATTTTTGCGACGATGGTACCTCATGCATATGGCGGCGACGTGGGTTGCATTTTCATATATGTGCATTTAAATGATGTAGTTGTTTGTGATGTGTTTTGATGTTGGTTGCCGATGTTGTTCGTGATGGTTGTAATGCGACGCTAAGTGTGTTGTGGTAGTTATAGATATTGTCCTTTAATATATTGATTATTATTTATGCTCTTATCTTTGTTTGAAGACTCACCCTTTCTCGCTTGGAATGTTGCTCTATTGTGGCAACGCCGCAGTGACCGCGAGTGAAGGTTCTGCACGCTTCTTTATTAGTCGTTGGGAGGTTGTCGAGTCGCTTCTCTCGATCTCAGAGCACCTAGGGGCGTAGTCGGATTTGTTAATGAATCAATTAACTGTATGAATTATTTATTTTGATGATTATGAGACGTGTTTGAGTGGACTAGTGAGTCATCGTTTATTTCCGCTGTGATAAGATTATTTTGAAATTTAAGTTTTGTGACGATTGCGTTGTTGCGCAAACTTTGATGGTGTAGACGATGAGTTTTTACTTATGACGATGTGGCATCTCCTTTCTATCAAATAAATTTATATTTTTGAAAATGAAATTACTCTGATCAATGACGTGTAAATTAAGGGGTAGAAAAGGGGTGTTACATATATCCTATATATGTCAACCAAGCTCTAAGTAATCCCAAAACCCTTATAATCAAAAGAACCTTGAATAGGGAACCTTCTCAAGTAGCATGTTTTGATGTAGGACTTGAGAAGTTAGTGCTTTGTGTTAAAAGCAGTCTAAAAGCTTTGGAGAAGTCTATTAGTGGAGTATACAGTAGGTAGAGCTGTGAGAAGAAAACTACCAAGAGCTTTCAACTTGTGTGAAGTGTGAAAGGGTGTAAACTATTTGGAAAATAGTGGAAAATCTCACTGGGTGTGAGGAGTAGAGTAGCCCATGTTATTTTTGGGTGAACCACTATAAATCCATGTGTTATTTACTGCTTTAAGTCTTTAGTTTACTGTTTGAGAAAAACTCCTCTTGTGAAGAGAATTTTTGAAAACTCGAGAAGAGTTATTTTGACCCTTCTCACTATAACTAGAACAAGAGTTTTTCAACCCTTCTCGAAATCTTCTTGAAGCTATAAAATGTTTTTAAAACTCTTGGCAAGTAATTCTTAAACATAATACATTATACACAAGCAATACTCTACTTGAAACAATTAAGAAATCATCATGAGAATAGTGAAGGAAGTATTGACTGATCCTTCTCGCTTCTCCATATAAGCGAGAAGACTGCTCAATCACCCTTCTTGACTCATCTAATCTATTAAGAAGATTGTTTCTATATAACACATAACACTCACACTCTTGATTCTCAATAACTCTTGCGAATCAAAGTTCTTACATTTCAGAACAATTTTAAAAGGGTCACAATTCCAACCCCCCTTCCTTGTGACACTGGTGACTTCAAAAAAATCATGCATATTCTTTAGATTTTAAAATAATTAAATAAAAATTTAAAATAACTTACTATGTCAATTTTTATTTATTATTACTTTATATTATACTAAATATTTTCAAATTATCATTTATTATTACGGTCCGACCCTAATTTGACTCTGGTTAAACCCTTAAATCGATGTCTAGTCTGATTCAATGTCCAACCCGATTTTAATTACCTTTATATATATATATATATATTCTCCTATATTTTAAAAAGAAACAGAGTTCATTGCTAAAGTTTATCCATTAATTTGTTTATTTTTTTGGAAACAAGAGGCTACGGCCCAAGAACAAAAGCACTAAAAATCTTTAGGGAACCAAGTCGTGTAGCAGCCAGCATTAACGGTATCTACAACAAAGGTATGAAAAAATTAAACAATCTACAACAAACTTGAAGAGACAAGTCAAATTTAGCAAATGAGTCCACTACCTGATTCAGATTGGCTTCTCTGAGAGAGTTTGTGATAGTACCATCTGCCACAACGCAAAGGAGCTGCAAAATCAAATCAATTAAAGAAAAATGAGGGTGTTGCGAAGCTCTGCCGCTCGTTGTAGAGCTATGTAGTTGAACTTACATTTCATTTTTTTTATGGTGGCTTCTTTCTTCCTATTTAGAAGTGGGTCTCCCTTGCAGTTTTATTATATTGATTGATATAGGTATTAGTTTCCATTCTGATATTTCAAAATACAAATGTGAAAGAAGGATGCTATTTCACGACAATTATTCAAGCCTCATAGGAGAATAATTCTGCTACTTTCTTAATTTCAGCTTTGACTGAATTTGGCTATGGAAGTAATGCCATGCTTAAATCAACCTTGATGGCCCGGGTTTCTGTATCTTTTCAGTTAATTTCTATGAACTGATAAAGGTGTCATTCTTAATGACTTGAAATCAACTGAAAGTGAGTTTCAGTTGATGTTGCATAGCACCGAGGGTATTCCTGCAGCTTAGGCACAACAAATTCAGCTTTAAAGACATTCAATTTTTAAAACGGGGTTGGACTACTTTCAAGTTGAGCGATTTAAAAATTAAAACTTGAATACTTTTCCTAAGAAAGAATCACATTACGAACTCTCCCGATACTAAAATGGTAAATCCACTTTATGTTCTCGAGTAGTCTACAAGCTATGCAATAAACACCGCCAATCCAAAGCAAGGCCGAAAATCGAAAATAGCGCAACAGAGGTTACACCAGAAAATTTTGAACAAAATCAAGGAACTATTTTTGAATCAACTTGCAGCATTATAATCCAACAACTGCAGCAGACAATGGTGACACAACAACCCAAAAGCACTTTAGTGTATATATATATATATATATATATATATATATATATATATATATATATATATATATATGTATGTATATATAGTTGTGGATTGCAATGTAGGCATCTCTTCAAACATACCAGTTTCTATACTTTCTGCTGTTTTGATTTATAGCTCTGCAATGTAATTAGGTTCTACAACACTAAAATTTACTAAACTCGTTATAGACCAACCTCTTGGTATATTATAAACTTCATTTTCTGCAATCAAAATATATAAACAGAAAGTCCACATGAGATGGACTATGTAAAAAGTAATGCCCATGAGAGAACCAACAACTCTAACAAACAAACTCATTAATTAACAATCATCAACAAAGTCACCACAATTCTAAAAAAAGAAAAACAAAGTCACTACTAATCAGATTAAGCATAAAAATAAGTAACATAAACTGAAATGAGATTAAACTCTCTAACATTAGGAACAAGGTGAGATTAAACTCTCAACACAAACTTCTGGGGCCAACCAATCATTCATGCTTTGAATCTTAGGAATCTTAAAAGTACCATTAGTGGAATTGTAAACAACCAACTCCAAATCCAACCACGACGATTCTTTAAAATCCAGCAACACTTGGTCATCCTCAAAAACATATACAACCTTGGTATAAAATGAACGAAGACCTCCCATATAAGGAACACGAAACAATTTAGTCCAAGACTCTTCAATTCCATCTTCCTTTATAACCCAAACATCAAAAAACTCAACATTCTTTGAAAAGATACACAAGCAATCCCTTAACACCCCTAAAGTCGAATAAACCTCCTCCCACAAATCAGGCACCAAAAACCTTCGATAAGACTCCTTCTCCAAATCAAGAGAAACAATAGCATGTGGGTAACTAAGGCGAGTATCACGTTGCAACCAATTAACACTTCCACTAACAAACATTCCCGGTTCACAAATGATACCATAGGGAAAATCACCTATCTTTCTCCAGGAATCGGCACCCAAACTATAAACATTAATGCTAACATTGGGAGTAAAGGAAGTAAATAAAGAAAGATTTTATAATTATCATCAAAATGATCATACCCAAAGTGTATTCAAAAGAGTGGGCCAAATACAAAGAGGGCAAAATCTTGAACTTTCTAATTGAAGGATTCCATAAAAGAGCAGAATGTGTAATGGCAAATAGGAGAATGCCATCGCAAGAGGAAAAGGGGCGATATGTGTTGTATTTGTTCTTAACCTTCGGGAGTATGAGCTCTAGGTGTGGGACGACAATTTTATTTATAGAGTGTAGGAGAAAATTTTATTTATAGACATTTTTGAATAGTTCCGTCGGATTTTTAAAATAAAATAAATAAAAAAAATTTTAAAAAAAACCACCGGTAATGTTCAAAAATCCGCCGGTAAATTACCGGCGGATTTTTGAACATTACCAAGCGATTTGAACACTACCGCGGATTTTTAAAAAAAAATATTTTATTTTTTTAGAAAATCCGCGGTAATGTTTAAAAATCCGCGGTAATATTAAAAACCACCGGTAAATTATCGGCGATTTTTTGAACATTATTACGCGGTTTTTAAAATAAAAATTTTTATTATTTTTTTTTTTAAAAAACCGCCGGTAATGTTCAAAAATCCGCTGGTAATATTACCGGCGGAAAAAAATCCGCCGGAAACACTACTTTTTTCGCCGGAATGCACCAAATCCGCCGGAAATTTACCGGCGGAAAAAATCCGCCGGTATTACGTGAATTTCATGTAGTGGTGGTAGTTCGTTTTTGACACGCAAAGGTGTTTCTTGGCGAATTTAGGATCGGAGATTAGGGATTTCCAAGATTGGCAGACATATTTGAGTTGTAAGAGGAGTATAACGGGGAGCCTGCAAAGGATTTCAGGGATGAGATCGAACGGAAGGGTGGGTGTATGAAGTGAGGGTGAGGTTAGGGTTCCGATGGTGGTGTCGTTGCTCGGCGACATTTCTGCAAATGTAGTAGTTGCAAGGAAACCGAAACTATGCCATTTAGTACATATACGATAAATTTATTGCTTTTAATATTTATTATCTAATTTTTTTGTGACCATATTTGATTTTGTTTTGGAAAGCATAGTATATAGTATGAAAAATCATGCATATTCTTTAGATTTTAAGATAATTAAATAAAATTTTAAAATAATTATGTCAATTTTTATTTATTATTACTTTATATTACACTAAATATTTTCTGCATTAGAAACAACACACTGCACTGCCTCAGGAGTTTTCTGCATTTCAGTTTCCTTTCATTCTTTGGATGAGTTGGAAAGATATGAAATGTCATGTCACAAATTAAAAAGGGCATTTATGCATTTACCTGCCTGAAAGAGGTTTTGTATATAGTTTTTCTCCCTCTTCTTCCAATTCTTTCATATGTTGCATTCATTTTTGTTGTTGCTTCAAGAAAGGTAGTAGCTTTACTCATTTTTTCCTTGTTAAATTACATAATGTTTCTAATGTGAGGTAATTTACAGATCATTACTTATCCTATTTATACATGATATATCTTCTAACTATCCAACTACTCTAACTAATCCTAACTACTATAACTCCCCTTTGTTTTTTTACCCTAACTACTATAACTCCCTTTCCAATTCAGTGGTTATTTGTATCTGTTATTTAGCAGTTGGCAAACACTTTACAAAAATATTACTGACTTAGCATAACATCTAAATCCTAACTCCAATGTCATAAAATGAACCACAAAATATCTAATGCAAAGTGTGATACTGAACTATTTAAAACGTAATACATGATGTCGACGAGAGAGCAAACAACACTAAAAAAAACTCAGCCATTAACATTGATCAACAAAGTCACGTGTAATCAAATTCAGAACAAACATAAAATGAATACCATAAACTAAAATGAACATATAAGTGGCAGTTGAATGTCATACTCAAGTGACATAACATAGCATCTACATCCTAACATCAAGAACAAGGTGATATCAAACTCTCAACATAGACTTTAGACAACAATTGATGTTTTGAATCTTAGGAATCTTGAAAGTACTATTTCTGAAATTATAAGCAACTTCCGCTCTTTACAATCTAGCAACACTAGGTCATCGTCAGATACAGATACAACCTTTGTAAAATAAAAAGAACTAGGGCCTCCTCCCACATAACGAACGCTAAACAATTTAGTCCAAGACTCTTTATTTCCATATCTTTCATAACCCAAACATCCAAAGACACATCACTATTTGTAAAGATGCACAAACAATCCATCAACACTCCTAAAGTCAAAAGACTGTAGTTCCAAAGAGTTCAAATCGGGCATCAAAAGTTTTCGATACGACTCCTTCTCCAAATCAGGTATCAAAAGCCTTCGATAAGACTCCTTCTCCAAATCAAGAGAAGCAATAACAAACGAGTAACTAAGTTGAGCATTAAATGCCAACCAATTAACACTGCCACTCACAAACATATTCCCGGTCCATGAATGTGACCTCTATTGGGAAAATCATATATCCTTCTCCAAGAATCGACATTCAAAGTATAAACATTAACACTAAGATAATAAGTATATAACAGCAAAGACCTTATAATTGTCAATGAAATGATCATACCCGAAAGTGTATTCAAGAGGGTCTCAAAAATACAAAGTGGGCAAAATCTTGAACTTTCTAATTGAATGATTCCATAAAAGAGCAGAATGTTTATTAATGGCAAATAGGAGAATACATCGCAAGAGGAAAAGCAACCATCTTTACCGTATCCGTTGCATTTGTTTTTAATCTCCTTCGCTTATGAGCTTTAATCATGGACGATCGAGGTTGTAGACGCCACATCGAAAATAGAAGAGATTGTGGAATCCAAAAGAAGTGTGTTGCTACCTTTTATGATGACGTGATGGCGGTGGTGGTACATGTTTGACATGCGAAGGTGTTTTTTGGCAAATTTGGGATCGGAGATTAGGGAATTCGAGATTTGCGACGCGATTTGAGTTGTAGGAGGTGTTTCACAGGGAGCCTACATAGGATTTCGGGGATAAGATCGAACGGACAAGTTTATGTGGTTACATCCGTCAGTGACTGAGAACAAACGACGACGTTGTTGTCCGGCGCCATTCCTCCTCGTGAATGTAATGTAGAAGTATGGTTGTTGATAAATGGATTAGGATTTAGGGTTATATATTATTACGAGAACGAGAATGCAAATTAAGTCTATGATTACCCTCAATCTGGTGGAGGGATATGTGTGAGCTAGGGAAGGGTAGCAATCTGGAGGAAGGCTGGTTTGAAGGTCCGTGTAAACTAAAATCGGGAAGGGAATTTGGTAAAATTACGACCGATAAGTGGTTGGGAATCAACCGCTTTGCGACGTTATTTCCAAAGTGCTATATGACAAATGCGCGTGCAAAACGTCAGAGTTGAAGAGATGGGATCGTGGTCGCATAACGAATGGCGTTGGGAGCTCAACTGGGACACGCAGCATGCCGAAGCGCACTCAAAGCTATGCGCATCCAGAATGGGACAAAGAAAGGTGGTGCGCGCCGCAGCAACGGCATCGCAGGCGATATCTCGCGACATCGCTGCAGCGGCCAGCGCTGTGGCGCGGCAAACGCGACGCTGCGTGGTGCCGGGCCGCTTGATTTGCTTAAAGGTTTTACTGTGAAACGTTGCTATGATTGGTTTGTGAATTATTTTGCAGTGCATCGGTGGGACTTTCCGGACACTTTGGTGAACGCGTGTAAAAAACTATGGAGGAATGACGTGCCATCAAAAGTGAGTATATTTGCATGGCGTGTGTTTCATAACAGGATTGCTACACGGGAGGCATTGGCAAGAAGAGGAGTTATTCAACCACAATTAGAAACGAGCTGTGTATTCTGTTTTTTGGAGGAGGAAACGACACAACATCTTTTTCTGAATTGTAATATCACAAAGAATGTGTGGCAGTTGGTATTCTCTTGGTTGGGGGAAAATTACTATGAAAAGGACGAGGTGATATCGCATTTTATGGAATTTGGAAGGCTGGTAAAGGGAAAGAGACAAAAAAGGGTAAAGCATCTCATATGGCTAGCGGTGATTTGGAACATATGGATGGCAAGGAATAGGACAGTCTTTAAGGGAGAGGTATTGTCACTGCCAGCACTTCTATTGGGAATCAAAGACACAGCATGGTGCTGGTTCAAGGCGAGGAAAGGGAAGAACAGTAGGGCAGGTTGGGTGGATTGGTATAATAGTCCGCTAAGTGTACTAGCAACATTGTAAATTCACTTAGTATGACTTGGTTGGAGTTCTTTAGTGGGAGAGACAGAGAGGGTGTGTAAATAGGTTGTTTTTTACATGTATGGTTAAAGAATAATGTGTGTTCTGTCTGTAGAAAGGGGAGAAACAATGGGTTAGGATATTTTTCCCATTGTGGCACAGGCTGTTTTGTGCGAGGTACTCTTTTTCCTCCCAGGGTCTTTTTCCCAAGGGGGTTTTGGCTCTGGGAGGTTTTGAGGAGGCCCTCCCCTTACCATTGTAACTATTGGGCACACTTTGTGCTTAGTTTCAATGAAATCTTGCTTATCTAAAAAAAAAAAAGTCTATGATTACCCTAACCCTCTCTCCAAGTTACGTGTGTGTACTTAACCCCTAATCCCTTGTGTTGAGATCAAAGCCATCGCATTTTGTTTTTGCTGAATAAAGCCATCGCATTTTTTTCATCATAAAAATCACATTTTCTTTTTACTAAAATAAAATAAAAAATTGTGATTAGGCCCTCTTCACTATAAAAATAAAATCAAATAAAAAAACTATTCAGTCTCTCCAAATTAATTCCTAAATTATGAGAATCAGTAGAATGAAATCGAATAACCCTTGATATAGTCTTTGATAGACGAAGATAAATATTAAGAAAATTAAGAGGGGTGTATAGGATTGAGATTTTAAAAGACTTTTTGCGGTGAATTTTTTTTTTTGGTGAGAAATTTTGGGTAAAAATTCTGGTGGTATTCAATCAAGATTTTTAATTAGTATAAAAAAATCATATGGTATTCAATCAGGATTATTATGATTTTTTAAAGAATGTGACATAACTCACTGGTATCCACTACAGACTTTCTACGACTTAAAAAAGTATGGTGGTATTAAAAAATATAAATGTTTTGAGGGATTATTTTATTAGATGGATTTTCTGAGTTTTTAGTGGTATTTATATAACATCGATTAAACAATCTCATCCAATCTCTTGTAATTTTTCAACTAATTATTCTCTAGTTGCGGAATTTTCATGTGAGTGCTTTTTTCTTCTTTTGTAGGTTATCGTCCTGCTCTTATTACATTACCTTGAACATGAATGTAAAACACAGTCAGTTGAAGATTTAACACAGTCATTTGATTCTAATGAAGAAAAAAAGGGGAGGGTAAGTAGAGTAAACACGGGTATTCGAACCCGAGACTTGGGGGTGGATCTGAGCCTAGTTATCGCTCGCACTAATATATCCTCCTTTTGTTTTTTAGATAGGCAATTGTTAGTGGGATGGAGGAAATGTTAGTTTCCTGACTTCCTTCAGACTCATTTGGTGTCTTTCTGTGGTATCCCTTACTAAAACAGAGCTACCTACTTGGTATCTATTGATATGTTAGTACGAAGATGAGTGGGAAATGTTTTGTAAATATTATATTGCGGAGTAATGATATATAGTACGAAGTAAATTTCATACAAACACATACGAAAGCCTCACTGTTTCTTCTAGGCTATTCTACCACAACCTCTTATCCATCTTCCTTTAAATCACACCATCATAATCCCACCATACTGGATGCATCCAATTGCTTATAATCACAACAAATTAAATTACTGGATGCAACTGACATCACTGTCCTTATTGTCTCATTATATTCATATAGTGCAACGTCAAGAAACATAACTTCTTTTTCCTGCGTTCCAATTTCCCTTTTGCTGAGACGGCAGTGGTGCTATTGTATTATCTTTTTCTTTTAAATTTTGATTTGTTAGTTTTTTGAAAAATAATAATAATAAGCAAGTTACCATTCGTACATTTCTTACACCAATGCTTCGTACCATGAAACATTATTCTATATTGCGCACTCTAATACTAATGTATATACATGGTGGTTGATCGTTCCTGATCTATCGAGGTTGTGATGCTGATGTAGTCCTTTAGCTCGGTCGCTGATGGTGTTGATGTCCTTGAGTCTGGGTCGCCTCGGGTGGTACCTGCGAAAGCACTCCGACGCCAAGTCAAGAAGCGAATGAATAGAATAGGACCACAAGTAATAATGACGCACTCTCATTCCTTGGGATTCGTGCCATATTTATAGCTAAAGTATTGGGCCATATTAGGCCTATTGGATTGCATTGGGCCTTGAGTCCACTCCAGAACAGTTGCCCCCCAAGCCTGGGTCGCCAGTAGGCGGGCTAAGGCTTGATTCCCTGCCCCCCAGTGGTGCCGTGGAAGACCGAGTCATAAGGAGTGACTTAGCGCGCTATTCGAGGCTCAATTCGTTGCCCCCCTGTCCGGCCGCGCGGCCGACCAGCGAGGAGTGGCTAGTCGTGAACGGACGCACCACTCATGTGGGAATGTGATCCAATTGGTCGGGAATCGTGACCCCGCCTTAGCTTACGGAGGCTACTCGGATCTTGCTCATCTTAGGATGTGCGATCATTTTCAGGTTGCTCAAATTCGTTCAAGTTTTGTCACGCATTGCCTATAGAATTGTTTCAGAAACAGCTTGATCGTGACCTCGATGGACCGCTATCGTAGTGGACTTGTTCGACGCGTTGCGCGACTTTTTGGCAACAGTCTACTAGACTCGCTTCTAGGCACCCTCGTTATGATAGTTGTAGCCGGTCTCTTCTCGCCATGTTCGCTTCTGCACCATTCGTTGGTTTGCCTTTGTAGGTCGCTCGTTCGCCCTACTCGCTGTAGACCGCTCGGGGTCCATGCTTGTTCGTGGGTCATTCTTTGACCCTCGGTTCACACGGTGGCACTCGGTTGTAGGCCGCTCGGGGCCTACGTTCTTTGTAGACCGCTCGGGGTCTACGCTTGTGCCGTTCGACGACACTTGATCGTGCCAACACGGTGGCACTCGGTTGTAGGGCCGCCGGGGCCTACATTCTTTGTAGACCGCCGGGGTTCACGCTTGTGCCGCTCGACGACACTTGATCGTGCCAACACGGTGGCACTCGGTTGTAGGCCTATGGTCGCTCACGCTGCCCGCATGGCGAGCGACCAATCATACATTGCATGCGAAATAAATTACAAAGTCACGACGTTTAAAAGGCCGCCTCGCAAAAAAACCCGGTGGGAAAAAGAGCGCCTTCTCACCGACATTTATTCATAGATCGTTAGTCCATGCGCTTATCACAAGGATCGCTTGTTCTTCGCGACCTATCATCTCGCTTCTTCTCTCGCGCGCGACGCGCGCTTTCTAGCAAACAAAGGTTTCTTCATAGGCCATATGATCGTTGGCCTTCGTAGGAACATGGTCGATCCATGTAATGATTTAGGCCGAATTCTTCCGCAAAGTCGTGGTCCTGGCCTCGATACCACGCTTGATATACTTTAGTTTATCTCCGTCCGTCAGGTCGCGCACCTGATCGGCCTCGGCGTTGAATCGTTCTATGTACTGTCTCAATGATTCATTGTCCCCTTGGATAATTGTATCCAAGTTCTCTTCATGCCGTTCTAGGCATCTGCTGGCCGTGTAGTTGGCCAAGAATGTTCTGACCAGGCCGTCCCAAGAAGAGATGGTGTTGGGCGGCAGGCTCTCCCACCACTCCAGCGCTCGCTCCTCGAGCGACTGTGGAAAGAGTCTGCACTTCATGGTCGTTCTTAGCTCCCTATAGCTGTAGTAATTGTTGAAGTACCTTAAGTGTTTGTCTGGATCCCCACGGCCGTTGAATTTGTTCAAATTGGGGGGTTTCCTCAGGTCTCTGGGGATACGGTAATAACGAATCTCCCTTGAGAATGGCCCATGACCGGTTGCTAATTCTCTCGCCCCAAAAAGCTGCAAGGCATGGTGCGCTTCATTGGCCGACCCTCCGTATAGTCCTCCGCCAGCTTTTTGACCATACAACGGAGGCGTATGGGACGACTGCCCTCTATGTCGCTCAGGCTCCTGCCTTCTCGACCGATGGGAGACGTCCCTGATCTCCCCTTTACGGTAGCTATCCAGCTCGTGATGAGAGTTCCACGACCGGCCTCTTGATGTGCGAGAACCGGAGGACTCGTACGAGGAATACCTTGTGGGCGAGCGGTCCGATTCCGGATTATAGCTAGAATCTGCGTAATCTTGGTCGTGAGAACAACGACTACGCACGCCCCTTCGAGCGGGGGACCTTCGCGCCCGGACTCTTCGTGCCGAGGATCGGCGTGATATGCCTCCACGAGGACGGTCGTTTCTTCCGGATGGAGTTAGGTGCCTGTGGGAAGGACGCGCTTGACCTGGGGGCCCTTCACCGCCCGCTCGTTGGCGTGCTGGAATGGATCCCCTTTCATAGTGGGAGAAAAGCGCATCTCGGTCGACAATGATCTGATTCTTGTTCTGTAGAATCTGCAAGAAAGCCTGAGTCACGTGCTCGGGCAAAGAAGCATCAATTCCTGCATTCACCAACTCGGGCGGTAGTTCTTTGTGAGCCGGGCCGCAGCGTTCGTCTTCCAAGACCGGGCCTCGCCGCCTGCATGCGGAAGGTTCTTGACGAGGGTTGTCCCGTGATTCATGGATGGTTTGTGGGGCGCCTGGGGGTTTGAGGGAGTGCATTCCGCCTGCAGGGTCGGCCGCCGACGCAGGCTCGCGTGGCGTGCCTCCTTGGTTGCATGGTGGGAGTGTTCAATCCGCTCCCACTGTGGTCGCCGATTGATCGTTCCTGATCTATCGAGGTTGTGATGCGGATGTAGTCCTTTAGCTCGGTCGCTGATGGTGTTGATATCCTTGAGTCTGGGTCGCCTCAGGTGGTACCTGCGAAAGCACTCCGACGCCCAAGTCAGCAGTGAACAGTGAATAGGACCACAAGTAATAATGACGTACCTCATTCCTTGAGATTCGTGCCATATTTATAGCTAAAGTATTGGGCCATATTGGGCCTATTGAATTGCATTGGGCCTTGAGTCCACCTCCAAAGTGCTGGTTATATAAAGTTACATGTTATTATATATGTGTTAATTGTTTTGACAATGTAAGGCTCACTTCGTATGCTATTAGATGGGCTAGGGATATTTTGGCCAGTATCATATTGTGTTTGTCAAGATGTCATGATTTTCAGTGATAATAAGTGGGCATGATTTTCATCTTCATGTTGTTAGTACCAAGATGAGTGGAAAATGTTTTGTAAATATTATATTGCCCACTCTAATACTAGTGTAAATACATGATGGTTATATATAAAGTTACATGTTTTTATGTGTTACATGTTTTTATGTGTTAATTGTTTTTACAATGTAAGGCTCCCTTCGTATGCTATTAGATGGGCTGGGGATAGTTTGGCAAGTACCATGTTGACGTTGTTGTGTTGGTCAAGTGTAAGTAGTAATTGTGGAACTGTAAATAGTAATAATAGATGTTAGGGCTCTATTGTAATAGGCCCATTTGTATTGTATTGTTTGTTTTTGTTGTTCGGGCTTGTATCCGCTTTTGGCCCAAATCCCATGAGTTGCATCTTCATCGATGCAAGCTCTATATTGTAACACAATTCATTCAATGCAAAGTAATTCAGTTGAATATAGTTTTCAGTTAGAGATTTTGCTTCTTACAATTGGCATCAGAGCTCCACCACGTGGATCGAGCAAGATTGCAATTCTTGCGGCGTTTTACGGCGGTGCACGACGGAGAACACCATAACAGAGAGAAGGAAAAGGAGAACGGTAGTTACGTTCAACCAAAGAATCCCAAATCCGATGGTCATTACGACCATTGGAAGATGCTAATGGAGAATTTGCTACGATCCAAGGATTACTAGGGAGTTGTCGAAGGGGAATTCTCGTGTTAGCAGAGAATGCAACCGCGAGGTGAAGAAAACTCATGAGGAGACAAAGTTGAAAGATCATAAAGCCAAGAACTACCTCTTTCAAGCAATTGAGAGGGGAATTCTTGAAACCATGTTGAACATTGATACCGCTGAAGAACATCCGGGATTTGTTGCAACAAAAGTATCAAGGTTCGACGAAAAGTGAAGCGCCGCATGACTTCAAGCACTAATAGGAGAATTTGAGTCATTGAGAATGAAGGAAGGAGAATCAGTGAGTGATTACTTCCGCAAGAACGCTCACGATTGCAAAGAAGATAAGAACCTACGGAATCATTGAGCGAGATGGTGGTAGTTAAGAAAATCATGAGATCGTTGAGAAAGGAATACAACTACGTGGTTTGTTCAATTGCACAGGCAACCGATGTAGAGAAACTCAGCGTTGACGAATTGCAAAGCAACATTTTGATTCAAGAACAACTCATGAAGAGTCAGAAGGAGGACGAACAAGCGTTGAAAATGAGTGATTCATCGCGAGGAAGAGGAAGGGGACATAGAGATAGAGGATGTGGTGCTAGTAGAGGTAGAGGAAGTTCCAAAGAACACATAGAATGTTATAAGTGCAGAAATATGGGACACTACCAATCAGAGTGTCCTAATGCAGAAGAAGCTGTGGCAAATTATGCTGGTTTCGATGAGGATAAAGAAATGTTGCTGATGGCAAGTGGAGATAATCAAGAATTTGAAGATGAGGATAAAGAAATGTTGCTGATGGCAAGTGGAGATAATCAAGAAATTGAAGATGGGGAGACTTGGTTTCTTGATTTAGGGTGCAGCACACACATGTGTGGGTCAAAGAAATGGTTTATTGAGCTTGATTTGGAGTTCAAAGAAACTGTGAGGATTGGAGATGGAAGGAGGCTATGTGTTGAAGGAAGAGAAAGTGTGAGAATGAAAATTCAAGGAAGGGTTCAGGTCATCACAGGGGTATACTATCTTCCAAATTTGAGAAGCAACCTTTTGAGCATAGGCTAATTGCAATAGAAGAAATTGAAAGTAGTGTTCGAGGATACCAAATGCAAGGTGTTTCATCTTGAGAAAGGGTTGATCATCACATCTCACATGGAAAACAACAGAATGTTTGCAATCATAGCTTCTTTTGTTGCCAATGAGACAAAATGTATGCAAAGCACCAAGAGAAGAAGGTAACTGAGCTATGGCACAAAAGATTCGGCCTTCTCACTTACAAGGGTTTGATGTTACTAAAAAAAAAGGAGATGGTGAAGGGGGCTTCCTACATTGAATGAAATAGAGAAGGTGTGCTCGAGTCACAACCGGGAAAACAACACGTAGATGCTATGGCCAAACACAAAGAATTGGAGAGCAAAAGGAAGCTAGAATTGGTGCATTCGTAAATTTGTGGCCCTCTCACACACCGTAATCAAACAAAGAAATGAGGTATTTTATAACCTTTATAGATGATTTTAGTAGAAAAGGTTGGATATTTTTCTTGAGAGAAAATCATTGCACTTGAAGCATTTAGGAGGTTTAAGACTATGGTTGAGAAAGAAAGTAAGTGTACTATTAGTCGCTTATGCATCGATAGAGAGGTGGTGAGTTTAACTTAAATGAGTTTATTAAGTTTTTTGCTGATAATGGAATAAGAAGGCAACTCATCATGCGCCTTCACACCCCAACAAAATGGGGTTGCAGAGAGAAAAAGCAGAACCGCTATGAACATGCATGGTGTATGTTGAATGAGTCTAGTTTGCCTAAAAGTTTTTGGCCCGAAGCAAAGAAAATGGAGTTTCTATGTGTTAGATAGATGTCCCACCATATCTGTTAAGAACATCACCCTCAAGAAGCCTAGTGTGGCATCAAACCTTCACAAACATTTTAGAGTTTTTGGTTGTCTACAATACATGCATATACCGTAAAATCAAAGAAAGAAGTTAGATGATAGGAGTAAGAAATGTGTCTTCTTAGGGATATGTGAATAGTCTAAAGCCTATAGACTATATGACCCTATCACTAAGAAGATAATGATTAGCAAAGATGCGCAATTTGATGAGAATAACAATTGGAATTGGGAAACTGCTGAACATGAGAAGATCACATGTGACCTTGATAATGAGATTGATCATGTGGATACTGAACCACTTGCTACACACGAGATTTCCGCTCATAATAACGGTGAAAATGATCCTAATTCCACTCCAAACTTGACTCAAGAGAGGAGAAATGATGAGGGTGAACCTGATACTGCACCGCACTGGCAGTGATAATGATGATGAAGGTGAGTCAAGCTTGAGGCAAGGGACCAAAATCATAACTAAACCAGTGTGGTGTAAAGACTATGAAGTAAATGGGGTACCTAATACTGACAGTGATGGGAATCTTGTTGATCTACATAGTCTGGTAGCCTTTGATAACCAAATTGATCCTGTTACCTATGCCGAAGCTACTCAGCATAAGAAATGGAGGTCTGCAATGGATGCAGAGATATCTGCCATTGAAAGGAATGATACATGAGACTTAGTGGACTTACCAAAGGGAGCAAAAAGAATAGGAGTAAAATGGGTCTACAAGACAAAATACAATGAGAAAGGAAAGGTAGACAAGCTCTATATTGTAACACAATTCATTCAATTCAAAGTAATTCAGTTGAAAACAGTTTTCAGTTAGAGATTCTGTTTCTTACATCAAGATGTCATAATTTTCAGTGATAATAAGTGGGCATGATTTTCGTGTTGATGTTGTTGAGCATTTGGTGTAATGTTTTAGGGGTTACCCGTGACAGATCCAGGATCCTGACAAAGTAGTAATACAAGCTATAAGAAAATTTGTGCTCTTTAAAAGCAACATTAAAAATGAAACATAATTGACAATATTCAGTACTAACTATTTTTATGTATATGGCAATCTTTTACGCTCTAGCGCACAATCAACACACAAAGACAATAATGAACGTTGTATATAAAAAAATGCTTACTAATCAGAGAACATTGTAATACAAGAAAAATATGGAAGTGGGATGTTGAATTATTATTAGAACAAGAAGATTAAGATGTAGGTTGTGAGCCAGCAACAATAGAAATAGAATATGTAAAAAGTAATGCATAAGGAGAGAAGTAGCAACTCTAACAAACAAACAAGCTAACTCACGGTCATTAATTGACAATGATCAACAAAGTCACCGATAATCGTAACAAGCATACAAATAAATAACAAAAACTAAAATGAATCTATAAGTCGCAATTTAATGTCATATTCAAGTGATATAGCATAGCATTAACACCCTAACATTAAGAACAAGGTGATATTAAACTCTCAACATAGACTTCAGAACCATCCAAGAACCGATGTTTCAACCCTAGGAATCTTAGAAGTACCATTTCAGAATTGTAAACAACTAACTCCATATCCAATTTCGACCTTTATAATCAAGCAACACTTGCTCATCCTCGATGCATATACAACCTTGTATAAGCAAAAGTACGAAGACCTCCCTCATAATGAATACTGAACAATTTAGTCCATGACTCCTTAATTCCATAATCGTTCATAACCCAAACATCAAAAAACTCACCCTCATTTGCAAAGAAACACAAGCAATCCCTCAACACTCCTAAAGTCGATGGATAATACACGATCTTCTCAAAATCAGGCATTAAAAATGTTCGATACGACTCATTCTCCAAATCTAGAGAAACAATAAACTTGGGGACCATTCTCGAACAACCATATGCCAACCAATTAACAGATCGACTTACAAATATTCCCGGTCCATATGGACCATCATATGGAAAACTATCTATCCTTCTCCGTAAATCGCACTCCAAAGTATAAACACTAACTTCTCTTTTTGGGTTACGCGCAAAATCACTAACTTCAAAATGATTTGTAATGAACGGAAGGGGTTTGTAAGTAATAGCAAATACCTTATAATTATCAATGAAATGATCATACCCGAAAGTGTAGTGAGGTTTGAAACCACGGGTTGCTCCTGGATTCAACAAAGGGGGCAAAATCTTGAACTTTCTAATCGAAGGATTCCATAAAAGAGCATAATGTTGATATTTAACTACGAATAATAGAATGCCATCGCAAGAGAGAAACACAACGACCACGCACCGTAATCACCGTTAATCGCCTGGGGGTATGAGTTGTAATTGCGGGACGCGTGAGGTTGTCGATACGCCACCGAAAAATAGAGGAGATTGTGGAGTCCCGCAGAAGTGAGTCTCTACCATTTACAATGAGGTGGTGGTGGTGGTGGTACGCTTTTTGACACATCAAGGTGTTTCTTGCGAATGGGGATCGTAAATTAGGGATTTCCATGACTTGCAGACACATTTGAGTTGTATGAGGAATTTCACTGGGAGCCTACAAAATATTTCTGAGACGAGATCCAACTAAGGGTGGGAATGTGAATTGATGGTGAGATTAGGGTTCCGTGGGGGTGTGGCTGCCCTACGACATTTCTCGCAAATGAAGTAGTTCCAAGGCAACCAAAACTATGCCATTTAGTACATATACGATTAATTTATTGCTTTTAATATTTCTTATATGATGATTTTTTTTGACCATATCTGATTTTGTTTTGGAAAGCATAATATATTAATGAAAAATCATGCATATTCTTTAGATTTTAAGATAATTAAATGAAATTTTAAAATAATTATGTCAATTTTTATTTATTATTTATTACTTTGTATTACACTAAATATTTTCAAATTATTATTTATTATTCCGGTCCGACCCCAATTTGACTCCGGTTAAACCCTTAAACCGATGTCTAGTTTGATTCGATGTCAAACCCAATTTTAATTGTCTTGAAGATAAACTTACTCCAAGAGTAACCCTTTGTAGAGTTACTCCACTTAATATCTTTTGTAGAGATTAAATTTTACCAATCCAATCGTTGAATAGCTTTATATTATCTTAAGGATCATGCATACCAAAAATTATAAACATTGGATATATGTAGCTATTGAATCTTATAGTCCATACTTTACTTGTATTTTAAAATGTATATTATACGTTGAATTGAACTTATTTGATGAAAGGTCAAACATTTTTAAAATTTTATGAAAATTTGTATACTTGATCTACTCAATTAGAACTACTAATTTGACAGTTGGATTGGTAAAATTTATTATATACAAAGAGATATTAAGTCAAGTAACTCTTACAAGAGTTGCTCTTGGAGTAAGTTGATCCCCACCACTGTAATACTAA
This sequence comes from Oxytropis ochrocephala, assembly GCA_020916435.1. Lineage (NCBI taxonomy): Eukaryota > Viridiplantae > Streptophyta > Magnoliopsida > Fabales > Fabaceae > Oxytropis > Oxytropis ochrocephala. Next base: position 34,879,270 of record CM037094.1, on the reverse strand, counting down.
TAAAAATTTTAAAAAAATACCGCAAATATTTGCTTCGATATTTAGAGAAACAAATAATCACATCGATATATAAAAATCAGGAGATTTATATTTGTTATATAGGTAACTATAATTTTTTAATGCTATTATAATTTTCAAATTACTGATCTACTATCTTTTAACCACTAGAAAAAGTTTCAAGCTGATTTTTTAGTCTCTTAGAAAAACAGGAAGACCTAATGACTATTCGGACTCATCGATGTAATATCCCTAGTTTAGTTAATTTCAGTTTATGAAATTAACGAGTTATTTATTATTCGAAGTGAAATATAAATCAAGATACGGAAATGGGATAGGCGAGAAAGAAATATATATTCACTAAGTCTTAAGCTTAAGATGTCTTAGTGTCTAAATGATGTCGTTATTTGGGTTAAATTTGTACTTAAGTGAGTATTAGTGAGCCAATGGCAAGAGTTTGAGTTTGAAGTGTATTTGAGTTCATGCGAGCTTAAGATACCGTGACGGGACCATTCGTGTGTTTCTTTTTGAGCTTTTCTCGAACTCATGTAAATTGTGATTTTCATCACAAAGTGGTGAGTTCTACTCACGTTAAGCATTTTGATTCTTGTTTGAATTGGTTGCTTTGAAGTTATTGGTGTTTTGCATTTTAGTGATCGGGAACGCTTTACTTGATTGAAAAATTATGTGGTTTTCCATTTTAGAAATTAGACTGAATGCTTGGTAATTTGGCACCGGTTTGGTTGCATTTGGAGTTGTGTTGCTTTAGATATAGGCTCCACAAGTTAGGGTACTATTCTAGGAGCATTTTGGACATAGGTGCTGTATTTTCGAAACGAGAAATATTAGATGGTAAGACAAGAAACATAAGAAAATAAGAAAAACAAAATAATACACTTGATGTGTAGTGTTAGTTGGTGCCTACAATTCAACTTCAAGTATATTTCCAACATTTCTTACAAAAACTATTCTTACTAATTATGGGGCTTATTTTGTTAGAAAATATACTTAATTTCAGTCATTTTGGCGTTGATTTAGTTAAATTTGAAATTCTATATAGCTCGAGTTATAAGTATCCCAAATTAGGTAAAAGTTTATAAAATAAACTAATTATAGGTTCAGTGTTTTGGGTATTGTGGTCTCAATTGAACTCCTTTTTGAAAGATTTTTATTACTTTGAAAACAACAAACAATATGCTATCGTTTAGGCTCAAGTTTCAGATTAATTGGTTAAGTTTTGGTTATTTTAGAAGTGGTAGAAGTTAGGAGATTTATTCTGTCCAACCTAGGAACCATTCAATCTATTTTTTTAAAAATCAGACTAATTAGCTCATTATTTGACAAAACTAAAGATTTAATCAAAAATTAGTCATGCATACCTTTCCAACAAGTGGTCGGTTACAATTTTCAACTTCATTTAATATGTTAAACGTTTTCTTAAATTTTAAGTACGGTTGTTGTCTTAGTACATGTGAAAGAGTACATGTGTTTTGGAAAACTAAACGAATTACATGTCCTATTTGAATTTGTATTAATAACGCTAATGATTATTGTTGTATTCATCTAAACCGGTCATTGAATAATGATAAATAGATTATATCGAATTTAAGAGGCACCAATGCGGGTAAGATATATAAATTATATCGATTGTGGGTGACGCACCCATTGAATAGCATAATAGGCGTGGAATGTCATGGAATAGCATAATAGGCAGGGAATGTCATTAGCCTTCAACCTAGGCCCAAGTGACTTTCCTCTTACTAAAAATTTCATTGGTGCTCGGTGATTGACATGTAGAATGGGACTCTATCTTTATTCTCGCCCTGATTAATCATTTCTTCAAAAGATCCATCAGACTATGGTGGAGTGACTGATTTGATCAATGAATATTCCATTTTTCTTCAAGTTGGAATTGATTTGATTCACATCTTTTGTAATCGAAATCTAAATATTTACAAATATAAGTTTGTAATTTTCATTAATCAACCGAAATAGTATTTCAAGAAAGATATATATATATATATATATATTTATATGTTTATCTTTGATCAATTCTAGAATTTTGATAGAAGGATTAATTTCCTATCGCTAAACGAAATGTTGTCAACTCCATTTGTTAGAAACGAATTTTCTCGCTGAGTCTCTCGCACCTATGCTTTATTTGTTTAATTTTAACTTTCTCGAACTTTTATTTTTTGTTTTCTAAAGCGTGATTTGGCCTCAGATTGCCCATTGTGAATTTCTGTGGTTTCTCTCGAATTTGAAAGTTTTCACTTTGTAAGTTTCCATACCAAGGCTAAATCCAATTAAGTCCGTAGCGCCTACCAATTTCACCATATCCCCTTTTTTCTTTGAGATTCGAATCTCATTAGGATGTTTTTTCATTTGTATTATTATATGAGAATGTAATAATATGCAGGAACTTTTCAATTTATTAGATAGCTAGTCCTGTATTGAAAGAAAAAAAAGTTTCCTTCTATCACTTTTTAATTGATTTTCTTTCATCTATATTGATACCCATATTTGGTCAAATCGTAAATGATTCTATTATCTCTGTATCAAAAACTTCATAAGTGGAAAGTTCTTATTCTTCACCATTGCATAATTAGGGTTTTGAATTGGAATAAGACGACTTTGTCATTTTTTCATTCTTAATTCTTTTCAATAGGAAAACGGGAAGAAGAATGAAAGGTGTTAAGCTTTTTTCATCCAGGCGCCGAGCTATTTTTCCGCAGGACCTCTCCTACAGTATCGTCACCGCAGTAGAGTTTAACCACCAAGTTCGGGATGGGTTGGTGTGGTTCCTCTACGCCTAGGACACCGGAATATCGAACCATGAACGAAACGAAGAAAGGCATGAGATAAAAAAAGCATATTAACTATATTAGGTCCTAATTCTTGACTGGAGGGGACACCAAAGGCCTCTGCCCTTCCATCCATAGGGATGGGGGACATATTAACATATTTTTTTTATTTCCTATATAAGAATATAATTTTTTTATTTAGATATAATAAATAATATAGAATTTCTATTTCAAATTCAAAATTAGAACATAATAATTCAATATAATAATGAATTAATTAAATTTAATTCTATATATATATATATATATATATATATATATTTAATATTTAAAATAAATTTAAAAATTTGTTTGTTTTCTCGATTGTATTCTTTTTTCAACACTAATATTGATATTGACAAGTGTATCAAACAAATATAATCCGATCGTGAATTAATGAATTGATTTACTAATTTTATTTATTATTATTAATTAATATATTATTATTTGAGAAAATTTCTTGTATTTGATCTGTTCATTTCGACGTTCAGAATCGATTCGCCTTCACGATTTTTTATTTTTTTTATTTCGATTGGATATTTACATTTTTTAAAATTTCATTAGGGTTGCTAACTCAATGGTAGAGTACTCGGCTTTTAAGTGCGACTCCATTTATTACACATTTCTATGAACTAATTGGTTCATCCATACCATCGGTAGGGTTTGTAAGACCATGATTGATCCGAGAAGGAATGAATGGAAAAAGCAAAGATGTCGTATCAATGGCGAATTCTAAAAGCTTTTCATTCGTATTGGACCCGACCCAAATTTTCGTTTGAATTGTTGGCTCGGAAAAAATGAATTCAGTTGGGTTGAATTAATAAAGGGATAGAGCTTAGCTCCTCCAATTATAAGGAAACAAAAAGCAACGAGCTTTCATTTTTATTTGAAAGATTACCCCATCTAATTTTACGTTAAAAACTTAGTGCTTGTTTGTGGAAAATGTAACATCCTGCATCGCTTCTTGAATCGTTGATCGCCTCACGAACCAACACGAGTCTTTTCAAAGATGCTTTGTCCTCACTTGCATGCTTTCGAAACTTCCCGTAAGGTCACTGCTCTCGGGTGTATCAAGAATTACAAGGATCGCCAATGCGGCAAGTGGGCCGTCACCCAACCCAAATAAACCGCCCAAACACGCCGCTTGAGCGCACTTCGCCGTCGAAAACTTCGCAAAAACGGTCGGACCTCAAGATATATACGCCATTCACACATGGCATCGTGTACGCTTCTCTTACCTTGTGCTATCCGCCCGAGCGACCTCTCACTAGATCGTCGAGTGTCTTTGCAGTACCACCCGAGGTGCTCAACAGAAGCCGTGGACCGGTCCTCTCCTTCGCTCAACGACCGGCCCAGTCAGCAGGACAACAACAACTTCAACACTTCATTGGTCAAGGTACGATCAATTGGCGACCACAGTGGGAGCCCGAGCGCTATCCTACTCCATTCATGGCTCCACGCGACCGGCCCCAGACGAGGGCCTCATCCAGACTCAACCCCTCCGGGCAACATCCTCAAAGAATGCACTCCCGAGGGCGTGGCGTACGATCCACGAATCTCAAGGACATCCACGACAGAGCCCTCTGTGCACAACGGTCGTGGACCCGTTCTTCAACAGATTGAGCCGCCCGCTCCTAACGATTTACCGCCCGAGCTGATTGAAGCGGGCATTCAGGAACCATTGCCAGAGCATGTCACTCAGGTCGTTCTACAGATCCTGCATAACAAGAACCAGGTTATCGCAGATAGAGATGAGCTGATCTCTCGTTACGAAAGAGGGTCTATTCCGACCGTCCGCCGTGCGAAGACGGAGAACTTTCTTATCGGCGCCGCCTCTACACGCGTGTACATCGCCCCCCTCCTAGAAGGAGCCTTTCGCCGAGAGCACCACCCACCGATCTCCCGCGCGACGAGCAAGGGCACGTAGGTCGCCCGCAAGCAGGAACATGCGCAGACGCCGTTCGTTATCTTACGATGACTATGATGATTCCAGCTACCGTCCTGACACCGGCCGCTCGCCCACCAGGTACTCTTCTAATGAGTCGTCCGGTTCACGCTCGGCCGAGAAGCGTGTCTTGGGACTCTCGTGAAGAGCTTGAAGATTACAGAGATGGAAGGATCGGGGACGCCTCACATCGCCGAGGAGAGGCCAAAGCGAACGCCCCAAAAGACCTCCTCAACTTCCACCGTCCGCCTCTCGAGTGTTTTATGGAATGCCGGCAACGAGGCGTGCCTCGCTATGCAACCCTTTGGGTCGAACGGCATTCGTGACGGTCACGCCCATTCACCAGTGAAATCAGCGCCACAGATCCCCGTGAGATTTAAGAAAGCCTCCTAATCAATAAGTTTGACTTGTCCGTGGCGACCTGCATAAGCATCTCTCGTACTTTAACAATTATTGCGATTACAGAACTGGGCTCGACCATGAAGTGCCACCGTTCTCTCGCCTTTGACGGCCGCATTAGAATGGTGGGAGACCCTTCGCCCAATACTATCTCTGCCATGGCAAGACTGATCGTAATCTTCTTATCGCACTATACGCCAACCGCCAATATCGATATGAAGAACACTTGACACGCATTGTTCAAGGTGATAATGAGACGCCGAGACAAGACATAGACCGGCTCAACACCGAGGTCGAGTCCGTTCGTGATTTGTCGATAAAGATAAGTTGAAATATCTAAAGCGTGGTATTCGACCGACCACGTGTTCGTAGAGGAATTCACACTAAACCATTATCAAGATCTCAACTTCTTCCTAACAAGGGCCAACGTCCATATGGCGTATGAAGAAACTTTAGCGCAAGAAAGGCCGCCAGGCGCGACCAAAGGAAGAGCAAGACAGACCGCCAAAGCTCGTGAAGGTCACCGAGACAACCGGCCCGATTTCGTGAGACAAGAAGTTTGATCATCGCACTCGCCTCAACACCTCCATTGCACAAATCTACGGTGAGTGCGTAACAACGAGTTTGTGGGTGTAAAGCGGCCCGATCCACTGCGTGCTCAAGAAAGGCACGACCACCAAAAGGTACCGCCATACCACAAAAGCAAGGGTCATGATACGAACGACTGTATGGCCCTCAAAGACGATATTGAAGAGCTCATTCAGAAAGGCAAGTTGAGCAAGTATGTGAGATCGGAGGATGACGACCGACCTCAAGAGAAGACGAAAGAGAAAGATCAGGACAGAGGAAAGGGTGCTCTAGTCATAACGAGCACCCAAGATAAAGATCAGTCTGAAGATCAGGATAATCGGCGGTCCAAAGGCCGCAATGTAGCGATGGTTATTCACGGTGGAATCCGTTGGATCGTAAAGAGTCCAACAAAGCCATGAAAAGAAAGTGGGACGAGCTCCTAATGGTTGCCTCAACTTCTGCAGTACGACCGGTCTCGAATAGACCGCCCATTTCCTTTGGGGACGAAGACCGCTTTCGACGCAGCCGCAACGCTTATGTTCCGCTGGTAATCGTGAGCGCTTATGGCCAACACAGAAGTTCAAAGAATTCTAGTCGACCAGGGTAGCTCGGCCGACATCATGTTCGAAGGCTTGATTGACAAGATCAAGTTTGATCGGAGCGAGATAATTCCCCAGGCCGCGCCTACTCCCCTAACGGGCTTCAATGGAGCGATCACCTACCCGCTGGGAACGATCGAACTCATGGTCACATTTGGTGACGACAACGAGAGAGCACTTTGCATGCAGACGGTCCGCACGACGCTCCTCGTACTCCCCCTCAAATCATGCTATCGCTGTATCATTGGTAGGCCGACCGGGCAAGCTAGAGGCCGTGGCATCGATTTCCGCACTTGAAAATGAAATTTTATAGCGAGACGACTGTAGTTACCCCGCGCCGACCTAGAGGCATCAAGGCGGAGCCACTACTTATATCAAGAAAGTTGTGATGAGGTAGATCGTGGCCCAAGTTCTCAAAGCGCCGGTGAAGGTCACTGTGTCAATCTCGCTGATTTGGATGCTCGTTATGATCCGGATAAGCGACCGAGGATAACGACGATGACTTAGCCCGAGAACTAAAGAACAAAGTTGAAAAGACCGTAACCTCACGGGGAATTGGAAGATGTGCGGTTGGGAGACGACCCAACAAGGATAGCTTAAGCTCGTGAGCGACCTACCGAGCAAGTAAAGCAAGACCTTGTGCAATGTTTGAAAGACTATGTCGACTGCTCGCATGGCGGGCATCGACATGCCCGACATTCCTATCGGTAGCTCGCCATCAACTTTCGATCGATGAAGGGGTTAAGCCGATCCAAAGAAGACGAACTCGTAATGAGGAAAAATCTCAAGCCGCCGCAAAGGCCGCTTGAGGACCTCATAAAGGCCAATTTCATAGAAGAGATCAAGCACACTACCGCTATCCAATGTCGTGTTGGTTAAAAAGAAGAATGGAAAATGGAGAATGTGTGTAGACTACACCGACCTAAATAAGGCATGCCCGAAGGATGCCTTCCCAGCGCCCAACATTGACAAATTGGTCGATGGTGCCTCTAGGTTACAAACTATTGTCTTTTTGGGCGCTTACTCGTGATACAATCGAGATCACGATGTATCCACCCGATCGACACAAGACACCTTCATGATGATCGAGGAAATTTTCAAGATAAGGTGATGCCTTTCTACGGCTAAAAGAACGCTAAAGCGACTTACCAAATAATGATGAATAAAATTTTCAAGAGGCGATCGGTCGAATCTCGAGTGTACTTGGACGACATGATCATCAAAAGCGGAACTGATCCGGATCATGTGAACGACACGAGGGAAATCTTTGAAGAAGCTTAGGAAAATTCGCCAGATCAATCCGAGAAGTGTACCTTTGGGGTGAGGGCCGACAGATTTTTGGGCTTCCACCAAACCGAAAGAGGATAGAAGCAAACCCCGAGAAGTGCGGGGGTCGCCGACATGAGGCCCCAACACCAAAAAAAAAATCCAACACCGAACGGGATGGTAGCAAATCTATCCGTGTTCATACCAAAGCGGCCCGCAAGTCGCCTCCAATCGCTCGAACTCTGAAGAAAGACGAGACTTTGAGTGGGACCGACCAATGCCAAGCAAGCATTGAACGAGTTGAAGGAAGCTTTGACTAGCCCCCAATTATGACCAAGCCGCTGTCGCGAAACGTCGATCTATACTATACTTGCTATAACGGAAGAAGTTCTCGAGCGCTGTGTTAGTCGAGAAAGGGATCTAAAACAGAATCCGGTCTACTTCATCGATAAAAAGTGTTGCAAGGGCCTGAGCCGAGGTACCGTAAAATAGAAAAATTTGCCCTTGCTCTCCTAGTTGCCGCCTTAGATTGAGACTCCTACTTTGTGGCCCACTGTGTCGTGGTAAGGACCGATTAGCCAATCGAGCAAGTCCTCCATCGCCAAATCAAGGGACGAATGATAAAGTGGGCGGTAGAGCTCGAGTGAATTTGGTATCAAATTTGAATCAAGATTGGCGCAGCGCGCAGTGTTGGCCGACTTTATAGCGAAATGACTCCGACCCGTAAGATCAAGCCACAACGACCGGCTCCTACATGTAGATGGGTCGCCCAACGAAAAAGGAAGTGGAGCAGCCTAATACTAGAAAATTCAAGGCCCGGGCCGTGGAGGTGTCTTTGACTTTCGCTTTCCAAACATCAAACAATCGTGCCGAGTATGAGGCATGCATACCGGCCCGCACTTCGCCAGTGACTTCAATGTCGATCGGGTTGAACTTCCGATCGACTCCTTACTTGTTGTCTCGCAGATCAAAGAGTTATACGATGCTAAGGACGACGTCTTTGAAGAGTTATTTAGCCAAAGTAAGAGAGCTTCTCAAGCAGCTTCGACCGAGCGTAAGTGGTTCATGTGCCTCGGACCAAAAATGTTCGGCGGACATTCTATCAAAACTTCGCAAGTACTAAGACTCGGAAATCACGTAGTTTGATTCAGAGACCCTAAGTCGACTCAAGCGTATCCACCAAGCCGAGCCAGCGTTGGCGATCCTTTGTGTCACCACAGATTCAGACCGATCGCCCCATCCTACTGGATATCGTCGAAGGAGAAGAGCCGAGCGACCTAAAGCAGTGAAATTGGTCGTGCTCGGGCGACCAACTACTCGAAGGATAGAAGGGAAGTTATACGTATGGGATTCTCCTCTCCATTGTTAAGATGTCTTTACGCTCGGTCGGCCGACCATGTGTTGAGGGGATATTCATGAAGGTGTTTGCGGAAGTCACCAAGGTGCACGTTAAGTAGCTAAGAAAGCTCTCGTGGCCGCCATTATCGCCGACCATGGACGAGGATGCTAAGAAGCTTGTTCAGAGGTGCAAAAATGTCAAGTACATGCCGATGTCCACATTGCACCCTCCTCGAGTTACAAAGTCTTGTCTCACCTTGGCCGTTCACTTTGGTGGGGCATGGATCTCGCTAGGCCCGCTTCCACTGCTCCCGTGCCGCGGTTCAAGTTCTTGATCGTGGCGGTAGATTATTTCAAAAAGTGGATCGAGGCCGAGCCTCTTTTGACCATCACATCGGCAAAAGTAAGCAAGTTCTTCGGCGGTGTGTGTTGGCGCTTTGGGATCCTCGGCAATTAATAATCGACAACAAAGACCCGGTTCGCAGACAAAAGGTTCAGAGAAATATTGGCCGACTTAGGGGGTAAAATAAATGCTTTCACCTCGGTCGAGCACCCTCGCATAAACGGCTGTCGTAAGCGGCCAACAGAGTTATCCTCGCGTGGGTTGAAGCGAAGACTCGATGAAGCGAAAGGGAACTGGTCGAAGAGTTGCAATCCGTTCTATGGGCTTACAGACAACCCCTCATTCAACGCATCGAGTCCCCTTCGACTAGTATATGGGATCGATCTTTGTGATACCCATAGAAATGGGCGAACTAAATTGGAGAACTTTGAATCCCCTACAATGGTTGACAACGCATCGAGCTATACGAGAAAAGTTGGACTCGTTGAAGAGCTGCGTGCCCAAGCATCACTAAGAGAACAATTGATCAAGCAGAAGGTCGCAGCCAGATACAACGCTCGAGTTCAGAAGAGAGATTTTTCGGCCGGCCAGCTCGTCTTGAGACGCGCAGATGTGGGAAACAAGAATGCTCGACAGGAAAGCCGCACCAAATTGGGAAGGTCCATACAGGGTCATCAAAAAGACTGGCAAGGGGGCATACGAGCTGGAAACCATGGATGGGGCGACTATCCCCAGAACATGGAATGCAGAGAAACTCAGAAAATATTATGTTTGAATGTAATGAACGATTTGAATGTAATGAACGACCGATCGATAAATGAAAAGCAGGCAGGCGCTCTTTTTCCCACTAGGTTTTTTACTGAGGCCTAACCTTTAGAAATATGATGTGTTCTTTACTTTCCCGCGAGAATGTATGCCCGGTCGCTCAAGACTGCCCATGGCAAAGGAGCGATCGAAGATTTATCAAACTTAAACAGATCGTCGAAACGATCTACCTCGAGTGCCATCGAAATGGCCCAAGGGTTGAAATAACCCGTAAACTTCAGGTCGTCGAAACGATCTGTAGCGTGTGCCACCGAGCCGGCACAAACAACGGTCACCGAGTTGACTCCAACGAGCGCCATCGAAAATGGCCCAAGGGTTAAGTGATAACCCATCATAGTAGGCCGTCGAAACGACCTACCTCGAGAGATCATCGAAATGATCCCAACAGGTGCCATCGAAATGGCCCAATCGAGTGCCATCGAAATGGCCCAACCATCAACGAGCACTTTCGAAATAGCACAAAACGATCGCCGAGCGGCCTACAAGTTCGAAAAACTTAGACAAATAAACATACAGGATGAATAGACGTAGCAATGCGAATTCAAATGAACAAAATAAGACAAATTAAAGTCATTACAAAGCGGAGACGCCGGTCGAAACCGAGCGCTCGAAGGCAGCTTTCAAATTGTTGGCCCGAAGGCAAGTCAAAGGATTACAAAATTACTCCGCTCGCAGGCGGGCTTCAAAAGAGGATCGAGCTAGGGCGAACGACATTGCCCTGATCATCAAGTTCTTCAGGCTGCACGATCTTGCTGTTCGCGACGTAGTGGTCGCTTTATCGTTGTCATCGGTTGATGCTCAAGTCTCGAGTTCAAAGACCAGTGCTGACCTAGAGCATTGTAGAATCGCTTTCGATTGTCGCACCCTTAGCCATCCGGCGACCTTCCAAATTGCGCCTACCGGGCCCTCTCCGGTCCCCATTCGGCCTTTTCTTTCTCCGAACGCCGAGGTCGGTCTTCGATTGGTTACTTGAGCTTGGAGTTCCTTGTTCCTCTTCTTGGCGCCTTGGCGGCCGCGTCTTCGGCCCGCTTCATAGCGCCCTTCTTGGACTTGGCTAGTTTCTCCAGCTTTTCTTTGCGCGCTCCGCCAAGGCCTTATCCTCTCTCCGCTGCGCACACGCAAACAAAGATGGTCAAAATCGCTTAGTCGGTCGAATGTAAACGAAAGCGCGACGCAGCGTAAAAAGAATATTGTACCTTCACCTTCGTCGCGGCTCTCTTGCATGATTTGATCCATCCCCATGCAAAGGGAAGCACAAACTCGCATGGGCTTTTTCTTGAACCGCTCGAATTCGGTCGGCCAAAATCCTCGAGTGAAAGAATAGGGATGTCGCTCTTTAGCAAGATCCAAGTCTCGCTTGTCAAACTTGGCCCGCTTGGCAGAGCGGTCGTCGTCATGAGGGGGCGACCGGACTTTGGAAACCGGCTTTTTCCCTTGGCTTTTGGGGGTGGGAGGCACCTGGACGGTCCCTCGAGATCGACCACGTTACGCGGACGGCCGCGAGAAGCGCTGCTCTTAGGAGGATTCAGGACTCTCTCGAGATCGGCCCAGTTCTTACCCGCCATTCTCCCTGCAAAAAAGAACAATTCAAGAGTTAGGTAAAGCGAGCGATATTAGAAATTCAAAGATGAAGTCCAAAGGCGAACTAATCTCGGCTTGAAGAGCTCGACCCACGAGCGGTGACAGTGGGACTGCAAGTGCAGTCGCCTCTTAGGATCTCGGGGGCATCATGCCCGCCGAGTCTTGATCATCTCCAGAGACTCTAAGTCGGCCGTGCCCAAATCCTTAACAGAGTAGATATAGTCGCCCGACCGCCTGAAAAAGGGGGACCGAGCAACCCGTTGGGCTGGATTTCAGAAATAGCCATGCTGGCCTCCTTATTTGGAACGACCCAGAAATATTGGCTTTTCCAGGCCGCACCCAACGACTCCTGATACGCTTTGAAGTACCAGGCTTTGGGTCTTCGCGTCTTGAAGGAGACCTCGCCTCTCTTTTCTTTATTGGCTTTCTCTCACCAACTCACTAATATAACGAAGAACAATCGACCGACACGGGCGGCCGAGCATGGTCGTAAGCACTTCGAATGTCTTCGTAAATGCCCACGCGCTTGGATGGAGTTGAGAAGGGGCGACCCCGATATAGCGGAGAACGCCTCGCTGAAACTTCCTGGTGAAGGGCGGGGTGATGTTCACCGCTCGAACACGATCCTGTGCATCGTGAACTTCAGATTGTCGAATAGGTCGCGATGTCTTCTCCGTCCTTCATGCCTCTTACCTTCCAAATGGCAATTTCCTCGGTGAAGCTGCACTCGGGCAGGCCCAATGGTCGACCGTGAGAATACTCTTGTTGGCACGAAGAGTTTCGACACCCAAGACATGTCGATGGCTCCCGCCATATCGCGCGAAACATCTTCTACTCCTTCGCTCGACCTCCTTCATTGTTCGCCCCGCCGCGGAGGAACTCGCCACGGGCCGAACCACAACCTCCTCAAGAGACCTCGTCGGCTCGGGTCTCCTCGACCACTTCCTCACCCTGGCCGGGATGGCACTCTGCACCTCATCATCTATGACCACATCTTCATCTCCACTCGCGGCGCAAGGAGTGGCATTTTCTGGTGGTGGGTCACTATTCGATCGAACAGCAGAATGGGCAGACTTGGAGTCAGAGCTCCCCAAGCTAACTGACCCCTTGCTAGAAGAGCTAGAAGAGCTCGTGCTCGAGCTCGAGCCACTCGAAGAATCGGAGCTTCTGTCGCCCGAAGACGACATAGATTTCTCCTCGTGGGAAGTAGCCTCGGACGGCCTCGTCATGTGTCCGGCAAGAGAATGTGAAGGTTTTCCCGGGATGCGAGCAAATCGCTTTCAACCGTGGCATGTAACACTTTTTGTGATAAGGGAGCGAGTCGGTCTGGCCGAGCGCTGCTGCGTGAGAGGCGACTTGGTCGCCCCGCACTCGCACCCCTATCACGGTGTAGAGTTGTGCATTCGAAAGAAAATATTGCGTAAAGTAAAAGATCTCGAGAAAAGTATCGCCCATACCTTAGGAAATGTTGGAGATCGGTCACGAATACAAAGACGCAGCGATGCGCGGAAGTAAATACAGTGCACAGTCGTCGGCGAGACATTACTCGGCCGTTGGGCAGAGGAAATCGCGAAAGTGTGAGGAATAGTCTTCACCGGCGGGTATTTATAGTGCAGACCCAAGGCGCGAAAAGGGACCGGGAGGCGAAGAGTCGCAACGTTTCACCTTCTCACCAATAGCCGCCTGGAGACAACCTCGGAAACTCCAACGTCGCCAAAGCCAACCGTCAGTCGTCAAGACGGCCGGTTGCCGCTGGTCGAGACCGCCCCGTCAAGGCGAGCGTCGCGCGCCCGCTTTCAACATTAAAAGATGTCAGAACTACATAACTCCTGGGGGCAGCAATTCAAGCCTCAGCCCGCTCTTAAGCGACCTAGGCTTGGGGGGGCAACTATTCCTGGGTGTATCAGCAATTACAAGGATCGCCAATGCAAGTGGTGGGCCACCAACCCAATGGCAAACCGACCCAAACACGCTGCTTGGAGCGCAATTCTCGCCGGCCGAAAACTTCACAAAACGGTCGGACCTCACAGTATATACGCCATTCACACATGGCATCAGGTACGTTCTCTTACCTTGTGCTATCTGCCCGAGCGACCTCTCACTAGATCGCTCGAGTGTCTTTGCGAGTACCACCCGAGGTGCTCGGCGTGAAGCCGTGGACCGGTCCTCTCATTCGCTCAACGATCGCCCAACAAGCAGGACAACAACAACTTCAACACTTCATTGGTCAAGGTACGATCAGTCACCCATCCCACTACTACTCCAAGCCAAGCACGCTTAACTATAGAGTTCTTATGCGGTGGACTCCCGAAGAAGATGCACCTTGTTGGTATAGGTAGTCCAAATCAATCCTTTTAAGCCTTCCTTCAACCAGCATACCCCATACCCGCACAACCTCGATCCCTCTCTTTACAGTGCGTATTCGGTTCATTCACGTGCCCCTTCTTCGCTTTGAAGCCGCCAGAGCCGCTCTTTGCCACGCCACCTTTTTGGGCACAGCGATCACTCCCGCCTCGTCACCCGGATGTCACAATAACCGCTTAATTCAAAACCACTTTGGATATGTATCAAAAAGTTCTAACCAAAATTAGGCGTAGCTTCCTCTCAAATATGGACATCCCAAAATAATACATTTACCCGTATAACCAGTCCAGGACATCAATTTTGTTCAAAATCATTAATTCCCTTTATATACAAAATTTACTGGTTTTCCAAAAGATTTGTAAATTCAACTAAATCAAACCAAACAACTTAAAACCACATCCAAATCATAACAATATCATCCTTATATAATTATAATTGGTTAGAAAAGGATTGAAAGAAGTTTGAAGTCGAACGGAGCGTTGAAACGAATTTTTGGTAATAGGTGACTGAAGTCGCACGACCCGCAGTAAGAAGTTGCACGACTCGTCTTGACTGTGGCAGAAAGTGCCAATTTGTCCATTTTCGTTTCGTTTCATTCTCCGATCGATCCCAAATTGCTCCGATCCAAAAGCCCCTTACCAAGTGAAGAATTGAGGGAGATCTTCCCACTTCTTTCTTCTCTTCTCCTTCACCCTTAACCTCTTCTCTCTCTCTCTCTCTCTCTCTATTCTCGCTTTCTCTCTCTCTCGCTTCTCTATTGCTTTCTTTCTTTTTCTTTCCTTTTATTTCCCTTTTTTCCCCTTTTTTCTCTCTTATTCCTTTTCTTCTCCTTTCTTACTTCTTTGACTTTTCTTCTCCTTTTATTTCCTTTTCTTTCTCCACGGTTCCTCACTCTCTCTCTCTCTAACTTTACCTTTTCTTTATTCACACAAGTGTGGAATGAGAAAGTATTTGGATATTTTTGGGTCTTGTAGCTCATTTTAGTGTGAGTGGTATAAAGAATAAAATACCCTTAGTGTTCTAATTTCCACTCAAGAATGCATTTAAATTATATACTCAAGCAATTATAAATTGCTTTCATAACAACCTCATAAAGTTCAAGTCGAACGGAGCGTCAAACGAAACATCGAATTTTGGGGACATAAGGAACTTCTCAACTTGTGGTGCCCACTTTCCGCTCCGCTTTAGCTCTCCGATCGAACCCAAACTATGTTTCAATCCAAATTCAACCACAACAACCAACATATACCCCAATTCCGCAATCGCACCACGGCAATCACAAGCAATTACCTCAAGTAATTCGTTTTGAGATTTGTAAGGATACGACACAAGTGCAGAATTTTCTACAAAGAAGTGCACCTACTTCGCGAATTAATTAAAATAGCAAACAATTTCGATTTCAACAAACGAACACTCTTTAGAAAGCTCTCTGAGTGTAATTTCTGCCTATGATTTTTATTTTTCAAAATAAGCATTTAATTGGTACAGTTTTTTCAAAATACTTCACAACAGTACCGGCATTGGACATAATTACTTTCCCCACTTGCAACCCAATTTTCTTTCTCATTTATTAATGAAATTTGATTAAACCAGTTCCTAATTCGTAGGGAATTCAGTCTACTTTCCAACGAAACAAGAATCATTCAAAACGGAGTTCAATTGAGAACTCAAGACCTGAAAAACTGAACCGACGATACGCTTTAATTTCAGAAATTTGACCTAACTTGAGACACTCATAACTTGAGCTACACAACTCCAAATTTAACGAAACCATTGCCAAAACGACCGGCGTTAAGTCTATTTTCAAAACAATCAGAAACATTATTTTGGACTAACCGAACAGTCCCAGTTCTAAAGAAACCGAAGCTGTGTCCTGATTTTCTAAAACAGCGAGTTCGAGACCAAATTGTGTTTTTCGCGACTCAAAATTTACTTAAATGCGAGCAATTTCGACAACCACGTAAATCAATCAGTCAACACAACATAAAACAAAACCCTAAGCGATTAAAACTCACCAATCGTGATGAAAATCACGAAATACCAAAACTTTCCAAGCTCACAATCCCAAACTTCACGAACTCGCTCCGAATTCGTTCCAAAAAGCTCCAATTTCTTTGAACCATAGCAAAAAAACCCAACTCAAACCCTAGGATGGTGAATCTTATCCATATTACACAGTACCAAGCTCCTAACTTCAGTGGTTAGCTCAAATTTCAACATGCAAGGCTTGAATTCCTCAAAACTCTTTTTTCAACACTTTAAAGCTTGAAGAGGCATAAATGGTGAAAATTGTTAGAAGAAGTTTGGGCTAATAAAAATGGTATCATGGTGTAGAGAAGGAAAAATGGGATTGAATGAGACCAAAGATACCTACCTATATCAAGGATCCATGTTGATCTCCCACTTCTTCCTCCTTCTCTTCCTTACGCCCCCACTCTCTTCTCTCCATTTTCTGCTTTTCTTTCCTTCTCCCTTTCTTTCTCTCACGGCTCTCCACTTCTCTCCTTTCCTCTCTCTTACTTTCCCTTTCTCACTTTTCCTTTCTTTCCTCCTCTTATCCGCTTTCCCTCTCCCTCTTTCTCAATTTATCTCTCTTACTTTATTTCACACAAATGAGGAATGAGAGAGTGTTTGGATATTTTTGGTGTCTTAGAGCTCATTTAGTGTGAGAGGTATAAAGACTAAAATACCCTTAGTGTTCTAATTTCCACTCAAGAATGCATTTAAATTATATACTCAAGCAATTATAAATTGCTTTCGTGACAACCTCATATCCGTGACTTGATTTACTACCTACTTGAGTAATAAATCACTCGTTAATTTCTTAAATCGAAATTAACGAAGTTAGGATGTTACAATCACCCCAACTTGGGAATTTTGTCCTCAAAATTGAACAAACATAACTCAAGAGAACAAATACGGATATCTAGTCCGCATATGTCCTCCCATTCCCACACACCACTTTAACAATTGGAACTGTTCTCGTCCGAAACGTTTTCACTCTATGTTCTATGATATAACTTGGATAAGGTTGTAATGACAATTCTGGGCCAAAGACCAATCGTTTCTAACTCAATGGTTGACTTGGATCGGAAAGGTACTTCCTCAATTAGGATACAAGAAACACTTCATGTAGATTGGACAATGCAGAAGGTAAAGCTATATGGTAAGCCATTACCCAACACACTCGATACTTTGGAAAGATCCAATATACTGAGAACTGAGTTTTCTTCGCAATGCTCTACTGGTACTAATAGTTGATGAAATTCTTACCATATAGGATCACCAGATTCAAACTCTAATGGTCAACTCAGTTTAACAACATACCCCTTTTTGGCAACTTTGAGCTATCTTCAATTCTCACTATATACACGTAATTTGCCATTTCCTAATCATGAGTCGGATAATTCTCCTCATGAAGCTTTTCTTACATGGATGCATCGGCTACCACTCGTTGATGCAACATCATAACACATCCTAAACCTTCCTGAGGAAATCCCAGAGACGGTTCCGAAAGAATTAGGATACGAACAAAAGTCAATCTCTTTTACAACTCTAGAGGAAACATTCTTCTTAATCGAAATCTCTTCCAAACGGAAGTCCTTTACAAGTTAACCGAATGAGTGAAAGAACTACTGCCACTCCTGTCTAGTATATCACAAGTCCCAAAACTTCACTACAGACATCCAAAAATCGCATTTCAAAGGTTTAGTTATACCACTTCTTCTCTCAGAGTACATTCAGAACAATGTGGAGATGCTGATCATGATCCACAATGGTCTTAGTGTACACAAAGATGTTATCAGTGAAACTTTCAACAACTAGTCTAAGTACGGGTAGAAAACGGGGTTCATGTAATCCATGAATACCGTAGGAGCATTAGTTAGGACAAAGGGCATCACTACTCGCTTGTAATGTCCACATCTAGTATGGAAAGCTATCTTGAATATCTAAAGCCCTAACCTTTAATTTAAAGATAACCCGACCTTAGACTAATCTTTTGAAAACACCATTTGCACCTCAGCCGATTACGCAAAATCACTTATTCTTAGCAAGGATACTTATTCCTAATAGTAACTTTGTTCAACTAGAGGTAATCCATACACGACCTCCTGCTCTCCCGCTCTTTCTTTTCAACAAGTAACACTCGAGCACCTCAACTTGTAGTAAATCTGGGAACATCACCTTTCGGTTTATTTGAGTGCAGGTACTATTAGAACTTGGGTTAAACTCTGTCCTTCACAGTTGTTCATAAGCTGCTCCTGAAGTGGGTAAAGGTTATGTAAAAGTTTCTTGAAAAAGTTTGAATATGAAATAATTTTCTTAGTTACCCATAGGAGTTTATTTATTCGCTAACCCAAAAATACTAATAAGACGTATCTTCACCTAAGACGATATCTTCACCTCATGACTCGATCTTTGAATTCAATTGATTTTCCATTTATTGATTTTATTGTGTCAAGTTATATATTCGGAATTATACATTTTTGGTATAATGCAGGAATCCTCGGTGAGTAGGACCACAATTGGCGACAAAGCTCACCGTCAAACCCTAAGAGGGATACAATGGTGATTGAATTTGAGTCGAATTTGCCAAGACCGGGGAATGATGTGGACATAAGAGCATTAAGAGAATCTAAATTATTTAAATTAGAATGAGCTTTATTTTATTTTAAAGATGACTTTATCTTAGTTTATGTTGACATTAGGGGATTTTGGTGTTTGGGTGTACACCTTTGACATAGACACCATTGTGTGCAAGGTATGTGAGCTTAGGCACAACCTAAGTATTTAAGAAACTTTTGTACATTGATCTTATCATCCTCTTGGATGTGGCGATTTCTTTATCTTCTGCCTAATTCCATTTGTATGTTTCTTCCCCCTTTATCTTTTATCTTTGTTATTGTTGATTCAAGAAATACACTTGGTTAGATCCTTCATTCATCATGAAATCAAAGCAATTAGATCCATGTGTGTTGTCAATGGTGTCACCATAGTGTATGAATGTATATAAAGTAACTAAAATATAATATCCAAAGTAATTAATACTTACTTTGGGTATAACGAAACATGTGGTATTATGGACAAAATTGATTTTCCATTTATTGATTTTATTGTGTCGAGTTATATATTACGAATTATACATTTTTTGGGTAAAACCGGGAATCCTCGAGTGAGTAGGACCACAATTGGCGACAAAGCTCACCGTCAAACCCTAAACCCTAACCTGACAATCGCGACAAAGCTCAATGCAAATATACATTTAACACTGTTGCGTGCCCAAGGCTGGGATTCTGCAAAATATACATGGTTAGTAAATTTGATTAATTATTTGATACATTTGATTATATTTCCAAAAATTATTTCAAAATTTTGCATGAATATGTTAATACTTATATTTCCAAATTCAATTCATTTACAATCATATTTGTTAACTTCATTTTTATTTTATTTTATGCTTGAATTTTTAAATGGGCTGATTTGATTTTTCTTTTCAGATGTGATTTCCTGCTAAAAGTGTTATGTCAAAGAATTATTGACGGATTCAGTTTTCAGAATTTGAAATGATTTGCATTAACAATATGGTTGATTTTGATTATTAATTATTTTTGAACTCTGCCAACAATGATAAATTAGGATAATGTCAGATTATTATGCATAAGTGTCACTAATTTAAAATTACACATAGAATTATTTAGTGAGAGGAATTTTACAATTGTATATAGCATATATTTCACCAACCACGAGTTATAGAAGGAAAGAAATACACTATTTAAATGCATGCAAAAACCCCAAAAGCAAATGAAATTATCAGCGGTTAAATTAATCATTTCAAATTCATATTTTTTTCCTCATTGATTATGGCAATTTTAAAGTCAATGTTGGGTGCTTTCTTTATTTGCTCTTGTGATTTTCTCACTTTTCACCCAAAATGTTAATCTTTTGAAACTAAAGCTGTAATCATGGAGCGAAAAGGAGTTTACAAATCGAACTCTTAATCAAGGATGGAAAAGGAGTCCATAGTGATTCCTTAATCGATGATGGAATAGATAAAGATATAAGATACCCACCAATAGAAGGAGGGGACGGGAAACAGGATGTGAGCAAGAAGAATCACGGTGCATGCACACCTAAGGCACAAAATCCATATAGTAGAGGTGTGAGGTAGTAAGCAGGTGTAACGTTCCCACCCCATACAATATAAATGAAATTACGTTGGT
Source organism: Oxytropis ochrocephala (assembly GCA_020916435.1). Taxonomy (NCBI): domain Eukaryota; kingdom Viridiplantae; phylum Streptophyta; class Magnoliopsida; order Fabales; family Fabaceae; genus Oxytropis; species Oxytropis ochrocephala. The sequence continues at coordinate 34,858,979 of CM037094.1, read as the reverse complement.
TGTATTTTAATTTTGGATACCTTTTGTATTGGTTTGTATACGCATTGTATCAATAAATAATGCAAAAGGAATATTGCGCTTATAATATTTGTATCATTAAATTTTGCACTGATCACGTTAATATGTTTCTTGTGAAATATCAAGAGTTTTGTATTTGGAAAATGAATTGTGGTAGTGATTTATTTATTTATTTATGTATTTTGCTTTTTCACTATACTACACTATTGAATTTTACACATAAAGCTTTGCTAATATCCTGAAACAAAATATTTGCGATGAGAATAGCATTATTGGGAATAAAACTCAGGCATTGAATGATCAAGTGTTTAATAATGTTTTCCGTGAAGTTTGGATACTAGAATAGTTCCAAAAACATGCATTTTATTATGTACCAATTAGTGGTTTTGTATATTATGACTTGGCTTTGTTTACGCGCGTCCCATCCAGCGGATAAGCGAGATAAAACTAGCGAATGAAAATAGCGTGTGAAGAGTACGCGCCAGCTTTGGTAAATACTAGTGTAACACCCTCACTATCTCTATTAATTAACTATTTGAAAATCGAGTTTATTAAAATTCTCATGGGAAGGATGTTACAACTGTCACTCAAACACCTTAGCATATATCTATGAATTAAAACAACGGCATACATGCATACACAGGCAACTTTCGGCAAAAGGAACTACACCCGTCAAAACATGTTTTCAATTGTTTACATCACAATGGACACTCATATATATTAAATCGAACATATACATTACAACTGAATAGTCCCCAGAACAATCAACTACTCTACCTGCTCGAGCTACTCCAGATGTTACAACTACCAGAGGCGGGCCAGGCTCCAACAACCAAAAGCAAAGTGAGCCTCTGCTCGGGAGTACACCTTGAAGTTGCCACGAAGAGCAACATGGAAACGATGGGGTGGAGTCTCTAAACATTTGTAATAAAGGTTCATGACTAATGTAAATACATAGAATGCATTAAGCACCTCGGTTCACACATGACTTGAACTGACAACTTAAGTATAAACGGCACATATAGCTAACTTTCAGTGATAAACAACATTTCAACATAATTCACATGAGTTATGCATGCAATTGATTCAACGCTTCTTCAGCTTTCGGCTAGCTCAGTGCGAGACATCCTATAAGGTGCCATAGACACCCAAGCCTAGTTCACAGTACTAACTTTCAATCTTGAACTGCGACCTCTGCTCTGGTGGAACCTCGGGAATCTCGTGCAGGGAACACTTCTGCGAACTCTCGCACCAGCGGCACTTCACTAATCTTGGCTTGACTCTCCACTCGGCGGTAGCGCCTACACACGCGCGAACATAAGTAGCCCCCTCCTTGATTTCCTTGCAAGCCAGCGCAGCGAGCATCATGGCGGATTCTTCCACCCTCGGAAGTAAGGAAACTTAACGACCTACTAAGCGCAATTGATATGAACTCGGTTAGCCACTAACTTGATCCATACCAGGATGGCGATGGCATCCGTCCAAAGGTAGACAAATCAAATTAACTCTGAAGTCTACGCGAAAGGCTAACGAGAGGACACTTGAACAAGCGAGAGAGGTAGTCACTGCGGCCGCTTTCTTTAGTGTCCAATAACCATCTCCCTCACCATAGTAGACAAAAACTAAATCCAATCTTTTTAGCGCACAATGCGAAATGATGAAAGAGTGCGTGCTTTTGATATCCACGATTGCAATCAAAAATTCCGTTAATGAAACACGTACCTTTTATCATCGTTCACCGCCACCCGGCTAAGCAATGAACACCTTCCCACTTGTCTCTCTCCTTCTTGGGCTTGGGACACTTAGGGTGATGTGCCCCATTTCTCCACAATTAAAGCGGGACGACATCCTTTACGCCTGTCATAGCGGCTCGGCGGTGGCCTCTTACGCCACATTGATAGCACCTCTTATCTCCACTCTTGCACTGCGTTCTTCTTATGTCCGAGGCTTAACCTTGGAAACACACACCACATTTGCGGGGCGTCTCCCAACTCGCCTCTTGCCATACCCACGACCTTCCACTTGCCTTTCTTTGCGGGAAACCTCGTGGGGCTTTCCCTAAACTAAGAGTTCTTCTTCTAATACCAACCCTGTACCTTGCGTGATGTCTTCCTCATATATCCTGTGAATATCACCTGAGTCGGCCAAATACTACCGATCTTACGATGCCCGATTGCCCAGCAACCTCGGGCCTCGAGCCGTTCCGAATTTCACGCATTTGGAGAACTTCGATGATGCTCCTCATAGTAGGGGTAGAAATTTCACCAGCTCTTCCAAACTTTGCAGTACTCTCTGCCATCGACTTACTCCGCTTTGCTTGATTCTAGGAACTCCATCCATGCTTTCCTCTCACATCTTGATATTTCCTCGAAATTCCCTCTTGAATACCTCCCACGTAATCACCTCTCCGCGACTTCTAACGCCTTGGCATGACTCGACCACGCAATCATACGCCTCCTCGGCGGCATATGTGTTCCATACGCACTTTCGAGCCATTATGCGGGTCCATCACCTAAAAATCCTCTCTCTATGTCCTTCAACCACGCTAACGCCCCATCCGGATTGTACTTCCCGCCCGAGCGTTGGAGGTTCTCCCTGCGGAAATGTAGCTGAGCTCTGGGCTCCAGCGGCGTCGACGCAACTTGATGGTGATTCCCCATAGCGTTGAGTCATCGTCAGGAAGCGTATCGCAGTATCGCGGTGTGTCGTTTCTTCGGCCACGTCCGGCCATTTTTTTACTTACTCTGCGAGACAAGACAATTAAAGCGAGCATTAATACTTCGGGGAGTGGGAACTCAAGACTCAATACTTAGTGGACTAGGACAGAACTTTTGCTCTGATACCACTTAATGTAACACCCCTCTATCTCTATTAATTAATAATTGAAAATCGAGTTTAATAAAATTCTCATGGGAAGGATGTTCGCATCACTCGAACACCTTAGCATATATCTATGAATTAAAACAACGGCATACATGCATACATAGGCAACTCGGCAAAGGAACTACGCCCATCAAAACATGTTTTCAATTGTTTATATCACAGGACACTCATATATATTAGTCGAACATATACATTACAACCGTAATAGTCCCAAAACAATCACTACTCTACCTACTCGACTCGCCCCTAGTGTTACAACTGACGGAAGCGGACTCAGGCTCCAACAACCAAAAGCAAAGTACAACCCTCTACTCGAGAAAATTTGCACACCAAGTTGCCCACAAAGAGCAACATGGAAAGCGGATGGGGTGAGTCTCTAAACATTTGTAATAAAGGTTCATGACTAATGCAAATACATAGAATGCATTAAGCACCTCAGTTCACATATCGAGGCAATAACTTAAGTATAAACCGAAGACATATAGCTAACTCGATTGATAAACAACATTTCAACATAATTCACATGAGTTATACATGCAATGCAATGCAAATCGAAAACTCAGTATAATGCATGAGATCCATCTCTTTTAAGCCGCACTGAGGCATATCCAGTAAGCTAAGTGATACTCGGACCAAAGAAGTCTTTCGTATCGAGACCAAAGTCTATAACGCGTCGCTGATGCATATGAATTCATGAGACTCAATGAACAAATGCATTCACTCGGAACAAACAACTTTTTTTTGTACAACCATGCTTTGTCGCTTTACGTTGCCTTGTCCTCTTAGACAACCACCACTAGCCATGAATGCTATTCGTCCATTCCACGAACACCTTAGCTCCTCGGGCGGTGAGCCACTCCATCACCATCGAAGGCCTCTAGCGCCTAGGACTGAACCATCACATAGGGACTAAAGCGGACTATGCCAATTGTCCCTTAAGCGACTCTTGGCGTTAAGCGTCCGCTCACGGTGGTGCCCTAACAATTCTGACTGACGCCTGTTGTGCCAAAAATAGGTCACCTCGGCACTCTTAGTCACCTCGGCACCTTCACTCTTCTCGGTATGCTCGCTTTCGTCACCTCGGCACACCTACTCATCTCTGGTGCGCTAAAGGCGATGTAGTGTCGCTGCCCATTCGTCACCAATACTCAACTCGGTGGCACCACGCCCGACATTCCACTCGTAAAGTTCTCCACCTCGTCCACGGAACCTCACGCCCTGGGATCTCGTCTAGTCCCACTACTTCTCGTCTCGTCTTATGCCTTCTGGGTTCTCGGCTACCTTCACCTTCACCTCATCTCGTCTCACCCTTCGCCCTCATCGTACCAAGCTAGACACCACGCGTCCGCCGATCAACGTCAGCCTAGACTTAACGTATCATTGCGTAACTCTACGCCCGCCTCCGTCTCATCAGAGCTCACACCATTCGGTCCACTATACCCCGTTTACGCCTCTACGCCTAAGTCCGCCCTATCCTGGCCACTCCTTCCTTCGGTATAACATGTTACAAGTCGCTCCTTCACCCTCGGCTATCACACGCAGGACTTGCCTACGCCTACGTCTCGGCCCAAACACCTCGGCATAACCATGTTATACCTCAACGACTTGGCCAGCGACACTCGTGCGCGGGTTCTAATTACACCTACGCACGCCTTAGCTCCATCAAGTACAGCTTTCAACTCGTCCTCTTCAAGTCTACAAGCTCACGCTTTAACACTTACCGTCGTGCGTTAACCTTCATGCACTTGGATTTCTCTACCTATCACGCGCGCCCCTAACTTCTCCTTCCTCTCTTTGTAGGTGCTCTTGACTAGGATTAAGCTCAAGAACACACTCTTAAACTCTCACGCTCACTTTGGGGCCGAGAAGTTCTCAGCTCATTTCCTCTCCGCGGTCACTTACGTGACCATTTCTCCAAAATCAACCATTACAATCTTCACCAATGTGTAAGTAACACAACGAGAATACTTAAAGAACACATAAGCACACATTGAGAACTCAATCGGAAATCATTCATGGAAGAGCGCCCCGCACGCCATGCAACTCGGATGATCACTCCGCTTCCTCTACACCTCTACGATCCACGTTGAATCCACACTTCTTTCAAATCCGGCTCTTCTTTCCACGCAATTATCGCCTTCTCTCTAAAGAGTACTATTCCACCTAGACTCTCTCTCTTACTTCCTACTCTATGACTTTTCTTCACTTTGATGGAATGAGTTGATCCTACTGCTATTTCCTCAACATAGAAAGGGACTTGAAGCTTCCTAATTGGACTTGCAGACTTCCCATCACTCATGGACTTCTATTCATACCTCTTCCCATTACTCCAAACCTCTCTAACACATAAACACTACCGATTAGCATTAAGCTTAATTTAATTAAAAATGTTGAAAAACCCTAAATAACTCAATTTAATAATTAATTGAACTATTTTGAAGGGTGTTCTGACACTATCGTTTAAGCGTTTTTAGAACACTTCCTTCAAGGCGGCATTTTTAAGCGCTAGCCCGGATGAGTGTTCACTTTATTTTGTTGACATTTTACCATTTTTTTATTTTAAATTACTTGTTTTTTCTCATTAAACATTTTAATCATCATTAAATAATTTAATCATGAATTACATATCTTTTTTATGTCATTTTGACATTTATCAGCTATTTTAAACTGCTAATTTAATCATTAATTAAAATTACACTTTTATCCGATTAGAAGGAGAAAGGCACAATGATGTTATTTCAATATTCAAGCAAAAGAAAGGTAAATTTGGTTATAGTATACCTACTCAAAGGTATAAAATATTTCCTATCATTTTACTTCTCATTGCTTACTTTTGCATGGCATTGGGTGATGCATATCTTTGTCAACCTTATTGATTTTCCCAATTTCCATTTTGATCCGGAGGTATGTTGGTGATGATTTGAGTTCTTTCTTTATCACGGGATACATTGGAGATGCCACAAAAAAAGAGAGGATACAATGGTGATTGAGATTTGAGGTCGAATTTACGTCGAGATCCAGGGGAATGATGTGGACCGTAAAGAGCATTAAGAGAATCTAAATTATTTAAATTAAAATGAGCTTTATTTTATTTTAAGATGACTCTATCTTAGTTTATGTTGACATTAGGGGATTTTGGTGTTTGGGTGTACACCTTTGACATAGGCACCATTGTGTATTGCAAGGTGTGTAGTTTAGGCACAACCCTAAGTATTTAAGAAACTTTGTACATTGATCTTATCATCCTCTTGGATGTGGCGATTTCTTTATCTTCTGCCTAATTCCATTTGTATGTTTCTTCCCTTTATCTTTTTATCTTTGTTATTGTTGATTCAAGAAATACACTTGGTTAGATCCTTCATTCATCATGAAATCAATTAGATCCTGTGTGTTGTTGTCAATCTTCATGCTTTACGAGTGTATGAATGTATATAAAGTAACTAAAATATAATATCAAAGTGATTAATACTTACTTTGGGTATAACGAAGACATGTGGTATTATGGAAAAATTGATTTTCCATTTATTGATTTTATTGTGTCGAGTTATATATTACGGAATTATACATTTTTGGTATAAACGGGGAATCCTCGAGTGATGTAGTAGGACCACAATTGGCGCGACAAAGCTCACCGTCAAACCTAAACCCCTAACCCCCACATTCGATGACAAAGCTCAATGCAAATATACTTTTAACATCATTGGAGTGTCCCAAAGCTGGATTACGCAAAATATACATGGTTATTAAATTTGATTAATTATTTGATACATTTGATTTATATTTCCAAAAATTATTTCAAAATTTTGCATGAATATGTTAATATTTATATTTCAAATTCAATTCATTTAATAATCATATTTATTAACTTCATTTATTTTATTTATGCTGAATTTTTAAATGGGAGTGATTTGATTTTTCTTTCGGTTTGTGATTTCACACTTAAAAGTGTTATGTCAAAGAATAATTGACTTTTCAGAATTTGAAATGATATGCATTAACAATATGGTTGATTTTGATTATTAATTATTTTTTAACTCTGCCAACAATGATAAATTAGGATAATGTCGGTTAGTATACTTAAGTGTCACTATTTTAAAATTACATAGGATTAGTTAGTGAGAGGAATTTTACAATTGTATATAGCATACATTTCACCAACCTACCTAGTTATAGAAGGAAAGAAATACACTATTTAAATGCATGCAAAAAACCCAAAGCTCCTCAATAAAAGAAATTGTCATGATTAAATTAATCATTTCAAATTCATATTTTTTCTCATTGATTATGAAGCGATGTCAAAAGTCAATGTTGGGTGCTTTCTTTGTTGCTCTTGTGATTTGCTCACTTTTCACCCAAAATGTTAATGTCAAAACTAAAATATAGCAATCATGGAGCGAAAAAGGAGTTTACAACTCTTAATCTAATCAAGGATGGAAAGTGAGTCCGCATGATTCCTTAATCGATGATGGAATAGATAAAGATATATGATACCCACCAATAAAAGGAGGACGGAAGCACAGTATGTAGCAAGAAGAATCTTTGGTGCATGCACACCTCGAGGCACAAAATCCATATAGTAGAGGGTGTAGAGGTGGTAAAGCGGTGTGCGATTCCCACCCATACAATATAAATGAAATTACGTTGATTTTATTTTAATTTTGGATACCTTTTGTATTGGTTTGTACTACCTTATATCAATAAATAATGCAAAAGGAACATTGCACTTATAATATTTGTATCATTAAATTTTGCAAGTCGTTAATATATATTTCTTGTGAAGTATCAAGAATATTTGTATTTGGAAAATGAATTGTAGTTTGTAGTTTATTTATTTATGTATTTTGCTTTTTCATTATACTACACCATTGAATTTTACACATATAAAAGCTCATGCTAATATCCACATACAAATATTTACGATGAATAGCATTATTGGGAATAAAACTACGAGGCATTGAATGATCCGTGTTTAATAATGTTTTCTCCGTGAAGTTTGAATACTAGAATAGTTCAAAAACATGCATATTATTATGTACCAACTAGTGGTATTGTGTATATTATGACTTACGACTTTGTTTGTCGCATCCCATGTTGAGATAGCGGAGTAAAACTAGTGAATGAAAATATGCGATGTGAAAGTACACCAACATTTGGTAAAAGTGAATACTATAGCGTTTAGCGTTTTAGACACTACTTCAAGCAACATTTTTAAAGCGCTAGCGGATAGTGTTCACTTTATTTTGTTGACATTTTTACCCTTTTTAAATTACTTCTTTTTCTCATTAAACATTTAATCATCATTAAATAATTTAATCATTAATTACATCTTTTATGTCATTTTACATTTATCGACTATTTTTAACGCTAATTTAATCATTAATTAAAATTCTATTTTATCGATTTAGAAGAGAAAGACATAATATTTGTTATTTCAATATTCAAGCAAAGAAAGGTAAATTTGGTTATAGGTCTCTACTCCCAAAAGGTATAAATTATTTCCACATCATTTACATCCTCATTGCTTACTTTTGCATGGCATTGGGTGATGCATATCTTTGTCAATCGATATTGATTTTTCCTAATTTCCATTTGATCGGGAGAGGTATATTGGTATTGATTTGAGAGTTCTTTCTTTATGTGGGATACATTGAGATGCAATCAGTCAAAAGAGGATACAATGGAGATTGAATTTGAGGTCTAAATTCATCCAGACCGAGGAATGATGTCGGACCGCAAGAGCATTAAGAGAATCTAAATTATTTAAATTAGAATGAGCTTTATTTTATTTTAGCATGACTTTTATCTTAGTTTATGTTGACATTAGGGGGATTTTGGTGTTTGGGTGTACACCTTTGACATAGGCACCATTGTGTGCAAGGTGTGTAGCTTTGTGTGCAACCCTAAGCATTTAGAAACTTTTGTACATTGATCTTATCATCCTATTGGATGTGGCGATTTGTTTATCTTCTTCCTAATTCCATTTTGTATGTTTCTTCGTTTTATCTTTTTATCTTTTATCTTTGTTATTGTTGATTCAAAGAAATACACTTGGTTAGATAGCAATACGTAACTGGAACGAAGCATACTG